>CM072514.1:2658365-3165865 GCA_036898135.1 Oncomelania hupensis | reverse complement strand
AAATCCACAAACAAAACCCGCGCGTACGTGCCGAGCTTGTCGAGGTGCTGCTGGAGGTGATGAAGCAGCGTCAGCACGGCGTCTTCTGTGCTGCGGCCATGGCAGTAGGCGAACTGCAGCGAGTCTTGATGAATTGCAGTCTCGACTCTTAGCTGCTGAAGTGCCACACGCTCTAAGCACTTCATGGGCACAGATGTGAGTGCCACAGGCCGGTAATCGTTCATCTCCTTCGGGGATTTTTTCTTTGGCACTGGGACGAGGGTCGACGTGCGCCACAGGAGTGGAACGTGGCCCTCATCGAAGGAACGTTGGAAGAGAGTGGTGAAGACGGGGGAGAGAGAGTCGTGGCACTTTTTGAGGAGATTGCTGCTGATGTGGTCAGGCCCCGGGGCGCTACGGGCGTTCAGCCTCTTGAAGAGACCCCGGACCTCTTCTTCTTTGACAGTGATAGGGATGGCCTCACGCTCCTGGGTCCTGTGTAGCGCCTGTTGCTGCTCAGCGTGGAAGTCGTGGCCATCGAAGCGGGCGTAAAATCTGTTGAGGTCATTGGCCAGTTGGTCCCCGTTGTTGGTAGGTGGCCCACTGCTCTTCGACTTGTAGCCGGTGATAGTGGTGATGTTCTGCCAGACCTGACGTGCGTTGCTCTGCCTGAGGTTATCCTCTAGCTTGGCGGTGTACTTCCGCTTGGCTTGTCTGATCTTATTGTTAAGCCGCCGCTGTAGTACCTTCATGGTGGGGATGTCGTCAGCCTTGAGTGCGGCGTGCCGCTCGCGCAGCAGTTGTTTTAGCTCTGTCGTCACCCAGGGTTTGGAGTTGGCGTAGCTCTTCACCTGCTTGGTTGGCATTACTAGGTCTTCGCAGAAGCGGATGTAGTCACTGACGACCTCGGTTGCCTCGTCCAGAGAGACGCCCTCATGGAGGACGCTCCAGTCCGTGCACTCGAAGCAGCCGTTGTGTGTCTCCGCTGCCTCTGTGGTCCACACCTTGGTTGTTCTTGTGGTGGGCTTTTGCTGCTTTACTCTCTGACGGTAGATAGGGGCCAGATGAACCATTTGGTGAATCGAGCGGCCCAGATTGGGAAGGGGCTTGGACTTGTAAGCGCCCGGAATATTGCCGTAGCACAAGTCGATTGTTTTGTTGTTGCATGTAACACAACTGACATACTGCCTCAGAGTGGGCAGCACTTTTTTCAGGCTGCAGCTGTTGAAATCCCCCATGAAGAGGCAGGGGGCATCGGGTGATTCGGTCGCAAGTCGATGGTAAAGCTGGTAAAGTTTGTCCGCAGCATTCTTACAGTTAGCGTTTGGGTGGATGTAAACTGCACTTACAAAGATTTGTCCGAATTCTCGAGGCAAATAGTAGGGGCGTAGGGCAATACTGAGAAGTTCGTAATCCGGAGTGCACAGACTTTCTTTTACTGTGACGTTACTGCACCAAGCACTGTTGACTATTACACACACACACCACCGCCTTTACTTTTGTTGGTAATTTCTTGCACCCTGTCACACCTATACACTGTGAACCCAGGGATGTCGGGGTCGGGCATTGAATCTTTAAGCCACGTTTCTGTCAGGCAGACTAGATTCGCCTCACGGAATTCGTTCATAAACCTGCAGCATGCTGCTAGTTCGTCGCACTTGTTGTTGAGTGACTGGGCATTTCCTAACACAATGGAGGGGAGGGGGAGACGCAGGTGACGTTTTCTCATACGAGTTGTTACCCCACCACGCTTCCCTCTTTTTCTACAACGGAGAGAACGAAAGTCCGGGTTGCGAAGGAAGGAGAGATCAAATGAGTCAGAGCGCGATGTAGGCTTGTTTAAGCTAAGAAGCTGAGTCCTAGTGTAGCGAACTACAGACGCCATACGAATAGGCTTATGCTAACGTAAACAAACATGGCAGCCTCAGAGCAGGGTCACAGAAATCAAGGTAAAAATAGCACCCACCAACCTACACATGAAACACTATTGGTGGTACAAATGATAAAGTGTCATGGTCAGAGTACACTGACTGTTGTCATAGAAGCGAGTGGTGTTATGAATGCACGCTTACTTACGGATTCCTGTACATTATACTTTACTGTATGTATCTGCGTGATTCTGTCTTTGTTTCAAGTCTTTACTACTAAAAGAACTGTCGCCAAAGACGACAACACGCCTCTATGCGTTATTAGTGTATGGATGTAATCAAATGACTGACACTCAATATATTATCAAGAACACAACAATTGAGCGCAGTGAACACGAGAAAAGAGAAACACCAATTCAATATTTATAACTACGAAAATTAACACAACACGCAGTTTTGCATTTTTGTTGGTTTTTGGGGATCTCTTTCACACCAAATAGATTTATTTTAGAATAAGTTTTAACAATATGAAATATCTGCTACAAATGCAGATTGAGAAATATTTCAAAGAGCAAAATAATATTTTAATTTCTCATCAATTTTCTAAACAACCAACTGTAAACAAAACAGCAATAGAATGAATAAATTATTTCCCACTACTATTTCGGAGACCGAATTGGAAGCAAGTCCTATTACATTATCAACAGTGAATTCAAAATGGCCGGCTATGCAAATTATAAATCAGAGTGAGTACTTACTGTTCCAAGTCGCTCCACGAAAACCACAGAACAATTTCTTCCTAAATTATAACAAAACTATTACCTACCTAAATCCTAATCCTACCTATAATAATTTCACCAACTATTTACTCTCCATCCTCACTTTTACCACAAATTATTTTTCAATCATCGTTCACTTCCCCTAGGCTAGACCTAATGCAGTCACACTTCCTCTCTCACGCTCAAACAGCATCCCCAAAGATGCTTCGTTTAAATAAATTAAAGTCCCACGTCACAATAGCGAATAGGGGACTTCCAAAGATGCTTAGCCGACACGACTTTTGATAGTCACTCTCGCACGCTACGCATAACCTAGCGCTAACAAGAAATAGTTCCACGTTTTTTCCATAGGCCGTCGTGACAACTGTGTTCTCTGCTTTTCAAGTGTTCTCCTTTTAACATGTTTTCTGTTGATACTAGTATAGATTAATTGTAAAAGCATGTGGTAGAATAACCGATCACTTACTGTTCTGAGAAACGTTCCCATCATCAGCCTGTCTGTCCACCATTTCTCTGCTGTTGTTTCGTCCTGCTGCACGGCGTTTCCAGCTACGACCGAATTGTTTCAAATGAAGTAGCTGGTAGGTTACACATATTTCAAAAGATATAACGCGTTGTTTATAATATGGAATGTATACAAGCACAGGTTATGCATCCACTCGCACTCCTTACATTCACAAGCGTAGGTACGGAATGTTGGTGATCTGTACAGCCGGTTTCCAAAACTGTATATTAAAGTGAAGAAACTTATAATTATAAAAACCAAACATAAGAACAAAGTAACTGACGAAGAGGTCAGAGGATTTAAAAGTGTGAGCAGAAGGATGACAACACAACTGGTTGTAGTTAAAATCAATCCATGAGATTTTTTTTAATGTTTGCGGCCAAAAGTACATTACAAAGGTGAAGAATCATGATGTAGGTTTCTCAGCAATGGTTTAAATACGCTCTAAATTGTATCCCCCCCCCCCCCCCCCAAACATAAACAGCTTACATTTTAGAAAGCATTTTAAAAATCAGACAATCAGTCATTAAAAGAACTAAACTATTTAGTTATTTCCATGCAAGAAAAAGCAAACTTACCAAAAACCAGCCAACACGCTGCCACCTATAATAACTGCAGCACCCAGAACGGAACCTACAATGGATCCTGTTAGATTTTCAGAACCACCAGTGGATGCTTCAGGGCCAGCTTCTGTAACGATAAGAATAAAATAGTTGCAATTCATATCGCTTGGTGATGATTTTAACAACAATGAAAGAAAAACAGAACCACTAAAATCCTTATGAATTATGCAGCATGCATGCCATCCCAAAGAGCTCTCCAGGAATGAATTCAAGTGACGCAAGGAACACACCTGCTGTAGTCCTGAGCATATTGTACAGTTAGCACAGACAACAGAGGCACAACCTTTCTTTAAACCGGTATGCGTGTTATTTGAACTCGTCAATGTTTGTCTAACTGAAATCGCATCATTCCTTTAACGTGTTGGGAGACAACACAGCACACATGGATAATTATCAAATTGAGTGTTTACAGAAGCTCGATCTATGACACAAAGATCTTATCGCATTTACGATTTCAGACCGTATGTAGTTGCAATGTGGACGTAGTTAACAGCTGAGACCCGATGCTAACGTTTGCGTGTAAAGTTCTCGGCGAGTCTCAGGTACGTTATGTGGACGTAGTTTGGAACACAGTATGCAAATAAAAACGTGCACTCTAGGGGTTGTGGAGAAGGTCGAAAATTTCGTCCATTTGAAAGTTGTGCCAAACACTCAAACGGAATTCAGATCCTGGTAGAAAATAATGTCCTCTCTAGGCGCCGGTATAACCATTGTCCTGGTAAATGTATTTTTAGTACCGAGATCGATGGTCTTTAAAGCAGTGGTCAGACACCTTTGTTTACAACTCATGGGGTCCAGAAACACGCAATTCAGACTCGTGCGTCTGTTTGTGTGCGTGTGTGCGCGTGTGTGTGTGTGTGTGTGGGTCTGTGTGTGTACTGTTAATTACTGTATATATTTCTGGTTTAGCAGTTTTTACTAGGCATGTTTTTGTTTTACATATTTTATTTTGTTTTAATACTATTGCTTTTTTAGTGCATTGTAAAGCGTGGCGAGCCCATGTTTGTTGGGATACCACGCTATATAAATCTACCGTATTATTATTATAATAATTGTTTGTACCAGTTTGAAAATTCGACATGCGTTAAAGCCGGTACATCAAGTTAATTCTGTCAGAATGTTTCTATTCCAGGCATTTTCTATATATTTATGACAATAATAAAACGACGAACGTTTAACGGTAAAGGTGTGTTTTCATGCCAGAATGTGACTAGGGCTGACCTATCCCGGGGTGTAGAAGCACTTCTCCCTGGTACCACACCGACTCAACCAAAGCTTTTTAGTTTTGAGGTTAGGTCAACCAGGCTAGTTATATATACCTTCGCCGATGCTTCCTTTCCTCTCCTTTCACTGGAAGGGAGGGTGCAGGCAAGCTATAAATAGCCCGCAACCAGCAAAATGTGGAGGCACTAAACGGTGCTGCTCACATAGGCATTGACCTGGTGTATGCTAGGGCCAACTTTGCGTACGTGAGTGTAGGTCTCTTTGATTGAAATGTTGAAAACGTTCTTGGTTGTTTTGAAAGCTGTTTTAACACTTTATGGGGAAGATCCTTGCTGATTTATCAGTACGATCAGCGACTTTCAGTCTTAACAAAATGTGTAGAAGTGGGCGGACTATCCGTCGTCTCTCCTACAGCAATTAGTCTTCACCTTCAAGATCGAAATTCGGTATACAATAACTCTTACCTTGATCACATGCAGGTGTCTGTTGAAAGCCAGGCAGACATTTGCCGATGATGCAGTGCCCCGAGACTGAATCACAAGTACCCCCGTTACAACCGGCGCCACACGTGTTCTTACAGTTGACGCCGTAATGCTGGCTGTTGCATTCTGAAAGGTCAGAGTTCACTAAGACGTGTGAAGTATCCTTAAACACTGAAAATAATGCTGGACACATCAGTGTTCACTAAGTGTCTACCCAAATGGCCCTAGCTCTTGTGAATAACCTAATTGACTATTTTATTCTGCTCTGCCTGCACAGTGTGCAAATCTGGAACTAGCCTACCTCTATACCTACTTCTGAAGTGAACATCATAATTCCCATTGTGTAGCTCGGAAGCTACCATCTTTAACTATTCTTTTCAAAGTTGTTGTGTGGTGTTTTTTTAACATTCGTGGGCAATTAGTCCCTAAATTTGATGATTCCGTTACATCCACATCCACTTTTCAACCTTTAAGAAATCTAGAAAAATAATGTAACAAATAAAATGGAAGTGGTCTTTGAATTATAATCAAATCACAACATGAATCGAATATTATTATAGCATTATTACAGTGAGTTCCAATGAAAACCATTATTGCACTGACACGCAAGAATATTGACAGGGACAGAATTGACCGGAGCGAGTCGTTATCTGCCCGACAACAGTAATTAATACATCATTTCATTTCATTCTTCACAATGTACTGTCTTCACCATAATGATATTAGACATTCCACCTCCCCTATCACCAAGCCCGGCACATTTCCCCTCTCCACAAAAAAATCCATTTTACCCCCAAAACACAGCACCGAACAACAACTGTAATAATAATAATAATAATAATAATAATAATAATAATAATATTAATAATAATAATAATAATAATAATAATAATAATAATAATAATAATAATAATAATAATAATAATAATAATAATAATAAACAACTAATACATTAAAGAAAACACAGAAAATATTTCACACCTAACTTGCATTCACTACATGTGCTTCGATTTCTTCATTACTTCATTTCATGACCGTTTCACAGGCCGATGACATTGGGTCATGAGCACATGCTCTGAAGTCTCTTCTTTTGTCTTTGTAAACTCGTAGGCCTACGAAAGGCGAGGCTTCACAGCCTGTGGTTTTGGCCGCTTTGCGAGGCTGAAGCGGTCTCATGATCAACGTCGAGCCTTCTTAGATCCTTTCGCTGCTGCCACCATGATATGAATGCACTATCTCACATAGATTTACATAAGATGTATAAACGTTCCAATTTATGTTTATTCCAACCTCCATGTTCCAGCCCCAGCACACCAAGTCACCCAACCGTGTGTCCCTTAGTTTCGCATAACATAACCTATAGTTTCGTGTAACATAACGAAAGTATAATATTTCCAATACTATAATAAGAATGTTAAAAGTCATTAGAGGAATTAGTTTACGATTGTTAGGCTAATACCACACTTTCTAAATATATTAACTTAAAAATATAACGTAGAATTTGAAAAATTACCCCCCCCCCTCCCCTAAAATAACACACAAACAATTAACTGTTTACTAGATCTAAATGCAGGGTTGGGAAGATTTTAAAATTTCTTTTAGATTTCAAGAGAATTTTGGATTTATTGTTTACGTGGGTTAAAATTTGGGTAGTCTATAATAATGGTCAGACTGGAAATGAAGGCCTTAAAAATAGTAAAATGAGAGGGAAAAGACCCACGGAAATCCAATGTTGATGTGATCTATTGAAAAGACTGAAGAACGACTTGTCGGAATGTGTGAATGAATTGTAGTCTTCCGACTTTCAAGCCTATGGTGGGCTATCAAGTTAAGAAGTCGATTAAAAATGGGGACCCAATATAGGGATAAGCCAACAAAGAAAAAACAACAATTAAAGATAGGTTTTAGGAGCCATTGTATCAGACAATGGGTCCCCACAGGAAATCCTCTCCAGGATCGCACAAACAACTGCTGCCCTGACAATGTTGAAGCCCCATTGGAGCGACAGGACCATAAGTCTATATTCCAAGGGAAGGCTGCTGCGCTCCCTTGCCAACTCCATATTCCTATACGCTTGTGAAACGTGGACCCTAACAGCAGATCTACAACGAAAAATACAAAGCATGGAGATGAGGTGCTACAGAAGACTTCTGGGCATTTTACAATACTCAGCACATCACCAATGACAAAGTCCGACAGACCATCACACAAGCCATTGGACAATACGATGATATGCTCACAGTGGTGAAGAAACGGAAACTCCGATGGTATGTCCATGTCACCAGAGCGTCAGGCCTTGCAAAGACCATCCTGTAGTTGCAAGGAGGCAGAAGAAGATGGAGACAGAAACAAAGGTGGGAGGACAACATTCGAGAATGGACTGAATTGACATTGAGCGAAGCAACGAGGGTTGATGAGGACAGAGAAAGATGGAGTACGCTGGTTAAACGATTATATGTGGTGCCCCAACGACCTTCGAGATACGGAATAGGATAGGATAGGATAGGATACAAGTTTAGGATCATAGTTAAGAGGCACATGGAAAAAGTAAACACAAGTTCGAGTCAATAAAAGATGTCCTAAGATGAAAGGGGGGCAAGACCACACACACACACACACACACACACACACACACACACACACATATCAAATCATTTAAAATAGGACAAAGAGAATAATAAACAAACAAGAGATAGTAATAATTTAGTTTGGAGTCATTTTCACTCTCTTTTATCTTCCTTATTTCCTAGGGGTGTAGCTTCCTCGGCAGTTTGGTGCCATAGTGCTGGTCTGGAAGCAATCACGACGGGGAATCAACCTTATGGCAAGTAACGCCAAGTTGGGAACTGATCCCCCGAAATATAAGGAGAGGTACGCTGAATGCATGCTGATAAAGAATGTTAGGGAGGAAGAGGTGTGGGAAGAGAAGAAGGGAGAGGACATAATTATGGAGAGATCATTACATGGTTATTGCTTTAGGTCCAGCGCATCAATAGGATACAAATGATGGGCAACATGGGCGCTGACAGTCATGACTTTTAACTTGCCCACGTGACTAGTGCCACAACCCAAGATAGTAGTCGTGCCAGATTTTTCACCACACCTCTAGACTTTTTTCACAACAATGGGAGACTCAGACAGGGAAGGATTCAGTGAAGTCAACTATTAAACTTCAAAAAGCTGAATTTAAAAAAAGGACAAGCCGAATATGCACATTCGGTGAACAAGGGCAGTTCTTTTTTCAGCATCACTGCCAAAAAAGGTAGAAGATTTCAATTTTTATAAAGACTTTTTATTTAAATTAAAAGGATAGTCTTCTAAAACGTGGGAAAATTGTAATACATGATAAACATTCAAGCAATAATAAATTACGTGTACGTGTTTTGTGATCGACGTTTGATATAGAGCACGGATTAAATTATTAATAATATTACCTTCTGCACATTGGACACCAGTATAGCCAGGTAAACAGGTACAAGTGTATCCGTTCACTTCGTCTTTACACGTTGCACCATTGAGACAGAGGTTGGAGGCACATTCGTCTATGTCTGAAATCAGTGTGATTTGCTTGTTATAATTGTACAGTAACTTTTGAAACCTTTGTCTATATTATTTAAAATTTAAAGAATCAAATGTGTTCCAGCTTAGAACCTAACTCGTTTACTACAGTACACATATTTTTACACACAGCACAGTCATGCACAGTAGACTACATTAGACAAAACATGCGCTCATGCTCTCTCTCTCTCTCCCTCTCTTTACTATGTTAATTTGTTAAGGGACAGATTGGAAGATTAGACTTATTAATGAGTATAAAATCTTTATCCTTAAAAAAAAGTTTTAAAAAGTTTTTCTCTCTCTCTCACACACACATACACACACACACACACACACACGCGCGCACCACACACTAACCCGGTGAGTGATAAAAAAAGTAAGTGATTAGCAAAATTGAATTATGCAAGACTTATTTTATTATAACCTATTATGTATGCTGTTCTGTTCGGTTCCATTCTATTCCGTTCTGTTATAGTTTCTGGCCTACTCTGCATCGTTTATTTGTCATCCTCTTCTCTTTCTTTTCATTCTCTTCCTTCATCACCATCATCATCATAATCATCATCATCATCATCATCATCACCGCCATTATCATCATCATCATCTTCTTTTTCTTCTTATTTAAATCAAACTTCCTATCCTATCCTATCCTATCCCGTAACTCGGAGGTCGCAGGTGCACGACAGATGATCGTTTAACCAGCATACTCCATCTTTTTCTGTCCTCAGCAACCCTCACGGCTTCGCTCAGTGTTAAGCCAGTCCATTCTCGAATGTTGTCCCCCCACCTCTTTCTCGGTCTTGCTCTTCTTCTGCCTCCTTGCACTGTGCCTTGTAGGATCGTCTTTGCAAGGCCTGATGATCTGGTGACGTGGCCATGCCATCGGAGTTTCCGTCTCTTCACCACTGTAAGCAGGTCATTGTGTTGTCCAATGGCTTGTGTGATTACCTGTCGAACTTCGTCGTTGGTGATGTGCTGGGTATAGGAAATGCCCTTAAGTCTTCTGTAGCACCTCATCTCCATGCTTTATATTCTTCGTTGTAGATCTGCTGTGATAACCAATGTTTTGCAAGCGTATAGGAAGAGGGAGATGGCAAGGGAGCGCAGCAGCCTTACCTTTGAATGTAGACTGATGGTCTTGTCTTTCCAAATGGGCTTCAACCTTGTTAGGGCAGCAGTTGTTTGTGCGATCCTGGGGAGGACTTCCTGTCGGACCCATTGTCTGATACAATGGCTCCTAAATATTTGAAGCTATGCACTGTGTTGAGGGATTGGCCTTGGACTTTGATGTCCATGTTGATGCCATTGGTGTTGGTCTTCTCTGCACTTATTTTCATTCCATGGGTTCTGGAGGTGGTTTCAAGCCTCTGTGCTAGCTGTTCAAGTTCTTGTTCCTCTCCATCCAATCCATCAATGTCATCCGCAAAACGAAGGTTGGAGATTGCTCTACCCCCTATGCTGACTGTGCCTTTGCGGTCTGCAAGGGCATCTGACATGATGCGCTTTAGGAAGATGTTGAAGATTGTCGGAGTGAGTAGTCATCATTGACGCACACCGATTGTTGTTCTGAACCAGTTTCCGATGGCGTTGTTGTGGACGACTACACTGCTAGCCTTGTCATACAGGCTTTCGATGACTTCATTAATGTTTGGGCTGATGTACACTCTCATGGTTGCCCACAGAGCTGCATGCCAGATTCGGTCAAACGCCTTCGTGAATTCTACGAACACATGATATAGATGTTGTTGGTGCTGTAGGTATTTCTCGCAGATTATTCTAAGATTAAAATTCTGTTCAGTGATGCTTCGCCCTGGCCTAAAAATCCTGTTTGTTCTTCAGCTTTGATTTGTTCTGCTTGGGGTTCCAACCTGTTAAGTATTATTTTTAGGAGGACCTTGCTGGGATGGCTGATGAGCCTGGAGGTGAGGTAATTTTTACACTCCTGAAGATTACCTTTTTTTGGAAGAGTGATGACAAGCAACTGGGTCCACGGTGCAGGCCACTTCCCACTGTGACAGATCTTGTTACAAATAATGGTGAGGGCGTCAATCATCGCTTTTCCACCTGCTTGAAGCAGGTCCGCGGGTATTTGTCCACATCCGCTGACTTTCCTTTCTTCATCGATTGCACTGCTGCCTCAACGTCTTCTGGGAGAATTGGGAGGATATCTTCTTCTTCTTCTTCTCTGTTCTCGGGACATGCTAGAACTGATGGATCTCCGTTTGGTGTGTGATTGTAAAGGTCAGAGCAGTACTCTTTCCATCTATCCAAGACTTCTTATCCTTCTGTAAGGCATATGCCAGACTTGCTTTGGATCGTGGAGAATTTGGGCTGTTTAACACTTGTCAGCCGCTTCACAGTCTGGTAGTCCTTCTTGCTGTTGTTCTTTTTCAGACTGTTCTCTATTTCCTGGCATTGATCTTCTGTCCAGTTCTCCTTTGCTGTGCGCATGCCTTTTCGGATGTCATTGTTTGATTGTTCGGTAGGCATTAGCTCCCTGTGAGGTGTTCTTTTTCTTTTTCATCTCTCTTCGTTTATCACACAGGTCCAAAAGTTCAGGTGTGATCCACGGCTTCTTCCTTGGCCGGTGCTTGCCAAGGATCTCAGTGGCGGCATCTGTCACAGCTGAGTTGAAGGTGGTGGTCATGGTGTTGACATCCACTTCACCATTTCCCAAAATAAGCAGTAGTGCAAGTTTCCCTCCAATTGTGGAATGAAAATGTTCCGCCAGCTCAGGGTCTTGCAGTTTGTCCAGGTCGAACTTCAGTCTAGTGCAATTTGCTGTGTTTACTCTCTTCAAGTGGAGCCGGAAAGACATCATCACGAGATCGTCGTCACTTCCGATGTCTGCTCCTGGAAAGGTGCGTGTCCTGCCAATGTTGATGCATGATCCGAAGCGTTTCTTGAGCATGATGTAGTCGATCTGGTTGTGATGCTCCCGCCGCGACTGTTCCATGTCCATAATGTGGATGAATTTTTGTGGAGACCAAGCGTGTTTGCCAGTATCAGACTGTTGTATCTGGCAATCTCCAAGAGTCCCAGACCCCTGTCATTTGTCTGGTTGTTGCAGTGGGGTCCACATGCGTCTCCCCTGTTGTGGTGCGCATCTTGGCCAACCTTGGCATTCCAGTCGCCTTGCACTATCACTTTGTCCTTCAGCGGCACTTGGTCAAGGACAGCCTTGTAGATTTTCATAGAAACCCTGTACTTTGCTGTCGTCATAGTCTGATGTTGGGGCATAGGCCTGGATGATGGTGATGTTGAAAGGGGCTGCTCTCAGACGGATCGTAATAAGTCTATTTGAGACTGGGCGGCAACCCATGACAGTGGCTAGAAAGTTCTTGTGGAAAAAGTATCCAACGCCGTGTTCGTGCCTGTCATCTTTCGTGCTGAAAAGCTTGTGGCCTTTGTCGGTCGTTGTTTCACCTAGGCAATTCCAGCGCAGTTCGCCGATTCCTAAAATATTCCATCGATAGTGGTCCAACCAAACTAAACAGAACATAATCCTATCCTATTCTATCATGTAACTCGGAAGTCATTAGGGCAGCACAGATGATCGTTTAACCAGCGTACTGCATCTTTCTCTGTCCTCAGCAACCCTTGAAGGTTTCGCTCAGTGTCAAGCCAGTCCATTCTTAAATGTTGTCCTCCCACCTCTTTTTCTGTCTCCCTCTTCTTCTGCCTTCTTATGCTGCATGCTGAAAGCAGTCTGGTTGTGGTTAAGTTATCTCAATGCGTAATAGATGGAAATAAAGTTAAGATTATCGTAAGATAGGTTTGTTGGGTCCTATTTCCCCTTTTTTTAGGTTGCGCTGCGCTTAATCGCCGTGCTTTCGCTGAGAAAGGAACTCGCGTTTCACCCCCAAGGGTGACAAATATTATCCAAAATCAAACTCACAATGTTGTTAATACAAGAAGAACGTCATTAAACGGAGGACGTGTAAGATTCAATAAGATTTTACACCAAAAACAACAACTTTGGGTCCTTTCGTGGAGTTCGGCTGTACCGGAACACGAAACCTGTACCATGTACCGTACTGAGCGATCGACGCAAAGCGGTATATCAGTAATTTTGCTTAATCCAAACCGTTCAAATACTAATATTCAACCACGAATAAACACTTTTACTACTGTACAGAGATCGATCTAGCCCCGGTAAACTTAAACTTAACATTATAATCACCTGTTTCACAGATAACACCGGTATATCCAGGTTGACAGGAACAGGTGTAATCGTCGACTCCATTGTTACAAGTAGCGCCGTTCTTACAGGGGTTGGATGCACATTCGTTGATGTCTGAAATCAGTGCAAATTTAATTTAGGTAATAAAGCAGGAACTTGTGAAATTCTATTCAACCTAGTTAGCCACAGCCTGACATTGTCAAAAAGACGAGCAGGCATCGTTGACCCGAAGCAGAAGACCATTAAATGACCCCACTGACATTCGGCCTGCATTGGAGCCTCAAGCACTGAGCTACGAGAGCCCTCCAGTCTGTCAATCAGGAGAAGACTCCACCACAACACCGCTCATCTAAACGAGAGCCAAGTTATATGAAAATGTGCACCTAAACTATAATAGAAGGACATCAATAGTCCACCCTTCCAGAAGACTGACCCTTTGGGCAGAACGCACCATTAGCCCAATGATGAGACAGTAGCTGCTTAGAACTATCAATGAGCGAACTATTCGATGTGATATTTGGACTTTTAAGTTAGTATAGTGATTAGAAGATTTTGTATAGAGTAGAGGAAATAAATGTGTGAAATTTACTGTGAAAATGTGGCTGGACTACCTACATGTTTCATAGCCGTGTGAGAGCTAGTGTGACAGTGAATCTTTTACCATTTTCTTTCTATCTCTGTAACCCCAGCCTAAAACAGACCAAGCTAAACTTATAAATGTGTTAAGATTAGTCACCGGGAGATTTACTAGCGATCCCCACTGACGTAAGACGAGTGGGTAATAGCAATCCATTGTGCAGAGCCCAGCAACAATACACCCACCGTCACATCTCAATTGGAGAGCCTTGCCAGGCTCTGTAAATAATAAGAACTGGGTATAACCGGATCTGTGTATAATAGGATAGGTAAGAATAATAGTGGTAGAATATAACTTAGTTGTAAGTGTAGGAAGCACAATTCTTTTGTTTAAAACCTTTTTGCTTCAATTCTTTTTGTGCTTTATGTTGCATTGTTCTTTTGCAGGTTTAGCTTAAGTAACTATTATATGCCATTTGACTTCTTGTTTTATTCTACTATGGATTACGACTTTTGTTGTCATTGCACTGTTTTTATTGAATTGCCATATTGCTAGTGTTTTTGTATTCCACGTGATTCAGAGGTTGGTCATAGACACTTTTGACAATGTCAGACTCAGTAGCCTTGAGATTGCGCTTCAAGGAATTAGGAGAAGCATTACACTTAGCAGGAGCAGACTTAGTTGCGTATATAAATGCAGAGGTAGAGAAACAGGAGGCTAAGGCATGCAGAGAGAGCAGCAGAGAGAGAACCGAAGAAACTAGAAAGAGAAGCAGAACAGATGAAACTAGAAAGAGATGCAGAATAGAAGAAACTAGAACTAGAAGCAGAGAAAGAAGCAGAAGTTAGGCGAATAGAAGCAGAGAGAGAAGCGAAGAAAATGGAAGCAGAAGCAGAAGGTAGGGGATTGGAGTATGAGCGGGCAGAGAAAGAAAGACAAAAGAGAAGAGAAAGAAAGAGAAAGACAGCACGAGTTAGAAATGAGGAGATTAGGCCCCTCCAGTTCGGCCACAACCCCTCCACACTCAGATCAACTAGATGTAGCCCCCAACCCCGTACTGGGTTTCCACTGGGGCCATTCAACGAAAGAGAAGAAGGTCTAGATCTCTATCTAACTAGGTATGAGCGCCTAGCAACAGAGTACAAGCTGGAAACAACCCATTGGGCTTTTAAGCTTAGTCAAGGGCTTAGAGGAAAGGCATAGTGCAATTTGCTGTGTTTACTCTCTTCAAATGGAGCAGGAAAGACATCATCACGAGATCGTCGTCACTTCCGATGTCTGCTCCTGGAAAAGTGCGTGTCCTGCCAATGTTGATGCTTGATCCGAAGCGTTTCTTAACCATGATGTAGTCGATCTGGTTGTGATGCTCCCGCCGGGACTGTGCCATGTCCATCACGTGGATGAATTTTTGTGGAGACCAAACGTGTTTGCCAGTATCAGATTGTTTTATCTGACAATCTCCAAGAGTCTCAGACCCCTGTCATTTGTCTCGTTGCAGTGGGGTTCACATGTGTCTCCCCAGTTGTGGTGCGCGTCTTGGCCAACCTTGGCATTCCAGTCGCCTTGCACTATCATTATGTCCTTCTTCGGCACTTGGTCAAGGAGAGCCTGTAGATTTTCATAGAAATCCTCCACTTCGCTGTCGTCATAGTCTGATATTGGGGCGTAGGCCTGGATGATGGTGATGTTGAAAGGGGCTGCTCTCAGATGGAGCGTAATGAGTCTCATGGAGACTGGGCGGCAACCCATGACAGTGGCTAATACGTTCTTGTGGAAAAAGTATCCAACGGCGTGTTCGTGCCTGTCATCTTGTTCGTGCCTGAACAAAGAATTGAGTACAAAATTGCTTGCCTCTGCTTCAATGCTCTCTCTTCATCCGGCCCTTCTTATCTCAAAACCATGGTTAACCCCTACATACCCTCTAGAACCCTTCGATCTTCTTCTGCCCAAAATCTCTCCATTCCACGAGTGAACAAGTCCTTTGGCAAATGCTCATTTCCAATTTCTGCTCCCACCGTCTGGAACTCCCTTCCCATGTCTCTCCATTCTTCCCAAACATCTGCTGCCTTTCGTTCTGGCCTCAAGACCCATCTGTTCAAACGTTCCTTTGCTGACATCACAATTTAAATTCGTGTTGAACTTGGCGTGTGTGTGTGTGTGTGTGTGGGTGTGTGTGTGTGTGTGTGTGTGCGTGCGTGTTTATATTATGTAATTACATTCTGTATGTTTTGTTTACCATGTTTTTATATTGTTATTGTTTAATCATTTTAGTTCTTAGAAGAAGTGTCTTATGTGAATGTAAAGCGCTCTGAGCTTTCATTAGAAAGGGCGCTATATAAATGTTAATTATTATTATTATTATCTTTCGCGCTGAAAAGCATGTGGCCTTTGTCGGCCGTTGTTTCACCTAGGCCATTCCAGCGCAGTTCGCTGATACCTAAAATGTTCCATCGATAGTGGTCCAACCAAACTAAACAGAACAAAATCCTATCCTATCCCATCATGTAACTCGAAAGTCATTGCGGCACAACAGATGATCGTTTAACCGTGTGCATCTTTCTCTGTCCTCAGCAACCCTTGATGGCTTCGCTTAGTGTCAAGCCAGTCCATTCTTGAATGTTGTCCTCCCACCTGCACCTCTTTTCTTGTCTCCCTCTTCTTCTACCTCCTTATGCTGCATGCGGAAAGCAGTCTGGTTGTGATTAAGATATCTCAATGCGTAATAGGTTGCAATAAAGTTAAGATTATCATAAGATAGGTTTGTTGGGTCCTATTTCCCGTTGTTTTAGGTAGAGCTGCGCTTAATCGCCGTGCTTTCGCTGAGTAAGGAACTCGCGTTTCGCCCCCAAGGGTGACAAATATTATCCAAAATCAAACTCACAATGCTGTTAACACAGGAAAAACGTCATTAAACGGAGGACGTGTATGTTTCATTAAGATTTTATACCCAAAACAACAACTTTGGGTCCTTTCGTGGAGTTCGACTGTAACGGAACATGAAACCTGTACCATGTACCGTACTGAGCGATCGACGCAAAGCAGTATACCGGTAATTCTGCTTAATCGGCAAACCGTTCAAATACTAATATTCAACCACGAATAGTCACTTTTACTACTGTACAAAGATCGATCTAGCCCTGGTAAACTTAAACTTAACATTATAATCACCTGTTTCACAGATAACACCGGTATATCCAGGTTGACAGGAACAGGTGTAACTGTCGACTCCATTGTTACAAGTAGCGCCGTTCTTACAGGGGTTGGATGCACATTCGTTGATGTCTGAAATCAGTGCAACTTTAATTTAGGTAATACAAAGTAGTATACCAGTTTTAAATTGTCTTTATTTTATTAAAGTAGTTAGTTAGTTTATCCTAGTCTAAGAAGAAGAACAACAAGAAGAAGAACAAGGAGGGGAGCAAGACGATGATGAGCATGATGACCGCCAACACAAACGGAAACTAATTATTTGCACTTTTCATAATCATTTACACACATACCAATTACCACTATAAAGAAAAGTCTTGTAAGTACACACACATATATACAAAATAGACAAAGAAAATGGACTTTTGAATGCAACAAAGCTGTATGCAGAGAAGGAGAAAAATATATGTGCAGATGGAACTATTGACAATATAATTATGTATATGGCTGAGATAGAGATTTGAGACAAACAGTGATGTTTATCATAGTCACTATTTATCCCATTCCTTATCAAATAATCAATTACTCATTTCTTTAACATCTTTTGAAACACAAATTTATATTATCCATGTAACACATTAGCTGTTAAAAATCTACAGCTATTTTCTTATATTATAACATATAACATATAATGCAGGCCTTGCAAAAGCCATCCTGCAAGGCGGCAGAAGTAGATGGAGACCGAAAAAGAGTTGGGAGGACAACATTCGAGATAGAACTGGTTTGACACTGAAGAAAGCCATGAGGGTTGCTGACAACAGAGAAAGATGGACTGCGCTGGTTAAACCATCATCTGTGGTGCCCCAACGTCTTTTGAGTTACGGGATAGGATAGGATAGGACATATAATGTTGATTAAACAATCAAATGTGTTCCAACTTAGAACTTAACTCGTTTATTGCGTGTATTTTTACACACACAACTGTCATGCACATTAGACAAAACATGTGCTCTCTCTCTCTCTCTCTCTCTCTCTCTCTCTCTCTCTCTCTCTCTCTCTCTCTCCAGGGCTAGAAATTAACTTTTTTCTTTGGGGGCCACCGGGCCCCTTGATTGAAAAATTTGAGGGCCCACAAGCAACTTTCGGGGCCCAACTTGAAAAATAATGCAAATAAAAACCAAAAGAATTATTGACAATATAATAAGTAGAAAGTACAAATCTTTTTTTCCTCCCTTCATTGTAGTTCCTTGATTTTTTTTCCTCTTCATATTTCTTTTTTCTCCCTTTTTCTTGTTCTTTCCTTTCGTCGACGTTTTCTTCTGGCGTCTTTCACATCCCAAAATTGGAACATACGCCATCGCCGATTGTTTTAGCAACTGTATGGCGACGAAATGTTGCCATACTTTCGTACTTGCAAAGATGGACATTTTGCGCTTATGTTGTGCCATAGCCTTTTGTTTATTATATTAAAAAGATATTGAAGTGTATATTAAACTTTTGAGTGCAAAATTAAAGGGTTTTCGCTTCTTTTCTGTTGTTGTTTTTCTGTCCAAATTTAGGGCACCGGTGAGGGTTGCTTCCCTTGGCCCAAATACGAAACTGCCGAGTAGAGCTAGCTGTAGCAGACGAATTATTTTGCGGGCCAAGCGGGCCCTTCGTTTTTCAACTTTCCGAGCCCGAAATCAACTTTGCGTGTTTTTGGCCCCGGGCCCCCGCTAATTTCGAGCCCTGCTCTCTCTCTCTCTCTCTCTCTCTCTCTCTCTTACACACACACACACCCACACACACACAGAGAAATACACACTCACCCGGTGAATGATGAAAAAAATAAGTGATTGGTAAAAATGAATTATGCAAGGCATATTTTATTATAATGTGTTATGTATGCTGTGCTGTTCTGTTCGGTTCCATTCTATTCCGTTCTGTTATAATTTCTAGTCTACTCTTCTCTCTTCATCGTTTATTTGTCATCGTCTTCTTATTTTTCTTCTCATTCTCTTCCTTCATCATCATCATCATCATCATTATCATTATCATCATCACCATTTTTGTCATCATCATCTTCTTTTTTTTCTTCTTATTTAAGCCAAACTAAACAAAACAAAATCCTGTCCTATCCTATTTCCTGCCTATTTCCCCGTGCGGGCGTGGGGGTCCCGGGGGTTTCAGTATAAATAATATCCTCACTTTCTGGAAATTTAGTGCTTTAAAATCCCACTGTAGCTGTCTTTCTCCTTTGTTCTTTGTCTTTCCTATTAAGTTCTATCAATCTACTATACTATCTTCTTCTTCGCTAGACCAGTCACCTACCTTTTTTCTTGAAAACTCTTCAGGGACAAAACTCCTCATTTGTGTGTGAGGTCTGTTGGATCAGCTTGGGAATATTGGACGCTTTCTGCCAAATGGTCACTGGGGCTTCCTATGATGTTATTATTTGGCAATGTAGGCATTTTATATGTATGTGTTTTGTTGATATTTTATAATGATGTTCATATTCTATTTTGTTTTTGTAAACGGGGGTTCGATAAATTAGAGTATAGCTTCAGCATCCCGTGCGTGGGATGTCTTTATTATTAAGTGACCGGCTGGTGGAGTGCCTTCAGTGTTACCACTAGGGTTGTTTCGGTAGATCTTATATGCGGATCAGGGGCTAGTTCTCTTTCAGCGAAGTCGTGCTCTTGATTTTGTGGTCCTGATTCGGCTCTTTGCAGTCCGCTGGACCCTGTAAGCAATGAATAACTAACTATCCTATCCTATCCCGTAACTCGAAGGTCATTGATCACCAAAGATGATCGTTTAACCAGCGTACTCCATCTTTCTCTGTCCTCAGTAACCCTTGATGGCTTCGATCAGTGTCAAGTCAGTTCATTCTTGAATGTTGTCCTCCCACCTCTGTTTCTGTCTCCCTCATCCTCTACCTCCTTTAGAATGCTTGCTGAAAGCAGTCTGGTTGTGATTAACTTATCTCAATGCGTAATAGGTGGAAATAAAGTTGTGATTATCATTACATAGGTTTGGTGGATCCTATTTGCCCTTGTTTTTCAGATTGCGCTGCGCTTAATCACCGTGCTTTTGCTGATAAAGGAACTTGCGTTTCGCCCGCAAGGGTAACAAATATTATCCAAAATCAAACTCATAATGCTGTTAACACAAAAAGAACGTCATTAATCGGAGGACGTGTATTTTTTCAATAAGATTTTACACCACAAACAACAACTGTACCGGAACATAAAACCTGTACCATTTACCGTACTGAGCGATCGACCCAAAGCGGTATACCGGTAAGTCTGCTTAATCGGCAAACCATTGAAATACCAACATTCAAACACTCATCACTTTTACTACTGGTCAGTTATTGACTGTCGATCCAGCCCCGGGCAACTTACACTTAACATTACAATCACCTGTTTCACAGATAACACCGGTATATCCAGGTTGACAGGAACAGGTGTAACCGTCGACTCCATTGTTACAAGTAGCGCCGTTCTTACAGGGGTTGGATGCACATTCGTTGATGTCTAAAATCAATGCATTTTTTTATTTAGGTAATACAAAGGAGAGCACCAGTTTTAAATTGTCTTTATTGTATTAAATTAATTAGTTATTTTATCCTAGTTTAAGGTGAACAACAAGAAGAACACGGAGAGGAGCAAGATGATGATGAACATGATGATCGTGAACACAAAAGCTATTTGCTTATATTATAACATATAACATATAATGTTGATGCTACATAAGGTCTCATTATAAAGTAGAACTGTACAAAATATCTATTTTGTCATGAAATTGTACAGAGCTAAAACAACAACAACAACAACAACAACAATAATAATAATAATAATAATAATAATAATAAGAAGAAGAAGAAGAAGAAGAAGAAGAAGAAGAAGAAGAAGAAGAAGAAGAAGAAGAAGAAGAAGAAGAAGAAGAAGAAGATTTATATAGTGCTTTCTCGTATGAGAAAAAAAATCGGTTCAAAGCGCAATTCTCATCCATTCAGACACCAAAAACGAAAATCATTACGAAAACAAAAATAGCAGTCAAAGCCGATGTGACTCACATGGTCATTATGGAACTCGAAATATTTAACATGAAAATGAGTGCCCAGAAGAGAAAAAAAAACGGTGGCTTTGAAATGTAAAGTAATACTGACTTTTATCTTTCTATGCTCTTGACCTTGAGATGACATTGACCTCCGACTTCAAATACACTTATGTACAATCAAATAAACTACACCAAAAGTTGCATTGACCTTGGGATGACCTTGACCTTTAGTGACCTTGATCTTGGGATGATCTTGACGTGACCTCGTATGCATATATATGATCAAATTACCCAACGTTGTTGCAGACTCAATTTACAGTCATTCCACTGAGATCAACCCGTCAACTCTAAATATGGTAAGTTTTTACTTTTTATCTCGCAAGGTCTCTTCAAAGTACTTACACTAACCGACTTTGGGCAACTCCAGTGACCTTGACCTTGCAGTGAGATTGACCAAATTTGCACAGCATGTGTTTCATTGCTATCTATCTTGTTTCGTATTAATAACTTAGAAAAAGAGTGAAATTTAGTGAACAATTGTCATTTTGTGACTAACATTTGTTGACCCTGTACTAGCTGTGACCTTGATCTTGAGGTGAAATCATTCACTCACTGATCATGTATGAGGTCTCTTGGGAAATCATCTTACCAAGTTTGGTTATGACAGTTGAAATAGGTTCTGAAATTATTAATCCACTTGGAAGTTTCGCACAGGCAAACGCGCGGGCTCTGGATCGGACGCTGACAGACAAATGGACGGACGGACGGGAAAATAAATAGATAAAAAAAATAAAATAAATAAAATAAATGTCATTTTTGTACTATTTATGATTCATCTCGCAGAGATTTGCAAAAATCTGGATTTTTTTTTTTGGGGGGGGGAGGGGAGATGGATTGAGGGAGGGACAGGAATACATAGCCTCACATTGCAATGCATGTGAGTCAAAACAGGGATACCTCAAAACACACACAATGTATGCAGGCTGGCAGATGTAGGTTGGTAGAGACTATGCGGAATAAAAAATGGTTGCGGAAGATCGTTAATGAGCACAGGAAGACGAGAAGAGATGAGTTTTTAGGTTCTGTTTGTTGCGGATAAAAAGTGGGAGTTAATATCAAAAATGGCAAATACCTGTGTTTGAAGCTACGAAATTCCGATTTAATTCACTTACTTTCACATAAACCCATTCCATCTGTACCAAGTTTATTTATTTAGTGATTTATGTGTGTGTGTATGTGTGTGTGTGTGCGTGTGTGTGTGGAGGTGAGGGCGTAGGGGAAGGTTACGTGAAAATACGTCAGATAAAAAGACATATATGGAGAGTATTAGATCACAAAGAGATTTTTGTAACAGTTTCAGAGGCACCACCTTCTCATCCCCAATCCCCTATAGTGCACGGTAACGAATGGCCTTTAGGAGACATACTATAATGCACAATACAAGTTCATGCAGACGCCAGAGGAGGTAGAATTTCACATGGGAAATATAGACAAAACGATGGAAATCTGATTAGTTTATTATTATTGGTGATGTCCCCTGCCCTATCTGCCCTCTGGCTTGTATTCGCCTCCGCGGCAGATTGGCGTCCCTTCCCCGATGTCTGCTGGTGTATCTATCCTTGATGTCTGGACATGAAAAATAGCTAAATAACACAAGCATAATGGCAGGTTGTGCTAACGCATCAACACTAAAATCGCTGTATGTGAGTCATTCTTTGCTATTGGAGACTATGGGGGGGGGGGGGGGGGGGGGGTTGGTCACATTAAATCGTTTCACAGCATAACCTATGCCTTAAATTATTATATACTTGCATTCACTCAATAAAGAATATGTATAAAAATCATAAACTATCGGAATCATTTGTTAATTTTAACAAATATTGACATTATACTAGAATAATGGCGGAAAATGAGTCTCAAAATGGCGGACAAAATTAATGGGAACGCTGGTACTATGTAAATGCATTCAGATTTATTTGTTGCTTAAAGCTCGTATCTTAATAAAACTAATAATTTAATTTATTCTAATAAAGTCAAATTACACAGGAAACACGGTTTGAAAGCATGTTGTGTTGTCTGAACTTAATTAATCGTACACAAAATGTGCGTATCTTGCGTTTCGTCTGTTGTCACACTTCTACTACCGTAACTTGCTTTTCGTAATTTTATCGATTTCAGTTTCTTGTTATTGTTTGTATGTTCTGATCAATTACAATCGATTAAATGGTGATATTAGCAGCTTAAAAGCTGTCAGTGTTGTGTTGTTTAAATTATTTCGACTTATTTGTTTAGCATTGTCACACATGACATGCAGGTTACGTCCGACGTTTGAATTCCGCTAAATTTTTTCTAACACGATTATTTGAAACGAGACGCTATTTTTCAAGTACTTTTCCATTTATTACAATAACCTAGAACACAAGATTTTGTCTCTGTAGACCACGTGATAAAGCTTTTTCAATGACGTGTCACGCACACTTTCACCGGAAACGCAAATTTCTCGAGGAGAGTGTTACCGGTAACTATGTAATTTAATCTCATCATATTGCAGTGTTGGAATGTGTCACGTGACACTGACGTAAGTCAGAATCCCGCGAACATTGTTAGCCCTTACGACCCGAGCACACCCCACCCACACACTAAATAAGAACACAAACACCAGTGGTAAATTAACGAAACAACTCTTTTATTCCCCAAACGTACTAACTACCCACCCGTCCCTCTAACAGCACACACTTCCCTCACTCATACTCACAAGCATACACAACATATTTAACAATAAACAAATGATATTTACAAATGCAATGATGAAATGAAAATAAACAAACTGATTTATGAAAACTTGTTTCTATATTCGCTCTGTTCAAAACTCTGAAAAAAATATGCGCATATTAAGGCCTTTCTTGTTATACTTTTATAACTTATTACTCAAAGTCGTTTAAGTTCTTTTTTTCAGGTCTCCTTTTCAAACTAGAATGAAACACTCCTTGACGTAAACCTTCCTGTAGACGATACAGAATTACCACCCCTGAAGACACGGCAACGCATAGGCAGCCCTCACACGGTTCCCATCTGAACCGCGCACGGTCCTCAGTACAGGGGGAAGGTAACTCGGCTGGGTGGCTCCTGCGTAGCAGACCAGACCTCTCAGCGTCCAACCCAAGTCGGACCGGAACCAGAATCAGCTCGACCTCAGCCGCTCAGATCGTCCCGGCAGATGTTCAAAACAATCATCATCATCACCGGCATCAGCATCAACATCAGCATCAGTGCACTGAAAATACAGTCAGATATCCTAACATTTGCCAACACGATTATATTTGCCAAAACTGTCACCATCGTGTTGTCTTCACTGTTTTCCGCGCACAAACGTCATCACGAATAAAATCGTAACACAAAAACTTTATCAATGTCTATGTTTCATTGTTCATACTTGTTCCGATTCATGATTATTAAATGTCTTCATCGTATACAATCTTGACTATACTCTCTCTAAATTGTTTACTTTTGCCTTCGACTCATACTCCAGCACAAATCTTTACTATTGACATCATGCCTTATGAAAATACATAAAAGATGAAATTCAACAATTGTTTAGATACTAACCACAATCAAACCTTTAATGATATAGCAATGAAAAATACTTCCATTCAATTTATATTTCATTTTAAATGCAGTCATTCCTCTACTAAAATACTTATTAAATTCCCTTTTAAAAAATACTGATAATATACTGACAAATTATCTCCCTTGCGAAAATAATGAAAGCAATGTATATGTACAGAATAATTCTCTCCCTTCGTTTAACAAAACGATTATACTGTATTCAATAATTTATTTACTATTAAATAAATGATAATAAGAAGAAAAATCCATCATAAAATAACAGAATAAAATTCCCCCTATGAACGTATTTACCCCAAAACGCTGACCTAACATAATGGTGAAAAATATTACATTCTACACGCTTACCTATTTACACACTCATACACCAGAGAATGCAGCACGCCACTAAAGAAAAACATGGGTATTTACCTCCACTGGTGATAAGACCCCAACTGGCACGTAGACAACACAAGACAAGACAACACAAGTTGAGGCGTCCTTCAGTCTCCGCCGCACTCCTCCGGGTCACAGGGCATCCAAGTCAGGGCTACTGAAAATGGCTTTGCAGGGGAACCAATAGAGTTTCCACTACTGCTTACTAAGGATATCAAACATAGATATACGCCTAGTCCTACCCACAGTGCGGACATCCGTCTTCTCTGACGCTTTCTGACTGACTGACCTCTATCATTTCAGTACAATACCCTTTGTAACTTTCTAGAATAGTGAACATGCTCAGCAAACGGTCGACCAGGCCTAAGCTGGTTTCTTCTCTCTATATCATTTACATGTGCACTCTTGCTCGGAATTGACAGCTAAACGAACAGTAGCAACTAACTTACGAAAAGCACGATTTTATGTACAGTTAAAAAAATGTATGGTAGCCGGCGCGTGACAGAATGTACTTAAGCATTTGGCTCGGAAGAGTCCGCTGGACCTAAAACAATAACCGTGTAATGTAATGTACTTAAGCATCATCATGCTGTTTTGCTATTTTAATTTGTATCAGTGTTCTTTACCTCTTTTTTAATTTTTCTTTTTTATTGTTTTGAATTCCTCGTTAGCATTATTTTCGTGCTTGTTCTTATATGCCTTGTCACAGTAACGCAAGTTAAATTATTAACACAACAGGTGTTTTTTGTTGAAAACTTTAAATTATTTACACTATTTATTTGCTGAAAACTACTTATAAAACAAAGAAATTGTATAAATTGTCTTTTCTGTACTAATTACCATAAAGAGAGAGGAAGAGAACTTGGTTTGTATGCTAATTAAATCTCGCATTGCAGTGTTGGAATGTACTTGATATACATTTATTCCTATATTCTTAGGTATTATCATGCTGACATAAATAAATATCTTAATTTGTATCAGTGTTCTTAAGTTCTGTTTCATTTGACTTTGTGTTGTTTTGTTTTTCCTTGTTAGAATTATCATTTGTGTTCATGTTCTTATAATAAGATATATTCCTTGTCACTGTAACGCACGTTACTTTAAGATTATTAACACTATTTATTTGCTGAAAATAAATGATAAAGCAAATAATTGGAATAAATTGTTGTCTTTTCTTCACTAATTACCAGATACTTAAAAAAATAAAGTTGATGGTGTACGTTGTCACCTAATTCAAACCTTTCAAAATCATTATTTTACTTATTCAAGGAAACAAAAACTTATACAAAACATAGTAAGGGATGCCTACTTATAAAAATAAAGTAATTATATAAAAAATTATTATTATAAATTAATACCTTTTTACAAAATATGTCACGCTGTAATGCAAGTTACACCTTCACACGTCTGCACTACTTGCTCCTGTATTTTAGAAACCGAAAGCAGTAGTGATTTACTTTTTATATATTTAAACAATATACACTTTAATGTTCATTTAAGGATATTTTCAACATATTTTACAAAGTTTTAACATTGGGGTCAATTTCCCACTTATTGTCTCCAATAGCAAAGAATGACTCATAAGTCAAAAGTGTTATGGAACTTTTATAATCTACACAAATCATAGCTGAAGAACAAGTAGGATTCAGAGCAGGGCGAAGTACCACTGAACAGATTTTTAACTGCGATAAAAACCTACAGCACCAACAACATCTATATTATGTGTTTGTAGACTTCAAAAAGGCGTTTGACCGAGTCTGGCATGCAGCTCTGTGGGCAACCATGAGAGTGTACAACATCAGACCTAAAATTATTGAAGTCATTAAAAGCCTGTATGACAAGGCTACCAGTGCAGTCCTCCACAACAGCGCCATCGGAATTCAGAACAACAATCGGTGTGCGTCAAGAATGCCTAATCTCTCCAACACTCTTCAACATCTTCCTAGAGCGCATCATGTCAGATGCCCTTGCAGATCACGAAGGCATAGTCAGCATAGGGGGTAGAGCAATCTCCACAACCTTCGTTATGCGGATGACATGGACGGATTGGCTGGAGAGTAACAAGGACTTGAACAGCTGGTACAGAGGCTTGACAACACCACCAGAGCCAATGGAATGGAAATAGGTGCAGAGAAGACCAAAATGATTACCAACAACATATTAATTAACACCAATGGCGTCAACATGGACATCAAAATCCAAGGCCATTCCCTCAACACAGTGCATAGCTTCAAATATTTAGGAGCCATTGTATCAGACATTGTATCAAAACATGGACCCTCACAGCAGATTTACAATAAAGAATACAAAGCATGGAGATGAGGTGCTACAGAAGACTTCTGGGCATTTCCTATACCCAGCACATCACCAACGACGAATTCCGACAGACCATCACACAAGCCATTGGACAACACGATGACCTGCTCACAGTGGTGAAAAAACGGAAACTCCGATGGTATGGCCATATCACCATATCATCAGGTCTCGCAAAGGCCATTCTGCAAGGCACAGTGCAAGGAGGTAGAAGACGGCGGAGACCGAAAAAGAGGTGGGAGGACAATATTCGAGAATGGACTGGTTTGACACTGAGCGAAACCATCAGGACATAGAAAGCTGGAGTACGCTGGTTAAACGATCATCTGTGGTGTCCCTACGACCTCCGAATAACGGGATAGGATAGGATAGGATTTAATACGTACACGTTTGAAGTGGATGTAGAAGCTGCCTTTCACAAAAATAATCGCCATAGATTGGCTTGAGATGCAGCAACTCTGACTTAACTTGGTGATGACGACACGAACCGGAAGTAATTCAGTACCGAAATAAAAGCTAATATTATTACACAGAAAATAAATAAAACAGATACATTAACAACACAAACAAACAAAATGAATATTTACCTTCTTCACAATGCTGTCCAATGAATCCTGGTTGACAGGAACAGTTGTACGATGGCCAATATAGACTGCTGTCCACACAAATGCCTCCATTTCCGCATGGGTTGCTTGAACAGGGTCCTGAAAACACGATCAGTTTTAGATGTATTACAAGGTTTCACATTCTTCACTCTGTGATTGAATTAATCTATTTCTTTTATTTTCACTTGATATTGTTTGTTTGTTGTTGTTTTTTTAAATTTTAATTTCATTTGTTTAGCGAGCGTTGTGGTCGAGTGGTTTAAGGCGGGACTAACTTGCTTTGTTCACAGGCTAGAAACCATTGGTGCCTGACAGGTGTGGGATCGATTCATCATCTGGGCGTTATGTTTCTCCGAATATTGTTTACTTTGACTCGGGCAACGTCTCGGGCCGGGAGTTTTCTCCGGGTACAAAGGTTTACTCCACCAGCAAAATTTCAAAACAACTAATATGAGTTAGGTTGGGTTTGGGCGCGCCACAGACTGCGACTACGCCTCCTCAGGGGAGGCGGCCCAGACTTTTCCGATAAAAAATGGACAATAAAGTGTCTTTTTTAAAAAAAAAAAAAGTTTAGGTCTGTGCACTTCGTTAATTTGAACCATAGCAAAACAACATGAAACAAAAACAAATTAAAACACCTCACTATGAACAATTATATTATTAACAGTGTAACAGTTCCAACATATATAGGAACTATCAGCTAAAACTCGTATTCACATAATCCATATCACTCAATCAGTTCCTCACTTACTTCAACTTGTTGTGGTTAATTTATTTGTTTCTGTGTTTTCCACTTTCGTTGTCCACCTTCTTGACTGAGAAAATTCGGAATATTAGAAAAGACCTTGACTCTGCTATTCTTTCACCAAACCTCCAGTGGAACCAGACAAGTTTGACCGACCACCTCTTTTACAGTTTCGAACTGTTACGAAGAAAGGTGTACTCAAGGTAATACATCGATCAAAACCTACTCCGTCCGTTGTCGAGCCCATGCCTACAACACTCCTTTGAGTTCTTGGCCAACATTGGCATTCCGGTCGCCTTGCACAGTGACTATGTCCTTCTTCGGAATTTGGTCTAGGACAGCCTGTAGATGTTCATAGAAATCCTCGACTTCGCAGCGTCATAGTCTGATGTTGGCGCATAGGCTTGGATAATGGTGATGTTGAAAGGGGTTGCTCTCAGACGGATGGTAATGAGTCTACTGGAAACTGGGCGCCAACCTATGAGAGTGACTAGATTGTCTTTGTGGACCAAGAAACTAACGCCGTGTTCGTGCCTGTCGTCTCTACCGCTGAAACAAAGCGTGTGGCCTTTGTCGCCCGTTGTTTCACCTAGGCCTTTCCAGCGCAGTTCGCTGATGCCTAAAATGTTCCATAGAAAGTGGTCCAGCTCGTGGGCCAGTCCTTCTAATTTTCATTCCGCAGTTAGGGCCTTGACATTCCAGGTTCCTTTTACGATGTTGTCTTTCATGCGGATCTTGCTAAGTTATTCATCAGTAGCACACTTATCATCTCTGTCCTGGTGGCCAACGGAAGGCGCGGTCCTTGGTGACCCGGGTGACGACCGATCTGGTATGGAGTGAGTGGTTCTTTTCATCATATGGTATGTCTTGGGCAAGAAAGACTTGGCAGGGCCAAATCCTCTCCAGCTTGTTGTCTACAGCCGAAATCCACGAGTACAGTGTGGCTCGCCTTGGCTTCGAGCAAGTGGTCGTTGAACATGTAGTAACATGAGCTTCCTCCGCCCTGGCCGGTGACTTCTGTGTAGAAGACTTTCGCCCAGTGATCTCGTGCAGACATCACCCCAGTTAGTCGCCTCCTATGACACGCCGGGAAACGTTGGATCTATTCTATTCAGTGCCCGAACCCACAGGACCAGTGATCCTAATGAAGTCAAAATTATGAGGGCTAAAGGCATGTGTGCCTGCAAGCCGTGTTCATGCTATGTAATGATAATAATAATAATAATAATAATAATAATAATAATAATAATAATAATAATAATAATAATAATAATAATAATAATAATGTATCATTTGTATAACGCTTTTTCTCCACTGGAGGTCAAGTCAACCTAAGATTACTGAAAATTAATAAACTATTCATACATGTATAGACTACTGATCTATAGCTTTTTTTTTTTAACCATCTTCCACCTTATGGTTAACCATGCAAAATTATTCGATAGTCTGTTACACGGCAATGGTCGATTCAGCCCCTATGCTCGAATCTTTGTTAACTCGGATTCTTTATCCAGTAAAAAGCCATGGAATTGTTGTTACAACGTTTTCCAACTTAATTTAGCGAACTGCATCAACAACTGCGTACAACCATATCCAATCCTATCCCGTAACTCGAAAGTCGTTGGGGAACCACAGATGATCGTTTAACCAGCGTACTACATCTTTCTCTGTCCTCAGCAACCCTCACGGCTTCGCTCAGTGTCAAGCCAGTCCATTCTTGAATGTTGTCCTCCCACCTCTTTCTCTGTCTCCCTCTTCTTCTGCCTCCTTGCACCGCGCCTTGCACCGCGCCTTGCACCGCGCCTTGCACGATGGTCTTTGCATGGCCTGATGCCCTGACGTGGTCATATCATCGGAGTTTCCGTTTCTTTGCTACAGTGAGCATGTCATCGTGTTGTCCAATGGCTTGTGTGATGGTCTGTCGGACTTCGTCGTTGGTGATGTGTTGGGTATAGGAAATGCCCAGAAGTCTTCCGTAGGACCACATCTCCATGCTTTGCATTCTTCGTTGTAGGTCTGCTGTGAGCGTCCATGTTTCACAAGATTATAGCAAGATGGAGATGACAAGGGAGCGCAGCTACCTTATCCTGGAGTGTAGACTGATGATCCTGTCTTTCCAATTGGGCTTCAATCTTGTTAGGGCAGCAGTTGTTTGTGCTATCCTGGAAAGGACTTCCTGTGGGGACCCATTGTCTGATACAATTTCTCCTAAATATTTGAAGCTAAAACCGGTCCAGAACAACCAGCGGTGTGCGCCAAGGATGCCTACTCTCTCCAACATCTTCCTAGAGCGCATGACGTCAGATGCACTTGCAGATCACGAAGGCACAGTCAGCACAGGGGGGTTTAGCAATCTCCAACCTCCGTTTTGCGGATAAAATTGGAGGGAGAGGAGCAAGAAGTTAAACAGCTGGTACAGAGGCTTGGCACTATCTACAGAGCCTTTGGAATGGAATAAGTGCAGAGAAGACCAAAATGATGACCAACAACACCAATGGCATCAACACGGACATCACAGTCCAAGGCCAATCCCTCAACACAGCGCATAGCTTGAACTATTTAGGAGCCATTATATCAGATAATGGGCCTCGACAGGAAGTCCTCTCCAGGATCGCACAACCTGCAGCCCTGACAAGGTTGAAGCCCATTTGGAAAGACAGGACCATCAGTCTACACTCCAAGGTAAGGCAGCTGCGCTCCCTTGTCACCTCCATCTTCTTCCTATACGCTTGCAAAACATGGACTCTCACAGCAGATCTACAACGAAGAATACAATGCATGGATATGAGATGAAGTCCAACAGACAGATCATTACACAAGCCATTGGACAACAGGATGACATGCTCACAGTGGTGAAGAAACGTCAACTCCGATGGTATGGCCACGTCACCAGAGCATCAGGACTTGCAAAGACCATCCTGCAGGGCACGGTGCAAGGAGGCAGAAGAGGAGGGAGACAAAAAGAGGTGGGAGGACAACATTCAAGAATGGACTGGATTGACACTAAGCGAAGCTATGATGGTTGCTGAGGACAGAGAAAGATTGAGTACGCTGGTTATCTGTGATGCCCCAACGACCCTCGAGTTACGGAATAGGATAGGATAGGATTTGAAAGTGTGCACCGTGTTGAGGGATTGGCCTTATACTTTGATGTCAGTTTTGATGCAATTGGTATTGTTTTCATCACATTGGTCTTATCTGCACTTTGTTGCCATACCAAAGGCTCTAAAGGCAGTTCACGTTCTTGTTCCTCTCCAGCCAATCCCTCAATGTCATCTGCAAAACGGAGGTTGCCTTTATGATCTGCAAGGGCTTCTGACGGGATGCGCTGCAGAAAGATGTTGAGTGTTGGGGAGAGTAAGCATCCTTGACGCACGCCGATTGTTGTTCTGAACCAGTTCTTGATGGCGCTGTTGTGGAGGACTGCACTGGTAGCCTTGTCATACAAGTTTTTATGACTTCAATAATGTTAGGGCTCATGTTGTACACTCTCATGGTTGCACAGAGAGAGCTGCGTGCCAGACTCGGTCAAACGATTTCTTGAAGACTACAAAAACATGATATAGATGTTGTTGGTGCTGTAGGTATTTCTCGCAGATTATTCTAAGGTTAAAAATCTGCTCAGTGGTACTTCGCCCTGCTCTGAATCTTGCTTGTTCTTCAGCTAGGATTTGTTCAGCTTGGGGTTCCAACCTGATTAGTATTATTTTCAGGAGGACTTTGCTGGGATAGATAATGAGGCTGATGGTACGGCAATTTCGACACTCCTGAAGGTTACCCTTGTTGGGAAGAGTGATGATAAGCGAGTAGGTTTATGGTGTAGGCCACTCCCCCACTTTGCCGGATCTTGTTACAGATAATGGCGAGAGCGTCAATCGTCGCTTTTCCTTCTGCTTGAAGCAACTTTGCGCGTTTGTTGTCCACTCCCGCTGAATTCCCCTTCTTCTGCGTACATCTCTTTCCAAAACACCTCTCTTAGACAATTGTTGTTGTTGTTGGGTAGATTAGTGTCCCCGGACACCTTGGCGTATAGGGGACGTGAAGACGAAGATTCGATGAAATAAGAAGTCTCTTGAAATAAGGTGAAGTCAGTGAAGAAGAAGTCGTGTTGCAGATAAGAAGATCACATGAAGTGGAGCGCACGAAGCAGCTACTACAGTCGGGTAAGAAGATCATGTCGAATCAGAAAGGCCGTTGAAGTAAGAATGTCTGAATGAAGAAGCGCATGGGTGCGCGAGGAACAAATAAGAGTGCTGAACAGGACGCGGGGCCAATCCTGAATTGCCGCTGTGATTCGTATGGAAATGCCGCAAGATACCCAAGCATATGGGGCGCCATGTGTCCATTTATTCTATGTGACCATTCTATACATAGAATAAATTCTATGCACATAGAAAGCATTCTATACACACAAAAAGCATTCATTAGTTGAAATTCCATTTATAAAAAAGAAACCAATATTGTAAGTCATAGAATAAAATTCTTTGTATAGAATAACATTCTATAATATAGTGTAAAATTCTATGTCCATAATACAATTCTATGTATAGAATGACATTTTATAATAGAGAATAATATTCTATGTATGTAATACAATTCTATATTATAGAATGCACTTGTATGCGGGGTGTCGGATAGTGCAGTGGTTGGAGCACTCGCTACTGTGTCGAAAGTGAAGCACCGTCCGGTGCGGTTAGCACTTGGATGGGTGACCGCTAAGGTGTGAAGCGACAAACAACAACGCCCCCAGTTGACTCAACTGTGATTGAGTACCTACTCTCTTGAGGGTGGGGAAGGTAAAGCAGCGAGGGAGAGAGTTGGGCATCACCCTCATTACGCTGGCCCAAGATAAGTGTGATCTCCAACATCACGCTCCCCTACGGCCACAAGGCTATGGGACTACCTTTACCTTTTTTTTTTTTACTTGTATGCATAGAATTATATTCTATAACATAGAATGAATTCTATTACAAAGAATGAATTCTATAACATAGAATGAATTCTTTAAAATAAAATAAATTGCATGACATAGAATTATTTCTATACGCATAGAATTCATTCTATAACATAGAATGAATTCTTTAACATAAAATAAATTATATGACATAAAATGAATTCTATGTGCATAGAATAAATTGTATAACATAGAATGAATTCTATAATAAAGAATGAATTCTATATGCATAGAATGAATTTTATAGCATAGAATGAATTCTATGACATAGAATTCATTCTATGACATAGAATGAATTCTATAGGCATAGAATGAATAGTATAACATAGAATGAATAAGATGACATAGAATGAATTCTATGACATAGAATGAATTCTATGACATAGAATGAATTCTATAACATAGAATGAATTATATAGCATAGAATGAATTCTATGACATAGAATTTATTCTATAGCATAGAATGAATTTTATGTTACAGAATGAATTCTATGTCATAGAATTCATTCTATGCTATATAATTCATTCTATATTATAGAATTCATTCTATGTCATAGAAATCATTCTATGTCATCTTATTCATTCTATGTTATACTATCCATTATATGCTATAGAATTCATTCTATGTCATAGAATTCATTCTATGTTATACAATGAAATCAATATAAAAACTTTTTTTTAAATAGTAAAAACTGGGGCACTGTCAAGGTATAGAGAACATTTCGGGATATTGTGATGTTTTGAACATAGCACACTCGTGCAATAATGATTACAGAGCGATTTGTCACTGACATTCAGTTTAGAGTTGACGACATGCAGTGCTTCATCATTTGCGCTCGAAGTGGAAATCGATGAAAGGAAATGTTCTTTTCTTTGCAGAAAGGTTTTACGTCGGAGTTAGAGCATTCAAACACAGCACAGTACTTCACCATTTTCAAACTCGATCACGCTGTGTTATTCCCGCAGCACGTGGCCGCCACGCCTTTGTGCATAGCGCCCTGGGGGGCCGCTTGGGGTGAAATAGATTTTTTGCAATATTCAGCTTTAGGAACCTTTCATTTATTATGTCTCAGAGTTGTATAGCAATATTCGACCTTTAAATATATTAATTATTGCTTTTTATGAGTGTACAGTACGGTTATTTCTTCGGTATTGAGCGAAAAGAACTGATTATTTAATTAGATTTTTTGTCACTATAAACCCTTACAGAACCTCAGCACATTGTAATGAAAAAAGCAAGCACGCAGGGGCGGAGGGGGGGGGGGGGGAGGGTGTGACGTCAATTATTTTTATTGCTAAGCGATCTACTCACACTAATTATACTGTCGAAGTCGTCCGCATCAAGAAACCTAAATGCTTGTTCACGAAATTATGATGTCTGATAAAGCCGCAGAGCGCTTGGTACGTCAGCCATTTCTTCAGTTCTCGCGCGTGCAAGGCTCCAAGTGTCCCTTTATACGTCACAGCCTCGCTTCACATAGAATGACCTAGTCGCGCATAGAATGAGCATTCTATGTTATAGAATGAACATTCTATGTTATAGAATGGATTCTATGTTATAGCATGAACATTCTAAGTTATACAATGGATTCTATGTTATAGAATGAACATTCTATGTTATAGAATGAATTGTATGTTATAGAATGACCATTCTATGTTATAGAATGAACATTCTATGTTATAGAATGGATCCTATGTTATAGAATGAACATTCTATGTTATAGAATGAACATTCTATAACATAGAATGCATTCTATGTGCACCAAATGTTAAAAAACAATTCTATGAAAATAGAATGTATTCAGTGTTGCGAATAAAATCCATTTTATGTTAACAAAATGAATTTTATGTCATACAATTCTTGCTGTGTTATACAATTAATTCTATATACATATAATTCATTTCATTCACATAAAATTAAAAAACACAACTAATAAATTGTAACAAAATTTAGAATTTAAAAAAAGATATTGTATGACACATCACCACATTGCATCATCACCACATCGATCACATCATCACATCACATCACTGCATCACATTGCTTCATCACCATCATCGTGAAAACGCACCACCACATAAAATCACATCATATCAACAAATCATCACATCACATCAGCCGACATCACAGCAGCAGCACATCTTCACATTGCAGCAGACAGCACATATCATGGCATCAATGAATCTCACATCACATAATCTAATCACCCCACCCCTCCCACCCATCACATTTGTGGTGCAGTGTGGTGTGATTTAGAGTGATGTAGTGTGGTGATGTGATGTGGTAATGTGTATGTATGTATCTGCAATACAGTTCTATTATGCCTTAAAAGCAGTGAATCAGACCACATCGTCACATAACCTAATCACTCCACCACACCTACCCATCACATTTGTGGTGCAGTGTGATGTAGAGTGATGTGGTGTGGTGATGGGATGTGGCAATGTGTATATCTCTCTGCAATACAGTCCCATGCCATAAAAAATGTTCTCTATACCTTGACAGTGCCCCAGTTTTTACTATTTAAAAAAAAGTGTATATATTGATTTCATTCTATAACATAGAATGAAGTCTATGACATAGAATGAATTCTATGACATAGAATGAATTCTATGACATAGAATGAATTCTATAGCATAGAATGAATAGTATAACATAGAATGAATAAGATGACATAGAATGAATTCTATGACATAGAATGAATTCTATAACATAGAATGAATTCTATAGCAAAGAATGAATTCTATGACATAGAATTTATTCTATAGCATAGAATGAATTCTATAGCATAGAATGAATTCTATGACATAGGATTCATTCTGTAACATAGAATTCATTCTATGCTATAGAATAAATTCTATGTCATAGAATTCATTCTATGCTATAGAATTCATTCTATGTTATAGAATTCATTCTATGCTATAGAATAAATTCTATGTCATAGAATTCATTCTATGTTATAGAATTCATTCTATGTTATAGAATTCATTCTATGTCATAGAATGAATTCTATGTCATAGAATTCATTCTATGCTATAAAATTCATTCTATGCATATAGAATTCATTCTTTATTATAGAATTCATTCTATGTTATACAATTTATTCTATGCACATAGAATTCATTTTATGTCATATAATTTATTTTATGTTAAAGAATTCATTCTATGTTATAGAATGAATTGTAGCACATAGAATAAATTCTATGTTATAGAATTCATTCTTTGTAATAGAATTCATTCTATGTTATAGAATACAATTCTATGCATACAAGTGCATTCTATAATATAGAATTGTATTACATACATAGAATCTTATTCTCTATTATAAAATTTTATTCTATACATAGAATAGTATTATGGACATAGAATTTTACACTATATTATAGAATGTTATTCTATACAAAGAATTTTATTCTATGACTTACAATATTGGTTTCTTTTTTATAAATGGAATTTCAACTAATGAATGCTTTTTGTGTGCATAGAATGCTTTCTATGTGCATAGAATTTATTCTATGTATAGAATAGTCACATAGAATAAATGGACACATGGCGCCCCATAAAGCAAGGCCGAAGGAGAGTGGGTAGACGAACGCAGGGAGCCACTGGCGGTAAAAGCCTGCTGTCCGGAGGTCGCCACTCTCCACAGGGAACCCTGCGCCGCCCAATCGTAGTAAAAGATAGTGGGCTGCCGTAGGCAAGGCGAGCGGAGGTCAAGCGAAGCGGGCCCTCAACGCAGCACGACCGTCGCCAAAACCGACGTAGCCCAATCAGGGTGAAGATGAATGTTGAAGGTTGAGGTAGCGTAACGCATCGGAATCTCCCACAGTCGGTGACAACCGCTTCAACTTTCGGACAAGCACCGCCAGACAGGTCCCCATTCATACCGACAGTGCATCCTCATCGTCAAGGCATGCTGGACCGCTGTGGGACAGAGCGTCGCTGTGAGCAGGTGTGGGCTCAAGAAGCCTGAAGCCTGAAGACCGCCGCAGTGGAAAATGCTTAGACACGCAGACAACGGTACTTATATAGGCTATCAACAATGTAGAAAAAGTACAGAATTTTCCCGAATGACTCAATGAACAACCAATCAAAATAAAACTCTTCGCCGTAATTACGCACTATCTTACATCATAGAACGTTATACATACTTCGAAACTATAATTAATCTGTTACTAAATAAACATATAATATCCCATCAGCAAAATAAGATCAATGGGAACTAAAAAATATAATTGCAGGCCTTGTATCTCAGTCGTAACAAATTCATTACCTGCACAAGTGTTAGGTTGTCCAATATAATCACAGAACTTTCCAAAGCATGGCGGATCGCAGGGTCCGCAGTTACTGCCATAGAATCCTGGCTTGCACACTGAGACATCGTGATAACAAAATAAGAAAATCAAGAGAAAATAAGAATACCTCATTAGGCCCCGCCGACCATAGATCTAATCTGAGCAATAACATATTTGAATTAACATCAGTCTTAGGACAATATTATATGATTGACAATTGTTTACTTGTTTGTTTTTACTCAAGATCTTCAGCTGTAAATTGAAATAAATTGTTTCTATCATAAGCAATCATCCTGACGTTATTGTTTATCAGACATTTCTATTAATGAAAGTAAATACGTTCATTTCAAGGCAAACAAAATGAAAAAAAAATCCCAATTTTAAAGACAATAAAATTGTTGAACTGATTTGCCACAAACGTGTACACCTAGGTATCTGCACATTTGAAATGTTTCAGTGTTTTCATTCAACGGCAAAGAGTGCATGCAGAACATGAAGAAGCAAAACACCTTGATGAGGGAAGGGGTGGTTATCTTCCGCACAATACTGAAGATCGCAAACCACCATATTTATATTCGCTTATTTTAGGCTCTGTCGTGGTCCTCGTTGTTCTCCTTGCCGTTGGTTAAAACAGTTTCAAAGATCATATATATAATTATAGGTCCTACGCTGTTTAACATTATGTCGACTTCTGCGTAATTTTGTTAATATGTAAATTAGAAATCCTTACCCCAGACTTGCACTTCACAAATGTTGAGAGTCCCTTCTGTACCGCCAGAACTTGTAGTATCTCCAATAGCACTGTTACGTGCCAGTTTGACCACTTGTCCTTTCTTGGGTAGATCTGGTGTGTTTCCTCCATTACCACCTTGAATATCCGTCTTTATTAAGAAACCGCTTGGATCTTTGGAAAATGTGTACACGACATTAGAGTCGATTGACACTTCTAAATTGGTCATTCGCTGCATGTAACCCGCTGCAAAAACAAACAAAATAGCAGTAGCATTAAATGTATTCCTAAATAATATTGCGTCATATTATTCCTGTTATTCCTGTCCCCAATGGTCATCATGAAATTAAGTCCTTCATACAAATTTGTAAATGTAATTGACCTCAAATACGTTGCTTTTAAAAAATCTAAGTAGGTCTATAACTAGTAAGTGAGAAATTACCTGTAATTAGTAATAGTAGTTTCAATGTCTCTCATTGTCATTTGCTAATATCATCTAAATAAATTTTAAGTAAAATTATATTATGACTGTGTGAAACCAAAGAGCGTATTATAGAAAGAGAGGGAACTCGGAACAGAATCGCGAGACGGAAGATACGAGTTACGCTCCCTTGTCGACATGCTAAAAATGGCTCGTGGCAGAAAGACAAAAGGCGACCGAGTAAAACAGGGCGGTGACTTTTGCACAGCCATCAATTGCCGTAATGCCAGATACAAGAAAATTGTGATGGCAAGTTCTTTTTCAAGTTTCCAAGAGACAAAGAAAGGTAAATTGCAATCGAAAAACATCTTTTTTGTGTGTTTATATAGGCCTAAACCAAGACCGCTGCAGTGTTGTTAAAACAATCGGGGAGAGGCTTCAGTGATTCATGTTATATCTATTCTATGTGCTAAAACAAAAACTGTTTGCTTGCTGACAGTTTACGTTCAAAAGGCCGCTCACTGTTTACGTTGTTTCTAGGTTGTTTGACTATTATATTTGTGCTTACATTTCAAACGTAGATGTTGTCAGATTGGCAGTTTGTCTTCGTCAAACTGCTTATGTTAACAAGTTAAATTAGACTAAGTCTGTTTTCTCCTCGTGATCAAATACTGTGCAAGATAACCCCTTACCTAGGCACAAAAATGGTCCTTGATCTGTTGTAATCCCTTTTCGTTTGAGTGTAAACGGGAAAAAAATGTAATGTAGAAACTCAGTCCTTGTTCTGATCTGTGAATTTCTGCGCATTAGATCCATATTGCGTGGAATGTTGTAGTTTAGGTTCTGATTGTTCTGTCTGATTAATTAATTATTTTCCATGAAGTGACTGATGTTATTAAGCCAGTGATGTGGGAGGTGAGAGGGTTGGGAGGTAGGGGGACACCTGATAAAATTAAATTCACACTATTAGTGAAACATTTTGTTATTGTGCTTTATTGTGATTAATTGATTGAATGACAGAGCTCTCTCTTCCCCCAACCCCTCTCTCTCTCTCTCTCTCTCTCTCACGATTATGGATTTACACAGTTTCGGATAAATGAAACAGTCTGTCATTCATATTTTATTTTAAAATATCTGTCGTTGATTAAAAAATAATAAATTCCAGGGCAGAAAACGAACCTATGACATACACACATAAGCAGCATAAAAGCACCTAATAAATGTCAATAAGTAAACATAAGCAAAAAAAAGAGAAAAAAAAAGACAGCAGTAGCTGAATGCTAATAATAATGATGGTTAAAAGTTTGGTTTTTGCAAACGTTGCCATAAAAATGTTCTTTTGCAATGGCATAGGCTCAATAAGTTACCAAGCACAGATCATTCATATAGCAGATGATGAAATATAGCCAGCCCGAGCAAAGGGAAATAATCCGTGAGAGCGTCTCGCATTTTTGTATAGGACATAATAGAAGTTCTCCCTCTTTCCGTAATAAGCTCTTTGGTGAAACTAATACTGTTCAGTTCAAATCAGTTTCAACAATTTATTTAACCTATATTAACAAATAAGATATTTCAGGTTTTGTTAAAATAAAATAAAAACTTAGGAGGTGTTGGTACTGGATTTATATTAAAAATGATTCAACAATGCAACAAAGTAGGCTATTATTACTAAGGCGGTGATGATGTCCATTTGAAATGCGCCTGTCTCCATCCATTATCCATTATTCCATTATCGAATGCTCACTACTACTACTACCACTACTACTACTACTAACTACTATAATTACTACTACTCAGCAGCCCCATCATTATTTTCTAATGCAGTGGAAAGTGACGAACCTCTGGAGTAAATGGTGATCTTTTCCACAGTGTAATTTCCACACAGGTCCACGCTCCAGGTGGGATGCTGGTCGAAAGCATAAGTATGGATGCAGTTACCCATAACAGTGTACTCTGTTCCTGTGTTGCCATTGATAGCGGCACTGCACTGATTTCTAGACTCATGTTTGGAAGACTGACTGCAGGTCAGCAGGCCTTGAGCAACGTTTGCTGAAATTGAGGATTAAAAAACTTAAATATTAAGAATTAATACAAACTGAAATTGCCAATTGCAAAATACTGTGTATGTGTGTGTGTGGGTGTGTGGGTGTGGATGTGTGTGTGTGGGTGTGTATGAACCTGTAAAGAGGACACAATGGGTTCCACAACCGTCTTTTTGAATACAAAGTGGGTTTATTTACTGTGACCTCATTTTGTTTCATGAACCCATTTTGTTCTAAGTGCGCGGGAGTGCTCTTTTAGTGCTTGGGAGTGCAGTTGTAGTGCATGAGAGTGTTTTAAGTACACAGGAGTGCACTATCCGGGACGGAGAAAATCCAGCCAATTTTCGGAAAACTTTGAAGCAAAAATCGACCTATTTCGTCGCTCCTAGGAGACGAACTAGGTCAACTTTTTTGACGGAAAGAGCCAATTTTGACTTAGATTCTTACATTTCTAGAAGAAATTTGCGTTCTTTCCGTCAAAAAAGTGCTTTCCGACTCCTACATTCTAAAGTACCCCATTTAGCCATCAATACAAGTAGGTGTGTGTGCGTGTGTGTGTGTGTGCGTGTATGTGTGTGTATGTGTGTGTATGTGTAGGTGTGTGTGTTTGTGTGTAGCAGAGTTTGCATTTCTTCATGCCCGTATTATTAAACAGTTTTTAAAACTACGTTTTCTTTAATTAAAATAGTAATGAGTTTTTATGATATAATAAACTAATTTTTATTAACTGATTTCTAACTTTGATATAATCGTTTAAAGGAAGTCGGCATTGTCTCCTTAGTTATTGTACGTGCAACATCTCAGTAGATGTAGCTGTCGTGCAGATCAGTTAGTCAGTCAGGACAGAGAAAGATGGAGTACGCTGATTAAACGATCATCTGTGGTGCCCCTACGACTTTCGAGTTACGGGATAGGATAGAACAGGATAGGTCAGTCTGTAGTTGTCAATGTGTCCAGTTGATATTTATATAGATTGTGATAAGAGGACAGATTTACACAGCACTATAGTTTCTTGCCTTGCTAAGTCAGCTGTAACCTTAGTAAAGTAATGTTACTCTGCAGAAGACGACACAAGTCTACTGTGGGCTACACATTTGTATGCTGACGCTGGCTCAGTAGGTAATGACCTCATCCAGCTTACGTATAGGCAGTAGTACCGCCACACACACGCTAGAGGGCGCCTCTTGTGCTTTTAGTTTCCGGGGCCTCCAGCTAACCACAGGGGTAGGGGGTCATTCTGCGTTCGACCTGCGTAGAGACAGGAGCTTAGCTCAAAGGGATCTCTCTACTTGACTAAATGCAGGAACTGGTGAAATTCTATTCAACCTAGTTAGCCACAGCCTGACATTGTCAAAAAGGTAAATGAACTATCTTTTGTTTCATCGCGATGTATTGATATTATTGTTGAATTATGTTGTGAAGTTTGCCTTGTTTAGAATTGTGATTGTTAGTCAAACTTTGCGTGACCACGTGGCGAACACGACCGGTTGCGACGCCATGACGTATTCCCTACGGACCCTCTGTTGTTTAGCCTATATGTATTCTTGCAGACCAGTGGCTGTACCGGCGAATGTGTATAATATTAATTATTTTTCTATGTGTGTATTTAGCCATGATGTATATTTATATATGTATAGGAATTAGAGTGGAGATTCCAGTGGACCACGGACTTAGCAGAATGTTCGTCGCTTATATATGTATATAAGTGGAGCTAATCACTGAGGGTTATTTCTGCCTTCAGTGAGACGCTCTGCACACACCCAGTATACACGGTGTTTCAAAAATTCGTCTCATATTTTGCAGACGAAGCAGGCATCGTTGGCCAGATCAGAAGAAAGACAAGTAAACGTCTTCACTGACATTCGGCCTGCATTGGAGCCTCCCGCACTGAGTGACGAGAGCCCCCCAGTCTGTCAACATGGAGAAAAGTCCACCACAACACAGCTCATCGAATCTAAAGTTAAGTTAGATTTGCACCAGTGCACCCACACTGTTAGCAAAGGACATCACTAGTCCACCTGTCCAGAAGACTGACCGTTGGGCAGAACGCACGAGTTGCCCGATGATGAAACAGTAGCTTCACAGAATTATCAAGGAGCGAACCTTTCGAAGTGATATTTGAACTTTTAAATTAGTATCGTGAATAACAGATCTTGTATAGAGTAGAGGAAATTAATGTGTGATATTTACTGTTAACAAGTGGCTGGACTACCTATGTTTCATAGCCGTGTGAGAGCTAGTGTGACAGTGATCTTTTACCATGTTCTTTGTATCTCTGTAAACCCAGCCTAAACATAGACCAACTTATAGTGACTACCCCAGTCTCGCTAAAAAGTCGTTATCCAAATATTAATGAAGAAATATACTACTCAAAATAATACAAGGGCCACTTGGACATATGGGTCTCTCTTTAAATCAGAAACACGAATTCAATTCATAGTTCATCATATTTTATTGCAATCATTTCTGCATCAATAACAAAAAGGATTTTAGACATCAGTCGCTTAAAATTCGAGTAAATTCACTTTAACTGGACATACCCCTCATTTACAAAATCTAAACTTTAGAAACCAAAATCTATAGAGTCAGTATCGGGTGTGGCCACCGTTTGCATCAATGCAGTCTTGGCATCGTTGTCTCATGGACCGTATCAGGTTATGGAGGATGTTTCCTGGGATGGCCAACCACTCTTGCTGGAGAACTTGGGCTAGAACTTCAAGGTTAGCTCCTGGAGGGAGGTTTGCCCATGTCTGTCGACCCAAGACATCCCACAGATGGTCTATGGGGTTCAAATCGGGTGATCGAGCCGGCCAATCCATCCTTATGACGTGCTGTTGCTGCAGAAGTCATTGACGATACGCGCTCGGTGGGGTCTGGCATTATCGTCCTGTAGTATGGCACCTTGCCCAATGGCCCGCAGAGCTGGGAGAACCCTAGGTTGTAGGACGTCATTCCTGTAGCCAATACCGTTTAAGCTGCCATGAATTTGGAGCAGGGGTGTTCTGAAGTTTAATGCGAAGCCACCCCACATCATGACAGATCCACCACCACCGTCGCATCAGCAAAACGCTCCCGTGGATGCCTCCAAACATTCACTCGACGGTCGTTGAAAGACAAGGAGAACCGAGACTCGTCTGTAAAGAGCACCCTTGACCAATGTTGCCTAGTCCACACCAAATGACGCCGAGCCCAAGCCAAACGCGCTGCACGGTGAGCTGGGGTGAGCAAAGGCCGTACTGCTGGTCGTCTTGATCGCAGGTTTGCCTCGTGTAGACGGTTGCGAATTGTCTGGTCGCTGACGTTAACATTGCTGGCTGCGTGAAGCTGTCTTCTGATGGTGTTTGCTGTAGCGGACCTCATCCTCAGAGCTGACAGGGTGATGAAATGGTCTTGTCTTGCAGTGGTAACGCGGGGGCGTCCGGACCTTCTTGGTTCTTGGACGCTTCCAGTGTTGTTAAAGCGCTCCCGCAGCCTTTGGACAACGGAGTGGGACACTCCCAGCAGCCTGCCAACTTCTCTCACCCCCACCCCTTCCTGAAGCCATGCAATAGCTCTGCCTCTATCCACATCAGTCAATCGTCGCCTTGGGGGCATGGTTAGAAAAGCAGCAAAAGCGCTGCCATTTATACCCAGAAAAAGGCGCTGATTGTTGAACTGAACTCAAAAAATGCAAGCCTTTCGCGTGCAAATCACTTTTTAATGTTGAAAATTTTGCTTTATTAGCAAGACAACAGTAAATTAGAGTCATTTTTTTGTAAAAATTGGGTTTGTTTTTCAACTCGGTGCAGAAAGTTCAAAACAGAATTACGACCACAACATGGTTGAAAGAGGACTCACCCCTGATCCGTAAAAAAGATCTGCTGAAACAACCATAGTGATAACACTGAAGGCACTACACCAACCGGTCACTTTGCAATAAAGGCATCTCACGCAGGGGTATTCTAATTTATCGATCCCCCGTTTACAAAAGCAAAATAGATTACAAACATCATTATAAAATATCAACAAAACACATACACATAAAATGCCTACATAGCTAAATAATCATATTATAGGAAGTAATTACCATTTGGCAGAAAGCGTCCAATATTCCCAAGCTGACCCAACAGACCTCAAACACAAAAGAGGAGTTTTGGAAGAGTTTTCAAGACAAACAGTGGGTGACTGATCTAGCAAAGAAGATAGTATAGTAGATTGATAGAACAGAGTAGGAATGAGAAAGAACAAAGGAGAAAGAAAGCACGATATTTTCAGAAAGTGTGGATACTATTTATACAGAACCACCGGCACTTTCACTGGGGTACCTGTTTCGAATCCCGGATTGGCCAACGTATGACCATATTATTTTCCCCCCAACATCAACTGGTTCGCTGGTGTCAGAATAATGTGACCAGTAGTCGCCTATACATGGTGTCGTGTAACTACAATCTACAATTAACCTTGATCACTTCATGTGGAAATGACGTGTTCTGAGACAAACCCACCAGACCATGACACTATACAACAGGAGCGGGATACCATAGATTCCCTGCAACGTTTGCGGAATTCATTTTTGGAAGTTATTTAGAACAGATTTGAAAGAAGTATTTTTATATTTTTAAGTCATCATAATTTTGTAAAGTTATTTGTTTATTGTTAATCCCTTTTTAAAATCAGAAGGTTGATTATATAATTTCATAATTATTTTCGTATTGGAACGTTTTAATAATTTGTATGGAAAGTGGTTGTCGATGATGATGATGATGATGATGATGATGATGATGATGATGATGATGATAATGATGATGATGATGATGATGATGATGATGATGATGATGATGAGACACGCACAATACAACAATCTTCTGCAAGGCACAGTGCAAGGAGGTAGAAGAAGAGGGAGACCGAAAAAGAGTTGGGAGGACAACATTCGAGAATGGACTGATTTGACACTGAGCGAAGCCATCAGGGCTGCTTAGGACAGAAAAAGATGGAGTATGCTGGTTAAACGATCATCTGTGGTGCCCCTACGACCTCAGGGTTACGGGGCAGGATAGGATAGGATAGGATCGGATAAACATATTTTTACGAATAAAAAGTTGTGTCTACTTTCACTTCTTGAAAGTTCTACATAGAATTATAATAAAATACTATAACTATAATGAAAATAAAAAGTTGTCGTGTCTACTTTCACTTCTGTAAAGTTCTACATAGAATTATAATAAAATACCGTAACTATATTCAAAATAAAACGAACGAACCTCCTCCACCCACCATCCCACCCTCTACACTCCCTCAGGTCATGATGCTCTAAATGTGTGTGACATTAGTGTGGACAAGATTGAAATAGCTGTTTCTACTTACTCATGTCAGCCAATCCGTGTGAAATCAAGAACCACAGAAGAAAGAGTACGTTCACCAGTACATCACCTCGACGTGCCATTGTGCAAGTTTACAATAGTATTTACATCGCTTGTACAATTGTAGCTCAATATTTAAAGTATTTCAATGTGCATCACGCTAAAGTGGCTGTCTGTGTGACCACTCTGTCTCTCTGGTCTTTCTTGCTGGGAAAAGATAAGAACAACCAACACTTGCAGGGTATGAGGTTGAACCACAGGCTGTGAAGTCTCGTCTTTCTTAGGGGTCAATTACATACTATACATATGTAGCCGAGCGGAGTATTTATTTTTTAGTTATCCCTCGTAAGAGGGACGTAAACATATTTGCTCTGCAAGGCTTGTTGATAGTAAACCGGGTTGCCAGCTACTAGTGCAACGACAATCCATTCAAGTCACTGCCACTGACCTGCATAAAATGCCTGCCGACAATGTAGTCCTGCTCACCACCAAAAGCAGAATGGTCAGCCGGGGAGAACAAATGTCGTGTCGCCTTGTCCTGCATAACCCAATGCCCACTCCAAAGGATTCTGCACAGCATGGGCCACCCAAAGCTAGTCTGACCAACAAATGTAAGGTAGACGACCTCTCTCCCAAGCTCGAGCCAGTCGCCTCCATTTCCACCACAGATCCCACAGCTCAAATCGAACCATGTCCTCATGGTTTCCCAGTTCGCAACAGGCATCTCTGGAACCGACACTGACTACACCCGGTCAGACTCTGTTCACAGACTTAACAGTGAAAAAACTGCCTTCAACAGTTACCACGGTCCAGCATCATCATGTTACCGGTCGTTTGCACCACTTGTAGCCGAGCAGAGTATTTGACTCCCGAGGGACATAGAAATGTTTGACTTGCAAGGCGGTGAAGCTTGTTGATAGTAAACCGGGTTGCCAGCTACTAGTGCCATGACAATCCATACAATTCACTGCCACTGATATGCCTGCCGACAATGTATTCCTGGTCACCACCAAAAGCAGAAGACGAATGGTCAGGCGGGGAGAACAAATGTCGTGTCACCTTGTCCTGCATTACCCAATGGCCACTCCAAAGGATTCTGCACAGCAGGAGCCACCCAAGGCTAGTCTAAGCAACAAATGTAGACAACCTCTCTCCCAAGCTTGAACCAGTCGCCTCTCTCTCCGCCACACATACAAGGTGTTTTACTCCCTCACTTCTGTTTGAGCGACTGACCTCCAAAAATCGCCTTTCCTACCTTTTGTGTCCACTTCAAACTCAAACGGAGGCTGCTGACGAATCACAAACACTCATAGCAACACATTCGTATCACTTTAAACGAATTCAGCTCCAAATCCACTGCGAATTTGTTCGAAAACGCGTTCACAAAAGCTGGTCCTAATTTTGACCCTACGCCGCTAGTCGCTCTGGATGCATACCCGCTGTCATTGGTCGCCTAAAAATACACGTTATCAGGCCTAGCGAAGGGTGGACTACTAATGGATTGGAAAGTCGCCAACGATCATTTGTTTCTGTCCATGGAGTATCCCACCCTTCATTCGTTCGTTTTGTAGATTTGTGTCCCCGGACACCTAAGCGTATAGAAGAGTCGCTCGATGTTGTGTTTGAGATGCTCAATGTGATGACGATAAGTCGATGATATGTTGACGAGCAGCCCAAGGATCCACCAAGAAGGTCGTGTAGAGAGGGAGGAGACAACCACAAAGAAGCGCTGGCGGCGCAAAGCGCCTGCAGTCCGGAAGCGCCAATCCCCACAGCAGTTCCTGTGATGTCCGGCCGTAGTAAAAGGTGATGGTCTGCCAGGGAGAGGCGCAGCGGCAGCACAACGTAGAGGCGCCTTCGGCGAAGAGCAACCGCCGCCCAGTCGAAATAGTCCAACCGAAGAGAAGATGAAAGTTGAAGGATGAGGTGGAGTGTCGTATCGTCATCTCCCACAGATCGCTGTCGCTTCTTCGACTTCGACTTCTAAACCCCTAAATCTTGACGTTGGTGGGGGATGCAAGAAAGCAGAAAGTCCTCCATCTCCATCTCAGCAGCTGTTGCATTTCAGTTATTTATCAATGACTGATTCAGCCCCGATGCTTGAATCTTCATAAGTGTTACTCAGATTCGTTTATCCACGCAGCCTGTTCACTCAGCAACAAGGCAAGAGTCGTCGTATAAAGTTTTCCAACTTTATTCAGCAAACATCAACAACTGCATACAAGATCGCATTCCGAAAATCACTTCAAAGATCATTATCAAAAATCATCATAAAATTCTCTATCAATCACTCTCACAAGCAGACGGTGCAATACTTATATAGGCTCTCTGCAATTGAGAAAAAGTTCGAACATTCCAGCATGACACAATAACACGTAATTCCAGAAAATTATCAACAATATCGACCGGCGAAAATTATCAGCATTGTACAAATCTTCTTTTAGCAAGAACGCAAAATCAAATCAAAGGTAATCCCACTCTATTACTGCATGCTTTGCAAAACAAAATGATCAGATCTATCCTGCGCCTCTCAAACGTAACAGCAGCTAAAGCGCCTGTGTGTCTGAACGTCACCTAGAGCAGGCCTGCCACCACCCTGCTCAACTCGCTGCCACCAAGTGATTAAATCATTAAGCCTAATAGGATGTATTTATAGGCGCCCAATGAGGGAATATGACAAGAGCCCCAGTTTTACTCAGCACATTTTAAGATTTTGCTTGTTTAGTCAGTTAGACTTATAAGATTACTGTTAGTCTTTAGAAGACGACAGAAGTGATCATGCGTAACAGTTGTAGCCTGACGCCCACACAGATAGTGACATCATCGCAGCGGACGGTAGGGGTCTTCGAATTGTACAGCCACTCAGATTTCTTCAGCCAATCAAAACACAGCACCGTTAGGTAGAACCAGTTCTGACTGGGTAGGCCAAGGCTAGGGAGAAGATCATTTGTGTTGAAAGCTTAGGGCAGTACACAGCTACTTCCAAGCAGAAATCTCTCCACTGATAGACCAGGGAAGCAGTACTTGTTGAATATTCGAATTCAATCAAGTTAGCCACGGCCTGACATTGTCAAACAGGTAAATAAACATACTTCTGTTTCATCGTGATGTAATTATATTATTGTTGAATTATGTGTGTGAAATTTGCTATGCACAGAATGAATTGTTAGTCCGACGTTGCGTGACCACGTGGAGAATGCGAGCACGACCGGCCGACGCATGTTGTATTATGTACGGATCCACTGTTGTTTAACCTATATGTATGCCTGCAGACCAGTGGCTGTACCAGAGAATGTTTATAATATTAATTATTTCTCTATGTGTATAGTTAGCCATGTTTTATATTTTTTATATTTATATAGGAAATTAGAGTGGAGATTCCAGTGGACCACGGACTTAGCAGAATGTTCGTCGCTTATATATAGAGATGTGGAACTAATCACTGAGGGCTACTTCGGCCTTCAGTGATACGCTCTGCACATACCTATTATTCAGGGTGGTGCAGAATTTCGTCTCATATGTTACAGACGAGCAGGCATTATAACGTGAGCCCAACTCGGCGAACAACAAAACCAAGTAGTCACTGAATGTTGGCTGCCGAGGCATCTTCAGCATTGCACGAAGATAGCCCACCAGTCTACCCACAGGGAGAAAAACTCCAAGACAACACAGCGTGTCAAGGAATCAACCACAACACAGCTCTTCGGACACTGAGCTAAGTACACAGCCTTCAGTGCACCAAACTCTGTATAAACAGGACCACAGTAGTCCACTCTTAAAGATCTGACCATTAGGGCAGAAAGTATCCATTGCCCTATGATGAGAGAGTAGCTGCCTAGACCTATCAGGGAGCGAACCATTCGCATTGACAGTTAAACTTTTAAGCCAGTTTCGTACATCGAAGATCATGTATAGAGTAGAGGAAATAAATGTGTGATTTTTACTGTTATCAAGTGGCTGGACTACATGTGTTTCATAGCCGTGTGAAAGCTAGTGTGACAGTGATCTTTTACCATTTTTCTATCTATCTCTGTACCCCAGCCTAAACACAGACCGAGCTAAACAAATAAATGTATTAAGGTAATTCACAGGGTGATTCACTAGCGATCACCATAGAATAAGACAATAGGGTTATAGCAGTCCATTGTTCAGAGCCCAGCAACAATAAAACCCCACGTCACAGGGAACACGCAAGGCAGTTGGAATGTATCCGGCGTGACTAGCGGCGTGGTGTCAAAATTCGGACCCGCTTTTGTGACCGCGTTTTGGAACAAATTCGCAGTGAATTTGGAGCTGAATTCGTTTGAATTGATACACATGTGTTGCTATGAGTGTTTGTGATTCGTCGGCACCCTTCGTTTGAATTTGAAGTGGACACAAAAGATAGGAAAAGTGTGTGAAGGTGGTGAGTGTTAGACCTTGTACACTACGTACGTATGTAGGAAGCCTACGAGTTTACAAATACAAAAGAAAAGACTTCAGAGCCTGTGATTGAACCAATGAAATGAATGAACATTGAAGTATAACGTCCACACCCGCCATGGGCGATACGGCAGACGGGGATTATAACCGTTGGAGGGAAGAGGGGTTATGAACCTAAATCAACAATGAACCACCAGAGCAATCGTACTGCTAAGAGGGACAGTAAACTTTGCTATTTTTATCTTGTCCATCGCGGGATTCGAACCTTGGTTCATCAGTGTGCCAGCCGAACGAACTACCACTAAGCTAACCTAACAAATCTTTGTCAAGTGAAATCATGGACTTGTGTTGTTGTTGTCGTCGTCGTTGTTGTTGTTGTTGTTGTTGTTCTTCTTCTTCTTCTTCTTCTTCTTCTTCTTCTTCTTCTTCTTCTTCTTCTTCGTCTTATATAATAATGTTACAGTCACCATTAAGTTGCTAACACTAACTGTACAAATTCGTCTCGAACTTTTCAGCCTAATCTTCACCTTCTTTTCTTCTTCTTCTTCAACGTAAACATATTCTAAAATTTAAAACACTGTCACATCCTTTTAGTTGCAAACTCTAACACTTAAATTATCAACAATGTCTTACACTTACATAGAAAGCACTGTCAAATCTTTCAATTGCAAATCACTGCCTAACAATGAATCATCCCCTAACACTTACATTGTAAACGATGACCCCAAAATTTTAATCACTGTTTAATACTTAAATGGCAATCACAACAAAACACGTACAACAATAAAAACACACTAACGTTTAAATTGCAATCCCTGCTTTAACATTCAAATTTCAATCACTGTCAAAAACCGCAACAACTATATCCTACACTTGGAAGCGGCCTTCTCGGCTGATCGTCTGCAATAATAATGGCTGCCCTGCGGCCCACCGAGGAAGTAAAATGAACTGATAAGACAAAAGAACAAACGCTCAACCGTTTTACTGCATGCATTTTAAAAGTACTGTTGATAGTGTCGAACTTCCTGGGTTGAGTGTTCCTTTTAGGAGGTATCATATTGTTATGTTATCATAGTGTAAATGTTCATCATTAAATCTGACTTTACACCACGACTCTTAACCTTCTCTACACGTTGTAGGTAGATAACTATCAATATCACGCTAAGAGAATATTCACATTAGTACGTCCTGTGAAGAAAACAGCCCATAGTGAAGGGGTAAACAAGGAGTCCCAAAAAACGTGCAGCAGTCTATGTACTCTCTCTCTCTCTCTCTCTCTCTCTCTCTCTCTCTCTCTCTCTCTCTGTGTGTGTGTGTGTGTGTGTGTGTGTGTGTGTGTGTGTGCATGTGAATGAACATGTCCCTTGTCAGAAAGGCTCTAGTGACATAATTTGATATTTGTTTCTTTTTAAATTAGTCACACGTGTGTAAGCAACAGGCCTATATTGATAGAGATCTAAGAAAACTCGAAAGAAAGTTTAGATACGATTCTTGTGCGTATTACAGTGGAACCTCGATATTCGTACAAAATCCGTTCCAGGAGGCAGTTCGATTGGCGATTTGTACGAATGTCGAATCATTTTTTCACATAATGTAAATTGGATTACCAGACCCAAAGATGATCGCTTATTTAACCCTTTGAAATAAATTCGCAACGAGTTCTTTTTTCAAATCAATTGTCATTCTCACTGCTTTCCTTTTAGGCTTGGTTGAATCTTAAATCCTTTTTGGACTCACGGCTGCACTATTTTTACTAAACAAAAATAACCCCACATAACAATAAAATAGCACAAAGTTTCACGAAGCTTGCGTGGATGATGCGTAGCGTACGGAAGCTAGCACGAGACTGAGCTGAAGCGACCGCGTGGCGCGGCCAGTAACAAAGTAATGCTGACCGAATCGCGGGGCAAGCGTACGAATGACGAGTTGAATTTTACTTGAACAAGTTGGACAAATAACAAGCTGTACGAGTAGAGAGGCGGACGAATGGCGGGGTTCCACAGTATTTGCATGTCACAGATAGCGTGCATACGTACTTGTGTTATAAATGACGGTGTTAGAGGGAATGGGGATGAAGGTATTGACTTATAATAGAGAGCACTTACAAATAATTCAATCTCTATATACAGAGCGTTTAGAGTAGTTTGATAGTGAGTAAAAGACCTTCTCGTTTTTTCCTCTTCAATTTTGCAAAGTTTGAACAAAGCTTCATGAATAGCCTACTACGTACCTATTCTGCTGAACTGGCGTGAATGAACGTACTTACATTTTAAGCTTTAAATGAATAACTTTGAGGTAAAGCTTACTTTGTTAAATACAAAACTTTGCGAGTTGCGCCTCGCAGTGCACAAAGCAGCTTTACGGGCTATTTTGTTAAAATTAAGGTCAAGTCATAATTTCTTGGTCTATTATTGAACGACAAAGTCTGACAGACCAACACACAAGCCATTGGACAATACGATGACCTGCTGACAGTGGTGAAGAAAAGGAAACTTCGATGGTATGGCCACGTCACCAGATCATCAGGCCTTGCAAAGACCATCCTGCAAGGCACAGTGCAAGGAGGCAGAAGAAGAGGCAGACCAAAAAAGAGGTGGGAGGACAACATTCGAGAATGGACTGGTTTGACACTGAGCGAAGCCATCAGGGTTGCTGAGGACAGAGAAAGATGGAGTATGCTGGTTAAACGATCATCTGTGGTGTCCCTACGACTTCCGAGTTACGGGATAGGATAGGATAGGATTATTGAAAGTGCAAGGGGTTCACAGTCATCGGAATATCGATCAATTGACTCTGGGGTTACATTACATTACATGATTATTGCTTTAGGTGCAGCGGACTCTTCCGAGCCAAATCAGGGGTGGTGAGGATAGTAGTAGTAGTAGTAGTAGTAGTAGTAGTAGTATAGAAGTAAGGTGGGTAGCAGTAATACAACTGACAGCACAGTAGTTGCAGAATTCCATTATAGCAATAATTGGTGATTAAAAGGCTTATTACACTTACTCAGTATTACTTTTTTATACAAGCCTATCTTATTAAAATAGTCATGTTGTATTTGACAAGTCGAATAATAAAAAGATGATGATGATTGTCATGTACAGAGCCTACTAGTACATGTAATGGAAAGAAGATCGGTCAGTCAGCTTAATAGGTTCAAGGGAAGTAACCTTTGATTAATGACGTTGAGTTGAGTAGTTGAGAACAAGAGTTGCATCTCTTGGAGTAAAGAATAACATACGGGGACTGGAATAAAAGATGGCTTCAATGTAACACCACAATCCACTGCCTTTCTTTTAAAAAGTGTTTGTCTGATAAACAAACATTCAAGAAGAACAACACATGGTGTCGGAAGAGGGATGATGGAGTCTGCAAGCAGTCACGTACCTAAATTTGACTAGTCAGCCCGGGATCTCGCACAAGAATGGAAAGACTTTCATAGCCACGTGAAGTTCAACGTCAAGGGACCGTTAAAGTCAAAGTCCGAGGAGGAGAAGTGCTCGTACCTTATGCTGTGGGTGGGAGAAAGAGGACGCAAAATCTTGTCGACATGGAATCTCACGGACGAACAACAGAAGTCTCTACAAGAGTACTACACACGTTTTCAACAGTACGTGGAACCAAAGTCGAACCCCATCTTCGCAAGATACAAGTTCCAGGGTAAAGTACAGTCAAATGATGAAACATGTGAACAATTTGTAACAGAACTGAAGCTGTTGGCAAAAGAGTGTGACTATGGAGATCAAGAAGATGCTATGGTCAGAGACAGAATAGTTTTCGGCACTAAGTCAGAAAAAGTGCGAGAGAAACTGATAGATGTAGGTAGGGAACTTACACTAGAGAAAGCAATAGAAATTGCTAGGGTTGAAGAAATGTCTAGCTCACAACTTCAACAAATGAAATTGTCTCAAGCAGCAGCTATCAATGCAGTCCATCACAAACATGCAGACAAAGGTACAGGCTACAAGAAAGAAAGCCAACACAAACAGAAAGATGACAGATCTGCACAATACAAATGTGGTCGGTGTGGAAGAAAGCACACAAGCAAAGCAGAATGCCCTGCAATAGGACAAAAGTGCACAAAATGCAAGAAGCCCAATCATTTTGCAAAGATGTGTCGAACGAAGAACACATACTGTGACGACACGAGTTTCAGCATTAACAGAGAGAGCAATATTTTGTGCGAAGTTGCACTTCTCTACTGTGTAGTGTACATAGATAGCTTGACCGTTTTCTTCATTGCGTACGAAAGAATGCAGTAGCTGTAAGTCCACGTGCGTAACGTAGTAAATAGGGGTATGTAGAATAAGAAGAGGGGTACTGACGAGAACTCGACCGGTTTGCTTTTGGCCTGGGTTGCGTTTAGTAAGGCAGAGTAGATTTGGTGCTTTTTGCGTGGTCAGCTTTAGTCAAGCAGTAACCCTGTGACTGTGTGCCAGAGTAGAATTAGGTGTTCTTGCTTGAAAGGGTGTTGTAATCGTTGGTTCGAACCACCCAAGGTCTTACGCCCTCGTCGGGGTAAGAATGTCTAGAGTCTGAGATAAAGGAGGATTGTAATTGCCATTTATTGGAGATAAATGTAGAATTCCTTCCTAAGGTTGTGTGGTCCTCTATTGGGCACCTGCCGAGGCTCAAGGTCTTTTGAAGAATTGAGATGTCCTTATTATTGTGTGAATAACTAGCAAAATAGCCAGAAACGAAATTAACTCTCAGGACTAACCAGTGTGTGTAACGTGTTGTGTTGTCACTGTGTTGGGGAGGTGTGTCACAAGCCGAGACCAAAACGGTGAGTAAAACCCTGTAATTCATTTCCTAGCGGCACGCACTTCGAGACTGCGTACGCGAATGAATGATGGTGAATGAGAGATTCAAGATTCAAGATTCAAGATTTATTGACTTCATGTGAAGAATTTGTTTTGTGCATATGGGAATACATCAGAATATAGGTTATAAGTGCTTACGCAATACAATATATTACAGCACAGTGCAAGCAGACACATCGCTTTCTCACATTTACGCAAAATAGGCTATCGAAAGTAAACAATCAGACATCACACATCAGGCAATCAGATCACAAAATAGAACCGCAAACACTGTCAATATATATCATGTCACCTAATCGTGTCAAGCACCCACATCTTCAGTCTATACGTCAATTGATTAAACCAACATACAACGCCTCACAGTTCACATTACATTAATAGTCAATGTATACGTCATGCACAAACAATCAATTGATACATTTTCGCACACATTCATACAGCACTTGATGGACTAAGATTCCATTTAAATTATCATGACTAGTACACAATATGTCTAGTAAATACATAGGCCTAATGCGCAATTGATATCATCACCAATAATACGTTACATGACTAGTGAGTATACATTATTCGCACACAACCGATAATTTTCGCACACATTCATACGGCATACAGTAAATAGAAAGAGACTGATGAAGGTAGCTCTTTTTGAGACAAGTTACAGTTTGTCTTACCCCACTCCCACCCACCCCCACCCCCTTTACCCTGCCCAAATGCTATGGAGATTTATTTTAACTGCTCGTTGAGTAGCGTGATTGCAGAGGGGACAAACGTCTGCTGGAAACGGTTGGTCCTGCTCTTGGCAACCCTGTACCTGCGGCCAGAGGGGAGCATCTGGAACTCGCCATGCAGTGGGTGCAGCTCATCTTCCGCTATCTTGCGAGCCTTTCTAACAGTGCGGCTGCACTCCAGCTCCTCGATACAGGAAAAGTTGCGACCCCACAACCCTCTCCGCCTGCCTGACCACCCGTCTCAGTCTGTCTCTGTCCTCCTCTTTGCATCCATGCAGCCACGTGGTCAGGTTAAAGCTCAGCACGCTCTCTATGCTGGCTCTGTAGAAGGTCAGAATTTCGCTGTTGACTTTGAATTGGCGCAGTTTCCTTAGGAAGTACAGCCTGGAGTGATATTTGCTGACTACCTTGTCTACATGCTTGGTCCATGACATGTCGGAGCTGACGGTGACGCCCAGGTATTTGTACTCGTCAACCTGCTCTACGACCTGGTCACCGATTGTCAACGGCTCTGGCGCACTTCCGGATCTTCTAAAATCTGTGACCATTTCTTTCGTTTTCCCCACGTTGAGGTCGAGGCTGTTTTGCTGGCACCACTCTACCAGCCTGTCAACGTCGCGTCTGTACTGCGAGTCGTCGTCGCCCGTCACTAACCCCACCAGCGCAGAGTCGTCGGCGAACTTCGCCAGCGTGTTGTTGGCCTCAGAGGCCCGGCAGTCGTTGGTGTATAGCGTGAAGAGCGTCGGCGACAAGCAGCAACCTTGAGGCGTCCCCGTGTTGATGGTCAGGACATCGGATTTCACCCCACCCACTGCGACGAACTGCGACCGCCCGTCCAGAAAGTCGATCACCCACTTGATGAGCTGCGGTGCCACTGACATCGTACTGAGTTTCTCAAACATCAGGCTGGGTCTGACGGTGTTGAACGCCGAACTGAAATCGACGTACAGCACTCTGGCCGATGTGTTGGGCTTTTCTAGGTGTTGAAGGATGCTGTGGATGATGTACATCGCCGCGTCGTCGGTGCCCCTCCGCGCGCGGTACGCAAACTGCAGGGGGTCCATGAGGTCCTCCGTCTGCTGCAGTAGGCGTTTCAGCGCTAGCTTCTCCAGACATTTCATCACCACTGGTGTTAGAGCGATGGGTCTGAAGTCATTCAGTTCTTTGCAGACAGGTTTCTTTGGCACTGGTACTATTCGCGCCATCTTCCACGCTGTTGGCACCTTTCCTGCTCTTAGGCTCATGTTGAAGAGGGTCTGGAACACCGCGGCTAGCTGCTCGGCGCACACTTTCAGCACTCGAGGGCTGATGCCGTCAGGTCCGGACCGCCTTGCCTGGCTTGAGCTTGGTGAAGACTCTGTGGACCTCCTGGGTGCTGACCGTCAGCCTCTCGTCCGCCTCCACCGTCGCCGTTGTCTCTAGCACCGCCTGCAGCTGGCTGTCGGGCTTGTCAAAGCGCGCGTAGAACGTGTTCAGTTCGTTGGCAAACTGCACAGGGTCCCCGTCTGTTGTTGCACTCTTGCTCTTCTTCTTGGTGCCTGTGATCTCTCTGATCCCATCCCACATCCCTTTCACATCCCCACTAGCTAACTTGCCCTCTACCCGCTCTTTGTACCTCTTTCTACACTTCTCTGATAGTTTCTTGATGTTCTTCTTCCCCTCTGGCCTACTGTGTTTCTCTTTCAGAGCTTCTTTGAATTCCTTGGTCACCCAAGGCTTTTGGTTTGGGTACACAGTCACCGTCTTCTCCCTGATACACACCCCCTCACAGTGTGTTGTTCTTCTTGAATGTTTGTTTATCAGGCAAACACTTTTTAGAAGAAAGGCAGTGGATTGTGGTGTTAGATTGAAGCCATCTTTTATTCCAGTCCCCGTATCTTATTCTTTACTCCAAGAGATGCAACTCTTGTTCTCAACTACTCAACTCAACGTCATTATTCAAAGGTTACTTCCCTTGAACCTATTAAGCTGACTGACCGATCTTCTTTCCATTACATGTACTAGTAGGTTCTGTACATGACATCCTCTCTTTTCTAAATAAAATACTTCCTGTATTTTTAGATAATGGACATTCAGGTGTTTTGCTCATGGCATTAATAAAATATCAAATTAATTTCAACCATATAAACCTACTTCTAATATTTCCACTTAAAAATATACAAACAAATTTCTGAATAACTATATGAAGTTTTCAACTTTAACTTCAGCTTGTATAAAACATTAATTCAACTTATAATCTCTCGTAACACAATAATATCTAACAATAAGAAATTCTTATTTCCAAAACTTTAACTTTCACATTGTTTGTTTGCATGTGTGCGAGTGTATGCGTTTGAACATGTACATATCAACATGCATCAACATATTCATAAATTCACTCATTTCTCATATCTTAAGATTCATTTACTGTCTTTTTCAGTCTTTTCACTGTCTTCATGTACTAAACAACTACTATCTTCACTATTACACATACTTGTATATAATGTTCTTGTTTTGTTCACTTTTCTTTGTCACCAATGTTCAATTAATCATAACACTAAATCATTCTTCACACAAATAAAACATAATTATTCTTCTGCTATTTGCAATAAACTGTTCATATTGTTTTTTCTATTTCACAGTTCTTTGAATACTTTCAGTCTTTACCACATTCAATACTCATCACTGTACTTTACTGGAGGTTTCACAATTCTACCTGACCTTGTCCTAACAGCATTATCACTGTGTGTTTGTGCTGTGCATGCTTGCTGTGTATTACTATTAGTCTGTTCTGGAATGCTTTCATTCTCTACTCTTCTTCTTTCTGTTGGTGTATGATTTTGTGTTTGTGGACTGTATGTGAATGACTCTCTTGTGTCTTGTGGTTGAAATTCTACTTGTGTTGGTCTGAGCATTCTTCTGTTTCTTCTGTAATGTACATCTTGCTCATCTTTGACTACATAGGATCTGGGTGTTGTATGAGGATTAACTACTTCTGCTCTTTTCCATTTGTCTCCAAACTGCATCATGATTGGATCACCTGATTTGAGTTTTGACAGTGTTTTACCTGCTTTTCTGTCAAAGTACTTTTTCTGTGTTTTCTGTCTTACTTTCATTGCTTTGTGATTTGAGTTGTTATTTTGTTTTCCTGGTTTGAGTGTTTCTTCTCTCATAGGAAGTGTTGTTTTCAGTTTTCTGCCTAGAAACAATTCTGCGGGTGATTTTCCTGTGTCAAGAGGAGTATTTCTGTAATCTAGCAATGCTTTGAATGGATCCTTTGCTTTGTGAAGCAACTGTTTGACTGTTTGAACCATGCGTTCTGCTTGACCATTGCTTTGAGGATGGTACGGACTTGAGGTTGTGTGTTTGATTTCATATTCTTCTGTGAAATCTGTGAATTCATGACTAGAAAATTGCGGACCATTATCTGTGATTAACTCATCTGGAATTCCATATCTTGCTATCAAGCTCTTCATGTGATCAATGACTTGTTTGCTTTTCAGTTTGTTCAGCTGAATAACTTCTGGCCATTTTGAATAGTAATCTACTACCAATAGATAGTGTATTTGGTTCAATTCAAACAAATCTGCCCCTATCTTTTTCCACGGTCTGTCTGGAATTTCTACGGGTATCATTGGTTCTTTTGGATTTGATTTGGAGTTTTCAGCACAAGTTCTGCATGAAGCAACTGTGTCTTCAACCTGAGATGACATTCCTGGCCAATACATAGATTCTCTAGCTCGATTCTTGCATTTGACAATTCCTAGATGTGATTCATGTACTCTGTTCACCATTTCTTTTCGCAGTGATTTCGGAACGACAATCCTAAATCCTCTATAGATCAAACCATCAGTGAAAACTAACTCATCGCGGAATGACCAGTATGCTCTGACTTCTTCAGGCACTTCAGACCGGTTTTTTTGGAAATCCTTCCAGAATGACTATTTTTAACTTTTGCAATTCAGCATCTTTTTCAGTTTCCCTCTGAAATTCTTCATATTTCTTGTCTGAAATAGAAATTCTGGACCTTGGGTTGATTGCATTTATCTCTTTGTCTGGTACAAGTTGTTCTTTTGTTTCTTTTAGGTATGATCTGCTCAGTGTATCTGCTACAAACATTTCTTTGCCAGGTTTGTATGTGACTCTCAAATCATACTTTTGCAACTGTAGCATGAATCTTTGCAATCTGACTGGTGCATTGTGTAGCGGTTTTGTGAAGATTGCTTGCAGAGGTTTGTGATCTGTTTCTACATCAACTTGTCTGCCATACACATAAGTGTGAAACTTTTCGCATCCGAACACTACAGCTAGTGTTTCTTTTTCTATTTGCGCATAGTTCTGTTGCGTTTTGGTGAGAGCGCGTGAACCATAGGCAATTGGCTGACCTTCTTGCATTAAACAACATCCAAGACCTGTTGCAGATGCATCCACTGAGAGTGTAAGAGGTTTATTTGGGTCATAGTACCTCAGAACAGGAGATTCTGTCACTAATGTTTTTAGCTTTTGGAAACTATCTTCTTCTTTCTTTGACCATTTCCAGACTGCTTCCTTCTCTGTGAGCTTTCTGAGAGGTGTAGCTACTTCAGCTAAGTTTGGTAGAAACTTGCCTAAGTACTGAATGAAACCCAAGAAAGTCATCAGTTCTTTCTTGTTTTCAGGAATGTTCATATTTTGAACTGCTCGGATTTTCTCCGGATCTGCTTTCAGACCTTGACCTGTCAGTATGTGACCTACATACTTGATCTCTGGCTTTCGAATTGCGCATTTGGACTCATTGAACTTCAGACCTGACTCCCTAGCTTTTTCCATCACCTTTTTCAGGCGTTTGTCATGCTGTTTCTCATCTTTTCCCCACACTACGATATCATCCTGAACAGCTTCAGCACCCTCTATGCCCTCTACCATCTCAGACATCACTCTTTGGAAAATTTCGCTTGCCGATACAATCCCAAAAGGAAGACGGAGGAATCTGAAACGACCAAAAGGAGTGTTGAAAGTGCAAAGTTTTGAGCTTTTTTCATCTAGCTTGAGCTGCCAATATCCTGAAGTTGCATCTAGCTTTGAGAATATTTTTGCATCAGGCATGTTTTGAACAATTTCTTCAATTGTTTTCAGGGGGTAATGTTCGCGTTTTACAGCTTTGTTTAGGTCTCTAGGGTCAATGCAAATTCTGAGTTTTGTTGAGGTCTCTACGACAACCATACTGTTTACCCATTCTGTCGGTTCTATTTGTTTGACAATGACTCCTTCTTTCTCCATGCGCTGGAGTTCAGCTTTGACTTTATCATGAAGTGCAACTGGTAGTTTACGTGGTGGATGAACTACAGGCTCAACGTTTGGGTCAATTTTGATTTTAACCTCTCCAGGTAGGCATCCTAACCCTTCAAATGAATCTGGGTATCCAGATTTGACATCTTGAGGAATGATTGCATGCACCGTGTCAACTCTTTGTATCAGTCCTAACGTCTGACATGCCTCAAGACCTAGTATTGCTGCATTGTCTACCTCTGTGACAAAGAATTCTACTTCATGCTCTTTGCCTTTGCATCTGCATGTAAGTTTTGTTGTCCCTAGTGTCTTGATGCAGTGACCTGAGTATGATTTCAGTTTGATTTTGGACTTTCTCAGCATTTTGTCTTTAAACATCTTGAATGTTTGCTGCGAGATGACGTTGCATTTTGCACCAGTGTCAAGCTGAAACTTTATCTGCTTTTCTTCAACATCTAGTGTTTCATACCATGCACTACCAACTTTGTTGATGTCTGTGTTCCCTATTGCACCTAGCGTGTATGTCATGACTGTGTCATTATTGTCATCATCATCTGTGCCTGTATCACTATCATCTAGTGCATTTATCTTTCTTCTGTATGTGTTCTTCGTTCGACACATCTTTGCAAAATGATTGGGCTTCTTGCATTTTGTGCACTTTTGTCCTATTGCAGGGCATTCTGCTTTGCTTGTGTGCTTTCTTCCACACCGACCACATTTGTATTGTGCAGATCTGTCATCTTTCTGTTTGTGTTGGCTTTCTTTCTTGTAGCCTGTACCTTTGTCTGCATGTTTGTGATGGACTGCATTGATAGCTGCTGCTTGAGACAGTTTCATTTGTTGAAGTTGTGAGCTAGACATTTCTTCAACCCCAGCAATTTCTATTGCTTTCTCTAGTGTAAGTTCCCTACCTACATCTATCAGTTTCTCTCGCACTTTTTCTGACTTAGTGCCGAAAACTATTCTGTCTCTGACCATAGCATCTTCTTGATCTCCATAGTCACACTCTTTTGCCAACAGCTTCAGTTCTGTTACAAATTGTTCACATGTTTCATCATTTGACTGTACTTTACCCTGGAACTTGTATCTTGCGAAGATGGGGTTCGACTTTGGTTCCACGTACTGTTGAAAACGTGTGTAGTACTCTTGTAGAGACTTCTGTTGTTCGTCCGTGAGATTCCATGTCGACAAGATTTTGCGTCCTCTTTCTCCCACCCACAGCATAAGGTACGAGCACTTCTCCTCCTCGGACTTTGACTTTAACGGTCCCTTGAAGGTGAACTTCACGTGGCTATGAAAGTCTTTCCATTCTTGTGCGAGATCCCGGGCTGACCAGTCAAATTTAGGTACGTGACTGCTTGCAGACTCCATCATCCCTCTTCTGACACCATGTGTTGTTCTTCTTGAATGTTTGTTTATCAGGCAAACACTTTTTAATAGAAGAAAGGCAGTGGGTTGTTGTGTTAGATTGAAGCCATCTTTTATTCCAGTCCCCGTATCTTATTCTTTACTCCAAGAGATGCAACTCTTGTTCTCAACTACTCAACTCAACGTCATTATTCAAAGGTTACTTCCCTTGAACCTATTAAGCTGACTGACCGATCTTCTTTCCATTACATGTACTAGTAGGTTCTGTACATGACACACAGAACTCTATGTAGCTGCTAACCACATCGGTCATAGTGTCAATGTTGTCATCCTGAAACACTCCCCAATCGGTACAGTCAAAACAACCCTGTAGCTTCTCTATCCCCTCCCTGTCCCACAAATTCACTGTCTTCTTAACTACTGGTTGCGTCTTCAGTTTTTGTTTGTATTTAGGCAACAACAGCACAGAGTTATGGTCCGATTTCCCCACTGGGGGCTTTTGGTAGGAGCTGTACGCTTCCTTGATGTTTGTGTACAACAAGTCAATAGTTTTATCTTTACGAGTGGGCACATTCACTTGCTGGTAGAGTTTTGGGATTTTGAGCCTCACATGGTTGAAATCCCCACAGACTATGATGACAGTGTCTGGTTTGTCTGTCTGAACACGCCCCACCAACTCGGCAACGTCTTTTTCTACTGTCTTAGCGTGCGCCTTTGGGTGCGTGTACACTCCTATGATGGTTACACTGGATATCTCCCTAGGGAGATAGAAAGATCTACACTGAATGTGCAGTAGTTCATACTCTCTATTGCACTCCACATTCTTCACGCACACTTGTGTACACCACCGTTCATTAATGTACATGCACACCCCTCCGCCTCGTGTTTTCCCTGATTCACTGGTACGGTCTGATCTGTAGAGGGAGAAGCCCTCTAAGTCAACTAGTTGGTCTGGCGTGTCGGTATACAGCCATGACTCAGTTAGGCACATAACACAACTGTCTCTGTATTCATGCATGTACTTAATACGGGCATGAAGTTCATCTGTCTTATTTTCTAACGACTGCACATTAGAGAGCAGAATACTGGGTAGTGGGGGGTTGAAGAGACGTCTGCTGGCCCTGCGTTTCACCCCTCCCCTCTTCCCCCTCTTACGAGCGAGGGCGCACTTGGCAGCGCAGCATGTCCTGTGTAGTCGCTCCTCCTTCAGCGCAGCACCGTCAACAGTGAATGAGCACTTGCCTGAGTGCACCACACGTGTGCGGATGTCCAGCAGAGCCTGGCGGTCGTAGCAGACGGCTTGAGTTACGTTGGCAGCGAGGCGAGTGGCGAGGCCGGCCGAGGGGGGAAGGGGATGTATTTTGATGAATAATGATTTATTGATGTTTGTATGATTTTCATATGATTTTCTTATTATACACATGAATGGGAAATGTCGTTGCTGTTGTTGCTAAGTGGGTCAAAGTGACGATCAAGAATGCATGTTGGAGAGAGAGAGAGAGAGAGGGGGGGGGTGTATGATTGGGGAGAGAGATAATTGTACTATGCCGGAGAGAGATGGCAGACGTTCTCTCAAATTACAATGGCAGTGACATGTGTTATACTTACAGTGACGGCGCTACCCGAAGCGGACTGTTCTGCGTGCTGTATGACATCGTAAGCCGAATGACGCACGATGACGAAGTGGACATCTTCCCAAATGTGCGTCACATGCAGTGCGTCAGACAAAAAGCTGTAGCTTCTGAGGTAGGATTATGACAAGGACAAACGAGATAATTAACATTGATACATTTGGATCACTTGGATCAATTTGACTAACACTTGTAAGAAGGTAGTTGTACGTATGAGGACTATCGGGTAAGTTCTGGCGGGTAAGTTCTGGCATTACCGTTTACCAGAGGGACAACCTCAGCAGTTAATGAGGCAAAATAACTGTGTCAAGGCTATACTTTACCCATATTAAACAGTCCCCAAAACAGCACCTAAGCGTGACATAGCTGATTTGTCTGAGAAAACATCTTGGCTTAAAATTAACACAAATAATTATTGTTCACATCAGGACACTGAACAGAATTAGAAAAAAAACACTGTAATAAACTTGTCTTGAAGAAATTTTAAAAACTTTTGTTTTATTTTTTTTCCTTCCTTTTACCAAAGAACGTGTAACATTGTTTTATTGTTTGTGTGTTTGCAGAAACAGTATCGTTACTGCTACAGAGTGGCGCAAGAAGCCAGGCGAAATAACAACATCTACGCCAACACGTGAATGAGCAATACAGCAAACATCTCTCTGTGAAGATGTGAACAAAACAAAACATAATTATATATATATATATATATATATATATATATATATATATATATATATATATATATATATATATATATATATATATATATATATATATATATATATATATACGCATAATACATGGTTTACCGCGACATGTGTTCTGGCACCGTTTTTTGGCAACACCTATTTCTACTGGTCATATAAAGTCAAATTTGATGTCAGACTGTTAAATGGACATCTGTGATTATAAATATGGGTCAATATTAAATATATATATTACACCTCGAGAAATTTGAGAAACAAACAGGTTGCCACAACACCCTGTCTGTGACATATGTGGTCAAAAAACGGTTATGCGACTAACATACACTATATATATAAATATATTTTTATAACGGGCATGCTGATTGAACAAATACATTTAAGATTAATCTATGGACAACTGTTATTATAAATACGTAACAATATTTTTAAAAACATAAAATGAAACATGTTCTTGGGACTGTGGAAGATATGCATTCAAACTGTAAAAGACCGTGAAGACGGCAGCTTGCTAGCTGATTCGTTTTTTTTATTTTTCTTCTTCTTCTTTCTTCCTACGTCACACTTCCTACAATGACGTAAAATAAACACCATGACGCACATGGAATACTAATAAAACACACACATACAGTTCCAAGTCAAGATCTGCTACATCTCCCTTCTCAAATAATCACAGTAATAATAGTACATACATTAATACCTATCCTATCCTATCCCCTAACTCGGAGGTCGTAGGGGCACCACAGATGATCGTTTAACCAGCGTAATCCATCTTTCCCTGCCCTCAGAAACCCTGATTGTTTCGCTCATTGTCAAACCAGTCCATTCTCGAATGTTGTCCTCCCACCTCTTTTTTGGTCTCCCTCTTCTTCTACCTCCTTGCTCTGTGCTTGCAGGATGGTCTTTGCAAGACCTGATGATCTGATAACGTGGCCATACCATCGGAGTTTCCGTTTTTTCACCACTGTGAGCAGGTCATCTTGTTGTTCAATGGCTTGTGTGATGGTCTGTCGGACTTCGTCGTTGGTGATGTGCTGGGTATAGGAAATGCCCAGAAGTCTTCTGTAGCACCTCATCCCCATGCTTTGTATTCTTCGTTGTAGATCTGCTGTGAGGGTCCATGTTTCTCAATCATATAGGAAGATGGAGATGACAAGGGAGCGCAGCAGTCTTACCTTGGAATGTAACCTGATGGTCCTGTCTTTCCACAATGGCTTCAACCTCGCCAGGGCAGCAGTTGTTTGTGCGATACTGTAGAGGACTTCCTGTCGGGACCCATTGTCTGATACAATGGCTCCTAAATATTTTAAGCTAAGCACTGTGTTGAGGGATTGGCCTTGGACTTTGATGTCCGTGTTGATGCCATTGGTGTTGTTGGTCATCATTAATTTTGGTCTTCTCTGCACTTATTTCTATTCCATAGGTTCTGGAGGTGGTGTCAAGCCTCTGTACCAGCTGTTCAAGTTCTTGCTCCTCTCCAGCCAATCCATCAATGCCATCCGCAAAACGAAGGCTGGAGATTGCTCTTTTCCCAATGCTGACGGTGCCTTCAACACAGTGCATAGCTTCAAATGTTTAGGAGCCATTGTATCAGACTATGGGTCCCGACAGGAAGTCCTCTCCAGGATGGCACAAACAACTGCTGCCCTGGCGAGGTTGATGCCAATGTGGAAAGACAGGACCATCAGTCTACATTCCAAGGTAAGGCTGCTGCGCTCTCATGTCCATCTTCCTATATGCTTGCGAAACATGGACCCTCACAGCAGATCTACAACGAAGAATACAAAACATTGAGATGAGGTGCTACAGAAGACTTCTGGGCATTTCCTATACCCAGCACATCACCAACGACGAAGTCCGACAGACCATCACACATGCCATTGGACAACACGATGACCTGCTCACAGTGGTGAAAAAAACGGAAACTCCGATGGTATGGCCACGTTACCAGATCATCAGGTCTTGCAAAGACCTTCCTGCAAGGCACAGTGCAAGGAGGTAGAAGAAGAGGGAGACCGAAAAAGAGGTGGGAGGACAACATTCGAGAATGGACTGGTTTGACACTGAGCGAAACAATCAGGGTTGCTGAGGACAGGAAAAGATGGAGTACGCTGGTTAAACGATCATCTGTGGTGCCCCTACGACCTCCGAGTTACCGGATAGGATAGGATACGATAGGATAGTTTGCTGTGGTATTTTTCACTTCACATACAATTAGGGAGGGAGAGAGAGAGAGAGAGAGAGAGAGAGAGAGAGAGAGAGAGAGAGAGAGAGAGAGAGAGAGAGAGAGAACACATGATCAAAATAATTATAACAAAATTAAGAAAATAAAAAAAAACATGTATTTATTTGTCAAAGTCAAAGATGTTATTACTTAAACCCAAAAGCTATGGCAATTTGTTTGTACTAAAAGAATTGGGTTGTTTTGTTATCTAAATAATAATACATTATAAATGTTGCAGGGTGTGTGCATATGAGTGATTAAAAGTAGAAAGTGATATCGCGCAGTCTTTGTCCAATAAGACGAACACTTGGTTGGGATGATTTGATTTTATTCAGAGTTTGCATGAGATTTACATCATCAATCAAGCAATTGATCATGCAAGCAACCCTCTATAAATAAACAATAAAGACCAAGGCTAAACAGAATTTTTAAAATTGATTAAAAAAAAATTATGAAGATGATACTTGAATTAATGACAAATGCAAAACTTTACAGTTATAAATCAAATAAGCCAAACATATAATGTAATGAATATCATCCATTGTAAAAGCTTGAGAACAATTACAAAATAAGCTCAGAACTTTAGGCAAAAATTATTAAGTAATTATGAAAATCCAAAATGACTACCAAGATCATGAGATCAACGGAACATTCAACATTTTTTCAAAATGAGTCAATAGCATAAAAATATAAAAGTATTAAAAGAATTAATTTTTTTTACAAACTTTTGTGATAATGAAAATAAAATATATTTATCTCACTTCACTCACACGGAGTACATTATATTACATGATTATTGCTTTAGGTCCAGCGGACTCTTCCGAGCCAAATCAGGACAAGTGTAGCCGAACCAGGTCCACAAAATCAAGACCACAACTTCGCTGAAAGAGGACTCGCCCCTGATCCGCATAAAAGATCTGCTGAAACAACACTAGTGGTAACACTGAAGGCACTCCACCAGCCGGTCACTTTACAATAAAGACATCCCACGCAGGGGCGCTGAGGCTATACTCTAATTTATCGAACCCCCGTTTACAAAAACAAAATAGAATATAAACATCATTATAAAATACCAACAAAACACATACATATAAAATGCCTACATTGCCAAATAATAACATCATAGGAAGCCCCAATGACCACCTGGCAGAAAGCGTCTAATATTTCCAAGCTGATCCAACAGACCTCACACACAAATGAGGAGTTTTGTCCCGGAAGAGTTTCACGAAAAAAAGGTAGGTGACTGGTCAAGCAAAGAAGAAGATAGTATAGTAGATTGATAGAGAACAGAGTAGAAATGAAAAAGAACAAAGGAGAAAGACAGCGACAGTGGGAATTTAAAGCACTAAATTTCCAGAAAGTGGGGATACTATTTATACTGCCCCCCCCCTTTCCTCACCCTCCCCCCCCTCCCCCCGGCACTCCAACTGGGGTGTTCCGAAAACAATCACACTTGCACATTAAATGTCTCCATAATACCTTTAAAAAACATACACATACAAATGTTTTGTAAGACATTACATGTACATAAGAAGGCAAGAAACCGTGGTCCCACATCAAGGAAGCATGAAACTTGTCTCACATCTGTCACTGTCACATCAGTACACACATAAATGAACACACGTTGCTTCACTTTAAAACAACAACAACAACAACAAACAACAGATAAGCAATGATTCATTTGAACAGTTTTTCTTCAAAATGTTTATAAACGTCTCCAAAATAGCAATTCTCAAACATGGAAAACTGCATATATATAGGCAATGATTGGAAGCCAACACATCTGAAGCATATATCAAAACTCCACAGACGATGATGTTGGTAGTCAGTGGTTGTCTAGTATAGCAAAACTGCAATGCATACTACATACCATTGTACATAATGACAGGTGGAGAACCGCCAACCATACTTCATGTACATTAGACAATTTGTGCCTTATGTCATTAGGCAAGAAAATGTAGCGCACATCAGGAAAAGCGTGAACACATGCCTGCCATCAGTAAACACATATTCATAAAAACGTATTCTTGGCAATAACTAATCTACAAATATCTTCACCTGTACAGCAATTTCTGTCTGTAAGGCAATTTCTGCCTAAACCCTAGTAAGGCAATTGCCAAATTATTTGGCCTTTCCTGTCTGTTGTTAGGCAATTCCCCACTGAGGTTACGCAGGCAGGCAAGTAGATTAACGTCCCCAGACACATAAGCATATAGGGGACTTGGATGAACGAGGGCCGATGTAATAAGAAGTCGTTTTGCAGAATGGAGTCAAATGAAGAAGGAGCGCAAAAGCTGCTACAACAACCAGCAGGAAGATGCGTTGAATCGGAAGGAAGACGGCGTCAATAATGTAGAGTGAAGATGTGACAAGGGTAGCAAAAGGGACGCCAAGACAAGGCCGCCAAAGGTATAGCAGAGGGAGGGAGGAGGGCCAAAGGGCGACTAGGATGGCAGAGTGAGCGGATTATTTATTGTCTAAGGAGAGATAAAATAATTTTTATATAAAGACAGACCAGGTCTGCCGGGTTATTGCACGGAACAGTATAGGGCCTATATTATATAAAAACAATCAAATTATATAAATTTAATCTAAAATTAATGATAAAATACGTCCGAGTAAGATTAAAAGCGGGTTAAAAAGAAAACTGCACCAGATCAAGCTTGAACCAGAGCGGCAGCCAGCGGGCACGCGGGAAGGCCAGTTTAGGTAGGATCCGGTCCCACCACTGGGTCAGGACTGTCTCGGATTACCACGCCCATAGACTTGAGAGCAGCCTCCGTCAAAAGGGACTTTACATTACATTACATGATTATTGCTTTAGGTCCAGCGGACTCTTCCGAGCCAAATCAGGACCGGACAACCCCTGATCCGCATCAAAGATCTGCTGAAACAACCCTAGTGCAGGGATCAGTTTACTAGCGCGCCCTGCGCCATTGACGCATAAAAATTAAAAATGACCCATCTACAATTCTTGCCAGGGGCCGAATGGCGCTTCGATTTTTGGTACCAGTGCGCCACCACAATAACAGTGCACTGTATTGGAGGCGACAAACGTGCTTTTGCTAAGGCAAGTTCAGCGATTGGCTATAAGGGCCCGGATGTTGATCTTTCAGCCAATAAGAAGTGTTGTACGATTCTTCCAAATCAGAATTTGCTATCGTCTGTGCGTATGTTGTGTCCGTGCAAGGAGGATTTTGTGTTTTTCTTTGTGCCGCTTTGAAAATGCCCCCCCCCCCCCCCCCCCCCCCCCCCCCCCTCCCAAAAAAAAAACACAAACAAAAAACAAACAAAAAAACTAAACTTGAGGTAGGACAGTCTAGACTGTCGTTTGCTGCTGTTAAACTACAGTCTACCGCCGCTAATCCTACGCAAGATGATTGTGTGAGCCCCGAGTCAAGTCAAAATACTGATCCCTGTTCTGGTTAGTTTTTTGTTGGTAAACATGCTTCACAACACATGCACACTCACAATAATCTATTTTGTTTTAATTTCTGTAATAATATCTCCAGGTTATCTTTTACATATATACGTAAATTACTGCTGAAATCATGGCCCATTGAAATTTGATCTGAGGGGCCCAATGGCCCATAGCTTTTTTGTGTCAGGCTGAACCCTGCTAGTGGTAAAACTGAACGCTCTCCACAAGCCAGTCACTTTACAATAAAGACATCCCACGCAGGGGACGCTGAGGCTGTACTCAAATTTATCGAACACCCGTTTACAAAAACAAAATGGAATACAAACATCATTATAAATTATCAACAAAACACATACATATAAAATGCATACATTGCTAAATAATAACATCTACCACCTGGCAGAAAGCGTCCAATATTCCCAAGCTGATCCAACAGACCTCATACACAAATAAGGCGTGTTGTCCCGGAAAGTTTTTTTAAAAAAAAGGTAGATGACTGTTCTAGCGAAGAAGAAGATAGTCTAGAAGATTGATAGAACAGAGCAGGAATGAGAAAGAGCAAATGAGAACGACAGCGACAGTGGGAATTTAAAGCACTAAATTTCCAGAAAGTGAGGATACTATTTATACTGAAACCCCCGGCACCCCAACGGGGGTAAAGGGGACTTGAGTTTCAGCCGTAATGTATAGACTACATCTTTAGCCGAACGCCGGTTGTAGATGGAGACAAACTCCGCTATGGGCTTATCATGCCGCTTAATAAATTCGGAAACGGACAGACAGCGTCCCTTAGGAAAGGAATGCTCCGCTATTTCCACAGGAGCCAGAGCCGGGGTGGGGGAGGGGAAGGGGGGGGGGGGGAGTCTACGACATCCCGTCCGCGTACTATTTGGGCTCGAGGCAGGGGCCTTGGAGTCGGACTGTGAACTGGCTGTGTGACCGGGAGAAGACGGATTTCCCACAGCCAAGCTATGAACCGTAACGACAAGCCCAGCCACGGTGTGAACAAGTCTCTCCACCAAGCCTTCGAGCCTGAGTAAGGCAGCCCAGGATATCTACTGCCATCGGGAGGCGCAGAACCTGTCACTTAAGGGTTCGAATCCCTAGCGGTCTCTGTGACTGTGGGGTGCGGCAATGTACCCGAACCATCAACTGTCGAAGGAGGAGGGGGCGGGAGGGGGGAGGGCGATAAACTCCCTCACAGGAGAAACGGGAGCACTAGGGCTTAAAATGAAGAACTAACTAATCCGTGTGAGCCCCCCTTACTCCCTGCCTCCCCAGGTGAAAGAATCTCTGTACATTCTTCTTGAAATAATGACTGATGTAGCTATACCTGTATCAAATCCATTTTTCTTTGCATCTAAGTCTGTGAACGGTTACCTGGATGGCTGGCAAGCCATCCATGCTGTCACATCAGATATTGGGCTACAGAAGCCAGAGTTGATCACATCGACGAAATGCAGAAAGTATGGAGCTACAATCACTCAACTGTTTGATTTGTCACCAAATGAGCAGAAATTGCTAGCAAATCACATGGGCCACTCTCTGAACATTGAAAAAGAGTACTATCGTCTGCATGAAAGTACCACTGAGATCACCAAAGTTGGAAGATTGCTTGCCAAAATTGACAGTGGAGAAACCCCAGATTGTTCTGTGCTTGAAGATGACAATCTTGCTAAATCAACCCCACACAGCAGGCATCAAGACAAGATGGTAAATTCTGTGTCTGTGTTACATAAGAAAATGTCTTGGGAGAGCCAGTTGTCCTTTGTTGCAGAAGATGCAGTATTGCTTCTTGTCAAGGACGTATTTTCTTTTCCCAGTCCCAGCTTTGGCATGTTCAACTGCACACACACACAAAAAACCCATGTACTTGACCCAAAGTGTCATTAATACTCAACCCGCCTTTTAGGATTCGATTACGAACCTCGGCAATATGAAAAAACGACAGAATTTGAGACAATATACATGTAAGCAGTAGAGTCTTGAAAAGGAACATTGAAAGAGAATGTAGTGAGGCTACTCACTGGTAAGAATATTTTCATAAAAGAGATCATTTTGTTGATCATTATGCTATGCAGAGGGATCAGGGGCAATTTAGTTTAAAGTTCACAATGTTTTGTGGTTTCAAATTCTAGCACATACACAAAAAAATCCTAAAAAACCTAGGAAATTAGAAGGGGCCAGCAATTATTTATTTTAAACATATATATTCAATATTGTAAAGCAAAATTTTCTGTTTAAATCAGGAGGTTAAAGATTGCTATTTAACTAACACATTTATATAATAAAATAAGTTATGTGTACATAACATCTGAGAAACAAAGACATGTGTAACAAAAAGCAGTCAGTTCCAGTTTTTATTTAAAGAAAAGTTCAGGTTAATATGTCTTGGAAATTGGTTCATATAGGTGTGTTGCACGATTTCTTGCACAGAACGGGGGCAATAGTCAACACAAACTGCAGACCCAACAATACAGAAGACTCGGACTGCTTAACTTCATACAACAAACTCGCTCTATTGTGATATTCTTTTTGTTTAACCATGGCCAACGGCACTTAGTTTTGACACTAGCATCGACCACTGAAACTGATTCACCTTCTTTTAACCGTGGCATTAAGTTGTAAGTACGGTACTGTTGTTAAGATCACTTTTAACTGAGCACAGGCGCCTCAATGAGTACTAAATAGTTTAGCAGACAAACATCTACAAAATCCAGGATCGTCAGAATTTTGGAAAAACTTATGTTTTTTCTCAAGCAAAAATGTACGAATGGTTTCAGTTGCCATATGGGAAAGATTGATCCATGTTCTTGCTCTTGACAAGAGAAAAACAGTGCTGATTTTTTTCAATAACCGATGTGATGACTTACCAGAATCAATTTGCTCTCCAACACTGGTCCATCCAGAGCTTGATTTATTGTCATCATCTACCAAAGAAACCAAAGAGCAAATGTAAAACAAACAACATTAATCCACTCAATTTTTAGAATACACATTTTGATTTTCAGATTTGCAGACGTCGGAATGTTTTGTTAGTATGATAGTATCAGGATGTCATAAGCTTTTTTCCTTTTACCGAATTTCAGATATATTTGTTTGCCAAGTTCATAAAAGGGGCTACAGTTTAAGTATTTAGATGGAAATGAGAAGACAATTTTGAAACAAAAAATTGTTGTTTTGTTTTGTGGCTTATAACATCATAAATCAAAACGAATACAGAAACAGTGCGGTTTCAAAGCATATTAATATTAAGCTTTGTAATATATCCTATCCTATCCCGTAACTAGGAGGTCGTAGGGGCACCACAGATGATCGTTAACCAGCATAATCCATCTTTTCCAGTCCTCAGGAACCCTGATTGTTTCGCTCAGTGTCATTCTCGAATGTTGTCCTCCCACCTCTTTTTCGGTCTCCCTCTTCTTCTACCTCCTTGCACTGTGCCTTGCAGGATGGTCTTTGCAAGACCTAATGATCTGGTGACGTGACCATACCATCGAAGTTTCCGTTTTTGTCACCATTGTGAGCAGGGGTTCCACGTCACTTCAGCGCCAGCACTTCAGCACCAGAACTTCAGCGCCATACACTTCAGCGCGAGGATACTTCAGCGCCGTACACTTCAGCGCTGGGACTTTTCAGCACCGTACATTTCAGCGTGGCGAAATTTTAGCGCCGTACATTGTAGCGCAGTACATTATAGCGGTCGAGGAAGACAGAGGGAGAGAGAGAGAGGTGCTCCCCCACCTCCTGCACCACTGCCCCATCTCTCAGGTGCATTCTGGCCTTACATGTACCATTGTCACATCGCCAAAAAGACAATACAATTCTGGATCTTTTGTACTGTTCTTATCGAAGCGGAAGGAGTAGCCATTGTAGCTAAACTTTTATTTTCTCCGTATGCTTAGGTAGGACTCTGCAATCTTTGCCATGTTTCCACGGCAAAGAACGTCAGGAGTAATGAACAGAAAAATAACCCGATTTCAACTCAACTCCGTCTGAATATCAATCACACCACTCACAACACCTCTCTCTCTCTCTCTCTCTCTCTCTCTCTCTCTCTCTCTCTCTCCTCTCTCTCTCTCTCTGTCTCTCTCTCTGAATATAACTCAAACCACTCATTCAGACTTGATCTGTAACTCACGAAGTGCTCTCTCTCTCTCTCTCTCTCTCTCTCTCTCTCTCTCTCTCTCTCTCTCTCTCTCTCTCTCCCTCTCTCTCTCTCTCTCTCTGACGCCAATAATTTTACCCCCTCCCCCAACATTCCCTCCTTTTCCCCTATCATGGCGCTGAGATGTACGGCGCTGAAGTCTCCCGGCGCTAAAGTGTACGGAGCTGACATCCCCCGTGCTGAAATGTACGGCGCTAAAAAGTACGGTGCTGAAAAGACGCCGCGCTGAAATGGTGGCGCTGAAAGGTATGACGCTGTAGTGCTGGCGCTAAAGTGACGTGTCACCGTGAGCAGGTCATCGTGTTGTCCAATGGCTTGTGTGATGGTCTGTCGGACTTCGTCGTTGGTTATGTGCTGGGTATAGGAAATGCCCAGAAGTCTTCTGTAGCACCTCATCTCACTGCTTTGTATTCTTCGTTGTAGATCTGCTGTGAGGGTCCATATTTCGCAAGCGTATAGGAAGATGGAGATGACAACAGAGCGCAGCAGTCTTACGTTGGAATGTAGACTGATGGTCCTGTCTTTCCAAATTGGCTTCAACCTCGCCAAGGCAGCAGTTGTTTGTGCGATCCTGGAGAGGACTTCCTCTCGGGATCCACTGTCTGATACAATGGCTCCTAAATAGTTGAAGCTATGCACTGTGTTGAGGGACTGGTCTTGGACTTTGATGTCTGTGTTGATGCCATTGGTGTTGTTTGTCATCAATTTGGTCTTCTCTGCTTCCATTCTATAGGCTCTGGAGGGGGTGTCAAGCCTTTGTACCAGCTGTTCAAGTTCTTGTTCCTCTTCAGCTAATCCATCAATGTCATCCGCAAAACGAAGGTTGGAGATTGCTCTTCCCCCTATGCTGACTGTGCCTTCGTGATCTGCAAAGGCATTTGAAATGATGCGCTCTAGGAAGATGCTGAAGAGTGTTGGAGAGAGTAGGCATCCCTGACGCACACCGATGGTTGTTCTGAACCAATTTCCGATGGCGCTGTTGTAGAGGGCTGCACTACTAGCCTTGTCATACGGGCGTTTGATGACTTCAATAATTTTAGGTCTGATGTTGTACACTCTCATTGTTGCCCACAAAGCTGCATGCGATGATGCCAGACTCGGTCAAACGCCTTTTTGAAGTCTACAAACACATGGTATATATGTTGTTGGTGCTGTAGGTATTTCTCACAGATTACTCTGAGGTTGAAAATCTGTTCAGTGGTACTTCGCCCTGCCCTGAACCTGCTTGTTCTTCAGCTATGATTTGTTCAACTTGGGGTTTCAACCTGTTGAGTATTATTTTCAGGAGGACCTTGCTGGGATGGCTGATTAGGCTGAAGGTACATGCTAGACTTGCTTTGGATCGTGGAGACCTTGGGCTGTTTAACACTTGTCAGCCGCTTTAGAGTCTTGTAGGCCTTCTTGCTGTTGTACTTGTTAAGATTGTTCTCTATTTCCTGGCATTGATCTTCTATCCAGCCCTCCTTTGATGTGCGCATGCCTTTTCGGATGTCATTGTTGATTTTTGTAAAGAGTTAAACATTACCTCCAGTTCTGTGCAGTTACCTTTGTTTTAGTTAATCGAAAATACATGTCCATGGAGAGAAAAAAGTATAAGTGTCAGTTAAAGTACATATACATTAAAGAAAATTTGACCTCACCAACTGAAGATAGAGCAGAGCTAGGGGAAAGAGATGATGATGCTGCCGCCTCATTCACAGTCCCCTTCATGTGATGTTTCCAACACTGTTGCGACTTTCTCCTTAGGACTCGCTGTTAAAACAATTTACACAGTACATCAGAAAAGAAAAAAAAAAACAAAACTTACAAGACTGACAAGTGATTTACATTAAAATTTAAATCTGTTTGCCTCCCATCTAGATGTATGGTAGACTTGCTGTTTTCAAATAACGAGATCTATTATAAAAATAAAAAAAATAAATAAATAAAATTTTAAAAAATAAATAAATAAATTTAAAATAATAATAATAATAATAATAATAATAATAATAATAATAATAATAATAATAATAATAATAACTGAATATTTTTTCGAGCCTACCCAAAGACCGGTTACAAGAAAAACAAATATTTTCAATTTAAAACCAGTCAGAAGAATCCATACACACATACTGGAAACACATCACCCTTCCCCTCTCCTTCTCCCTCCCCCCCCCAAAAAAAAAAAAAATTACCTGTTTTTAACTAGTCAAAATTATTATTAATTATTACAACAATTGAAAAACAAATCGATGATCCTGCTATCTGATCAGAAATTGTTACATAAAATACTCTTTTAAAAAACAAACAGATTTTCAACTGCCTTTTTTTAATGTTGGAAGTGTAGCATACTGTATAACATATAAGGAATTCCATGACTGAGGATCAGAGCAGAAGCTTCTTGCTCCGTTAATGCGCTGAACTTTGAACTATACTACAACAGCCAGCTTATGTTTCATTTGACTTACTGTTATTGCATTAACATTATGTACACTATTATAACAGGTGTTTGTAAAAGTCTGAAAATAATTCACTGATGATCAAACTCACGTCCAATTGACAACACTAAAAAGTGTACACTAAATCTGAAGATGTTAAAAGTTACTAAAATGTTAAAAACGTTATGCAACTTAAAAAAAAAAAAAAGGAATAACTTGAGGACGACATGTACGTTCTTCTTTACCAGTTTGAGATGGGGCAGTGGAAACAGAGCGATGCGCTGCTTTTTTGCGGGCTAACGGTGATGTTTCCAGCTATGCTGCTACTTTATCCTCGGAACTCGCTGTTTAAACACAGTACATAAGAAAATAAACAACCAGGTATACGTCTATAATGACTTCAACGATTTAAAAATATATTGAGAGAAATTAGATACAACAGCCAGTCAACAAATCTCAAATTTGAGCATTCAATCCCCAGCCAGATTAGACATTTAGATCTAAAAAAAAGTAATATTTCTTTTCTGATTTAACCCTCACAATGCCAAGGTCGACAATTGTTGACAGCCTGTAGTGTATTTTCCATGCAAAACTTTATGTTGATACAGCAGACAAGAGGATCGACATGTACAGACAGGATGTCGACACTGCTTTAGACAATGCGTTATACGATTATGGAATTCTAATTGGGGCAATATTTACCATAGTAACATTACAATATTAATTTTTAATACGCATTTCCCAAAAATTCATGGCAAATTGCAACAAGTCAATTTTTACTATAACTTCATATTTTACAAAACTGAAGTGCAACTACAACGCAAGAATGGCTACGTAAGTAGCCTACATAATGCATTCCTGCACGTTCACGTTCACGTTTGTTAGATTAACGTCCCCGGACACATTAGCGCATAGGGGACTTGGTTGAAGGGAGGCCGTTGTTATAAGAAGTCAATATGCAGTAGAATGGCACGTGTAAAAGGAGCGGTGCTACAATTTTCAGAAGGAGGAAATGCATTGATTGAGTCTGAAGGTAGCGATGACGGTGATATGGAGCGCACAAAGCGGCAACAGAGATGAGACAAGGGCGCCAGGAGGGTCGTAAAAGTCAGAAGTGAAGAGAGCAGACTATGGAGCAGAGCTTTACGTACTATTAAAGTTATTTCAAAACAAATTAAACGTTGATAAGTATTTACAAAAGACATAATTATCCACTCACCGATTTGAGCTCCGCCATTTTGAGTGTCTTCGTGCAACGTCACACATCACAGACAAGAGTTTGACGTCACTTCACAGCGCGTGCTCTCATTCATTCACTATTAGCCTGTCTCATCAAAAATTAATATGGACCCTCAGAAGGACGACAGAGTGTAGCAAGGGAACTAACTGCATTCATAGTACAGGTTTTTGACAACATGTCAAAAAAACACGATTTATGTCCCATGTAATCCAAAACAGCAAAAAAAGTGTACCCGTTTTCTGACAACATTTCAATGTTGACACTTTCCTATCCATGTTGACACAAGTAAGGTCGCGTAACATACGTGTGTTGCCAGAACCCAGGTGATATGAGAGTATATATATATATATATATATATATATATATATATATATATATATATATATATATATATATATATATATATATATATATATATATATATATATATATATATATATATATATATATATATATATAACCTTATGGAATCGTATATAGTGCTAAGAAGGAGAATATAAAACCTTTTTGGTGGTTAAAATAAAAACACGGTTATATAATCTTACATATTAGACAAAGATCTTTTACACCCAAAAGACACTTTTATGAGTTATTTTATTTATCGGCTTTGTATGGACTGTCTGTGAAATAACAATGAGAATACCTCCGATTGGACTTGGAATTGAAAACTGGACAAAGCCGCTTAATAATCTTATTTTATAAATTTATCAAATGGACTTGGAATTAAAGACTCGACATAGCCGTTTAATAATTTTATTTTACTCTGTAAATCAAATATTTGGTAGAAATAGATGTAAGAATTTAATTATGCTTCGTTTAACAGTGTATAATGTCTGTTTCCTATTGTGAAGAATAAAAAATGTTTTTTTTAAGGTTACACAACGCTTTAACCACAAAAACACTAAACGAGATAGAATATATTATATCGTCGGTGTCCATTCAAAACCTCGTATGTCCCAAAATACAGTTTTGAGAAAAATGAAAAAAAATGTTTTAAAAAATCAGGTGTCACCAAAACAAATGGTTTTAGTATAATTTGCATTCAGTATTGAACAGGAAATTTGGCAGTAATAGTGGCAAGATTTAGAGCGCATGCTTGTTTGAGTAATAGACAAAAATGTTCACATACGAGGTTTCTACTATTTTGTATGAGCTGGAAGTTGCAAATTACGAGGTTTTGACTGTTTTGCTTGAGCTTGAAGTTGCAAGTTATAAGGATTAGTCACAATAGCAAACAACAAAGGAAACATTATTACAAAATAGAAGACCGAAAAATGCAGTTGAAAACATTGTCAATGTTGTTTTATTCAATAATGCAGACACAACCCTTGTTTTTACAAAATTGAAATAGGCTAATAGGCCATTGATAGATAACACTGTAACACCCAGCAATCAATGAACGCGTTGTTGCATTCATTACTGACATAATAATGTCCTTCTGACCAGTACAAGTCCTGTACTGAAAGTAGCACGAAGTCCTTTTTCGGAAATTTCCTGTGAAATGAATTATAAGATGTAAGCTAAGTAACACATGACACTTATGTGAAGTTTTTATTACTATAACATAACAGTCTAAATGAACTTTTATTACCATAACATAATAGTCTAAATTAACTTTCATTAACGTAATAGTCTTAATTAACTGTTATTACCGTAACAGTTTAAATGGACTTTTATTACCATAATAAATGAACGTTTACTACCATAAGTCTAAATGAACATTTATTACCATAACATAAGCCTAAATGAACCACCATCGGCACATGGAATGTTCGGACCATGTACGAATCAGGAAAGACGGCACAGGTAGCAGCTGAGATGAGGAATAATGACCTGACCGTGTTAGGCATCAGCGAGACACGATGGACCCAAGCTGGACAAAGGCGAATGATGACAGGAGAACTATTGCTGTATGCCGGGCACGAAGAAAACGATGCACCCCACACGCAGGGAGTAGGCTTTATGTTGTCCAATCAGGCACAGATGGCACTTATAGAATGGGAGGCCCATGGCCCCAGAATCATCACAGCATCCTTCCGTACCAAGATGAGGAAGATCAAGATGAACCTTGTCCAGTGCTATGCTCCACCGAACGACAGGGAAGAGGATGTTAAAGACCATTTCTACAGCAGACTACAGAAGATCCTTGAGACCTACCCAGACAAGGACATCACCATCTTCATGGGAGATGTCAATGCCAAGATTGGGTCTGACAACACAGGATACGAACCAGTTATGGGCACCCACGCCTTAGGAGTAATGAATGAGAATGGAGAGAGATTTGCGGATCTGTGTGCACTCAACAACCTAGTCATCGGAGGCAGCATCTTTCCTCACAAGCGGATCCACAAGAGTCCATGGGTATCTCCAGACAATGCGACAGAGAACCAGATCGACCACATCTGCATTAGCAAGAAATTCCGAAGATCCCTGCAAGACGTTAGAGTGAGTAGATGAGCAGACGTGGCGTCCGACTATCACTTGGTGGTGGCGAAACTGAAGCTGAAGTTGAAGAGGACATTCGTCAGGCAGAAGAATGAAGTACAACATCAGCCTTCTGAAAGACCCAAAGACAAAAGAACAGTTTAGTCTGGCGCTAAGGAACAGGTTCGAAGTGCTTCGGGAATTATTTGAAGAAGAAGAAGGCAGTGTACTCAACAGGTGGCAGAAAGTGAAAGAGACACTAAGATCGTCATGCCAAGAAGTTGTGGGGCCAAAGAAACATCAACAGAAAGAGTGGATCACAGCAGAGACCTTGGTCAAGATAGAAGAAAGAAAGTAGAGGAAGGCAACAGTCAACAACAGCAGAACCAGAGCAGCTAAGGCCAAGGCCCAAGAAGACTACACAGGAGCCCATAGAGAAGTGAAAAGAAACATCAAAAAAGATAAGAAGGCCTACGTGGATGGACTGGCGGCTGAAGCGGAACAGGCAGCGTACAGCGGCAATATGAAACAGTTGTACGACACCACTAAGCGACTCTCCGGAAAGTTCAGCAAACCAGAAAGACCTGTTAGGGACAAGCAGAGAAACACCATAAACAGTATAGACCAGCAGTTGAACAGATGGGCTGAACACTTTGAGGAACTTTTGAATAGACCAGCACCAACGAATTCCCCAGTCATTGAACCAGCCAATGTGGATCTTCCAATCAACTGTGAGAAACCGACCATGGAAGAGATCAAGAAGGCCATCACCCTGATGAAGAACGGAAAGGCCGCTGGACCAGACGACATCCCAGCAGAGGCTCTAAAAGCGGACTTGGAAGCATCAGTGGAGATGCTGTACCCACTCTTTGAGAGGATCTTGGAGGAAGAAGATGTTCCGGCAGACTGGAAGGAAGGTAACCTGATCAAGCTTCCCAAGAAAGGTGACCTCAGCAACTGTAACAACTACAGGGACAGGGGCATCACACTTCTATCTGTGCCTGGGAAGGTCTTCAACCGGGTCCTTTTGGAAAGGATGAAGGATACTGTCGACCCACAGTTACGAGACGAGCAGGCAGGCTTCCGACAGAATAGATCCTGCACGGACCAGATAGCCACGCTCCGCATTATCGTGGAGCAGTCCCTGGAATTGAACTCGCCATTGTATATCAACTTCGTCGATTACGAGAAGGCGTTTGACAGCGTGGATCGAGATACCCTCTGGAAGCTCCTTCGACACTACAGCATCCCGACCAAGATGGCCAACCTGATCAGGAACTCCTATGACGGCATGTCCAGCAGAGTTATCCATGGCGGACAGCTCATAGACAACTTCCAGGTGAAAACTGGAGTCCGACAAGGGTGCTTGTTGTCACCTTTCCTCTTCCTCATCGCCACAGATTGGGTTATGAAGATGTCCACCAGGGAAAATAGGAACGGAATCCAATGGACTGTGGAACCAGCTCGAGGACCTGGACTTCGCTGACGACCTTGCTCTTCTTTCCCATAGCCAACAGCAGATGCTAGAGAAGACAAATACAGTGGCGGCCACATCGTCGGAGGTCGGCCTCAACATCCACAAGGACAAGAGCAAGATCCTGAAGATCAATTCCATCAGTACCGAACCAGTCATCGTGAATGGAAGTCCCTTGGAAGAAGTGCAGTCCTTCACCTACCTGGGTAGCATCATTGATCAGCAGGGCGGCACAGATGCGGAAGGCTAGGATCGGCAAAGCAAGAGCTGTCTTCATTCAGCTCAAGAACATCTGGACCTCCAGAGAGCTGTCTTTGGCCACCAAGATACGGGTATTCAACTCCAATGTGAAGTCAGTCTTACTGTATGGAGCAGAGACATGGAGGACAACCAAGACCACCATCAAAAAAGTCCAGTCCTTCATCAACAGTTGCCCCAGAAGGATTCCCCAGATCCGCTGGCCCGACACCATCAGCAACGCCAACCTTTGGAAAGGACCCGCCAACTCCCTGCTGAAGATGAAATCAGGAAAAGGAGATGGGGCTGGATAGGGCATACCCTACGCAAACCAGCGACGAACGTCACCCGGCAAGCGCTGAAGTGGAACCCCCAGGGAAAGCAAAAGAGAGGACGTCCAAGGAACACCTGGCGACGCGACCTCGAGGCCGACACCACCAAGATGGGCTACACCTGGAGTCAGTTAGAAAGAATGGCATAGGACAGAGGACTCTGGAGAGCTGTTGTTGGCGGCCCATACCCTGGCAGGGGTGACGGTCATTAAATTAAAAACTAAAAACACACAATATTATTCTGTATTTTGTAAATTATTTTGAATTATGCCACAGTATGCCTTTGACTGCACTCATTCAGTGTCAGATTTAGTCACAGAGTGTGATATAACGTGCCTGTTCGTTTATTCCTGAAGAGTAATATGGAGAAGATCTGGACGATTTCAATCTAAAAGAAATCATGATTGAATAAAATGACAACATGTATCATCATTACTCACCAAAATGTAGAAAAACTGACCAGAAGCAGCTGAAATTTCCACGATGACAATAACAAAACCGCGTAAGTGACGTCAACTCAACTTCTTAGCGCGTCATTTATTTGAATGAAACCTCGTAAGTTGAGTTACAAGGTTTTAGAAATTTATTCCAAATGATAAAAACCTCGTAAGTGAGATACGAGATTTTGATACAAATCGTTTGACCTGTTGGGACATACGAGGTTTTGATATTTTGTATTACTGATGCTTTCTAACTGAGCTATGAATTCCGAGCTTGTGATAAAAAAAGCGCCAAAATTCAAGGGACATAACCATGAAAAGATTGCAAAAACTACTTTTTCGGAGTTACGAGGTTTTGAATGGACACCGACGATATTTATTTTCATTTAACCAGATGTTGCGAGTTCCTATAGGACTTCAAATAGACTACCTAACTCATCATCATTATCAGCATCAGCTTCATCTTCATCGTCGTCATTATCATCATCATTATCAGCTTCATCCTCAGCCTCATCATTGTCATAATCATTTATGATGGTTCATTCAGTTTTTGAATTATTATGTTTATTCCACAACTGTTTCCATGGTTTATTGTGTTGTTTTTTTGGTTTTTTTTTTTTGGTATAAAATGCACGTGTTTACCTGCGGATTGCTTCACTTTACTCTCAAATACTTCTTTTATATAAACATAATAATAATACGCTACATTTATTATTATAACGTTGAAAAATGCTGCGACGCCTTCCCCATGGGAGGTGACCCACAATTTCCCCATACAAAGGGACAATAAAGTGTCAAAAATCAAAATCGAAATCACATCATCCTAAAAAAAATTATGTAAAAAAATTAGTGAGACAAAAAAGCTTCAGACTGTGTTTGTCTTGCCTAAGACAATGGAACTGGATTTGCCTGACAGCATCCTGCACATCATCCTTATGGGACGCTATCCTCCTGGCAAATAACAAATATCCATCTCTTATCTCCCCTTCTCTGCTGCGGACATTTATCTGTTCTTACGTTAACCCGTTTTACTGCTTATTTATGTGGTGGTGTTGGTGGTCGTGGAGAGAAGATAAAGTGGAGGCTAGGGTGATGAAGAATTCTCACACATTCTCTCTCTCTCTCTTTCTCTCTCTCTCTCTCTCCTCAACGCCAGTTCGTTGATGACAGTTGAAAGTTTTATTCTCGAAATGCATCATACTAAGAGAGCGCAACAGGCACTGCTCGTACAGCTACATTCTGCCCTCTCTGTGTGTCTGACTCGTTTTCCCGTTCTCTTGTTCTCTTTCTGCGTGCTCCAGCCCTCTGTCTGTTTTCTCTTCCTCTGCCATGTGTGTGTCCCGAGTGTGTGTGTGTGTCCCGAAATATTTGCACGTCCGAACTTTTATGTATGCGCGCAGACCGTACTGAACCTGAGGCTTAACGTGCGCTGCGCGCCACAAAATGTTCGCCTCTCTCGGTAATTTGTGTTAGTTGTTCCTCCTTATTTTACATATAAGGCTTGAAACGCTAAAGAATACTATACAAATTATATATGGGCGGAAACGCGGAAATACTACCTTTCTACTGATATAATAATATCGGACCTATCTGCTACGAAATAAAAATAATACGTAATTTAAGAGGGAGTTGGCTGCTGCTCTTAAGCATTTCACAACTCTAAACTCACAACAACTCTTTAATTTAATACAATTATAAATAATAATAAAAATGACAAAGAAAGAACAATGTCTCCCCTTTCCAACGATATACAATATGACATGGTTACTATTATGGGATCCGACTATGACGGACTAAAATAGAAATCACCTAGCACAACAACAATATTTACATCCAACCCTCTTCTTACAACTTTTCCTCTGTTTCTCCTCCGATGTATGTCCCTATAAAACTAATATTTAATTTAAGTATATACTATTAGAGAATGAACTATCTAATGCATCGAAAAATATCACACTTAAGGTGTTACAGTGGAAAATCTTTGCTATCGCCATCATCGACAATTATGTTCGTATCATGTGTTAATCTACGATTACACAAGGCGGTAGGTGGCCGGCCAACAGTAAGCCTAAGCTGCTGTTAATTGAAGGATTAATAAATTAGATGAGTAAATTCGTGATATCATTGGATAAATGTCAAATTCATTACATTTGATAAATGTCATTAGTAAATAAATTAGGGTCATTATAAGAATCTCATTTAACAAATACACGCTGTGATAAAACATAGCATTTTGTTTGAGCGATTACACATGAATTATATGTATATTTTCATTCTACCCCGTTGGAGTGCCGGGGGTTTCATTATAAATAGTATCCCCACTTTCTGGAAATTTAGTGCTTTAAATTCCCACTGTCGCTGTCTTTCTCATTTGCTCTTTCTCATTCCTGCTCTGTTCTATCAATCTGTGAGTGCTTGAGTCGGGGGGGGGGGGGGGGGGGGGGGGGGGGGGTCACTCTGAGGGAGTCTGGTCGCCCTCAGGATGATCGGGCGAGTGTTGTAGCTATGGGGCCGGACGTGGCGAGGTAGATTCGAGATTATCTCCTTCTTTTTCAAGGCAGCAAGCGTCATGCGTTGATTCCACAAATCTTCCACAAGCTGTTTGATAAACTTTTAACTTTAAATGTCCATCCTTCTGTGTGCCATTGGCTTTTAGACTTTTTGCTGGATCGCCCCCAGGTCGTCAGGGTGGGCAAGATGTTGTCTGACTCCAGGGTTTTGAACACTGGAGCACCTCAGGGTTGTGTCCTTTCCCCTCTTCTCTTTACATTGTTCACAAATGATTGTGTGTCACATGTTCCATCCGTTCATGTCATTAAATTTTCTGATGACACCACCATTGAGGGCCTGATTAGCAAAGACGACGAGACCGCCTATCGGGATGAGGTCGAACGGTTGGTTGACTGGTGCTCAGAGAACAACCTCGAGCTCAACGTTTCAAAAACAAAAGAAATGATTGTCGATTTTCGGAGAATTAAAGATCCACTTTCACCACTTGTGATCAACGATGAAAGTGTTGAACAAGTCGAAGAGTTCAAATTTTTAGGCACAGTCATTTCGAACGACTTGTCATGGGGAAACAACACCACCCCCATCATCAAAAAGTGCCAACAGCGCCTGCACTTCTTGAGACAACTCAAGAAGTTCAGGTTGCCTGCAAAAGTCCTGACGCAGTTCTATCGCGCAGTGATCGAAAGCATCCTCTGCTTTGGCATCACTACCTGGTTTGGTGGTGCCACTGATGAGGAGAAAGTGCAACTTGAGCGCATCGTAAAACACGCGTCCAGAGTTATCGGGTGCGAACTTCCATCTGTCGCCTCGATCTACAACACGCGCTTGGTCCGTAGAGCTAGAAACATCACAGCTGACCCCTCACACCCAGCCGGCCATCTTTTCGAGCTCCTCCCGTCCGGCAGGCGCTTCAGAGCCCTCAAAACCAGAACAAACCGCTTTAGATATTCTTTTTTTCCAGAGGCTGCTCTCGCTTTAAATTTCTTATAATGTCAAATTCATAATGCGGTAACTGACGTCACGCTTGTTTATTTTTACTATTTGTTGTTTGCGTGTGTATGTGTGCACGCTTGATCAGTATTTTATTAGCTGGTAAACGTGTGTTTGCATGTATGTTTTATGAATGTTACTGCCACATCGCAACATATTCCATGTGCATGTTTTATGTCAATTTGGCCAATAAACTTCGTTGAATCGTTGAATCGTTGAATCCCAGAGCTGACCTGGAAAATCCAGAACGCTGGCTACAATATTCTATTCAGATGTATTGGCATGTGGTGCCCTCTGCAAGGAGTCTATAGCATCAGACACCTGCCGAGTTTCCCATATGCACACTACTATATCCGACTCGGCTAAGATATATCAAGCACTATGCACAACATGTCAGAAATTAATACTGTAAATACATATAACACGAACATACTAATACATGGCAATCAATATAATGTATAAACATACAAGTACTAAAAAACTACTAGTGTTACCTTACTTCTAGTCTCTGGGAATCGCGTGTGACTACCCGGTTAATGTGGGGTGTACAATGGATATGCAGGAGTTTCTACGTCATCTCCGACTGTTACGTTGAAACGCGCATGATGGTGCGTGTGAAATGCGCACGATATTATGTGTGAAGCGCGCGCGATAGATCTGTACGTTTTATTTTGCAAAGCATGCAATAATAGAGTGTATTTACCTTTGATTTGAGTTTGCATTGTTGTTAGAAGAAGCTTTGTATAATGTTGATAATTTTCGTTAGTCGATATTATTGGAGAATTCTCTAGATCTGCTTGTTTACTATCGATCGAAGTTTCGGGATATTTGAGAACATTCTTGGACTATTATTAATTAGAGAGAGAGAGAGAGAGAGAGAGAGAGAGAGCGAGAAAGTGTGTGTGTGTTAGAGAGAGAGAGAGAGAGAAAGAAAGAGAGAGAGAGAGAGAAAGAGAGAGAGAGAGAGAGAGAGAGAGAGAGAGAGAGAGAGAGAGAGAGAGAGAGAGAGAGAGAGAGAGAGAGAGAGAGAGAGAGAGAGAGAGCGTCTTCTATGACGCATGTTTAGTGTGTACGTCATCTTCACTGACCTCATGTTTTATTTATTTTTCATCACTGAAGAAGGGCGTAGCCCGAAAGTCTGCTTTTATATTTTTCTTGGTGTTTTTTGTGTATTTTGTTTCTGATTTCTATGAACATTCTTGGACAGAAAGAATGTTGTATGACGTAAGTCAGTGATGACAAAGTTTTATTTGATTGGTTGTAGTGCGTCATTCTACCATGTTCTAAATTGTTCGGGAGTATGAAGAGACTATATAAGTGCCGCACGTTTCAAAAAAAGGTTGTTGTTGATAGTGAGTTGGAAAGTAAAAAGTTGAGAGTGGAAAAGCGATTGAGCGATTGTATGCAGTTGTTGATGTGTGCTGAATAAAAGTGGAAAACTTCATACGACGACTCCTGACTTGTTGATGATTGGACGGGTTGTGTGGATAAACGAATCTGAGTTACACCTATCAGGAATTCAAGCATTGGGGCTGAATCAACTACTGATAGAAAAACACCAACATCGAATGAGTGTAACACCGACCAATAATCTCGTTCTCGCGACTACGGGAATCTTTTCTCGGCCGTTTTTTGTTCTCCTGTCCTGCTTCTGGGGTACTATCTGTTAGGTCTCAACTTCGTGTCAGAGGAGAGAATCGCAGGGTAGATCTTAGAGTTATGTGATTTGCGTGTCTACTTAGCGGTCAAGGGACATCGGTCAGATGTCCGAGTAGGCTAACTTACATTCTTACTAGAAATTTCTGCTTGATGGTATCGGGAGTGAACGTCTCAAGGAGGTTAATTTAATAATGGCTAACGTTCCTTTAGAGAGCTGGTAAATTAATGTCAGGTTTTCTTCAGTACTATCTGTTTATCTCTAAGCTGAGTTACCACATCTTTGTCGTCAACATTTCTGATATTACACCTACCAGACTGTGAAACACTTGACAAGTGTAAAATAGCCCAAGATTTCCACGATCCAAAGGAAGTCTGGCATATACCTTACAGAAAAACAAGAAGACTTGCATAGATGGAACTAGTACTGCTCTGACATTTACAACCACACACCAAATGGAGACCCATCAGTTCTAGCATGTCCACAGAACACAGAATAAGAAATCTTCCCAATTCTCAGAGAAGTTGAGACAGCAGTGCAATCGCTGAAGAAGTGGAAGTCAGCGGAAGTGAACAACATACTCGCGGAATTGTTTCCAGCAAGAGTAGAAGCGATGATTGATGCCCTCACCATTATCTGTAACAAGATCTGGCAGAGTGGGGAATGGCCTACACCATGGACCCAGTCGCTTGCCATCACTCTTCCCAAAAAAGGTAACATCAGGAGTGTGAAAATTATCACACCATCAGCCTTATCAGCCATCCCAGCAAAGTGCTTCTGAAAATAATACTCTGCTGGTTGAAACCCCAAGCTGAACAAATCATAGCTGAAGAACAAGCAGGATTCATGGCAGGGTGAAGCACCACTGAACAGATTTTCAACCTCAAAATAATCTGCGCGAAATACCTACAGCACCAAAAACATCTATATCATGTTTTTGTAGTCTTCAAGAAAGCGTTTGACCGAGTCTGGCATGCATCTATGTGGGCAATCCTGAGAGTGTACAACATCAGTTCTAAAATTATTGAAGACATCACAAACCTGTATGACGAGGCTACCAGTGCAGTCCTCCACAACAGCGGCATCGGAAACTGGTTCAGAACAACAATCGGTATGCGTCAAGGATTTCTATTCTACAACACTCGTCAACATCTTCCTAGAGTGCATCATTTCAGATGCCCTTACAGATCACACTGGCACAACCAGCGTAAGCACACTCCAACCTCCGTTTTGCGGATGTGGCTGGAGAGGAACAAGAAGTTAAACAGCTGGCACATAGGCTTGACACCATGAAAATAAGTGCAGAGAAGACCAAAATGATGACCAACAACACAAAATGGCATCAACGCGGACATCAAAGTTCAAGGCCAATCCCTAAACACTAGTTTCAAATATTTAGAGCCATTGTATCTGTTACACTCCGTTTGATGTTGGTATTTTCTATCAGTAGTGGATTCAGCCCCAGTGCTGAAGTACTGACGAGTGTAGTTCAGATTCGTTTATTCACGCAACCCGCTCAATCCGCATACAAGTCACAAAGTCGACGTATGAAGTTTTCCACTTTTTATTCAGCACACACCAACAACTGCATACAATTCTCAACTCAACTCAACAACTTTCACAGCAACTCTCTAGCTTCACTATCAACAACAATCTCTCCTTTTTACAACACACAAAGCATCGAATATATAATTTTTTCTATCCTTCGAGATGACGACAGTTTGTTCTAGAAATGACGCATTACAACTAACCAATCAGAATTAAAGATCGTCATCACTGACTTACGTCATTCATCTCTCCACACATACCCCGAACCTTCTCTTACTTCGACAATCGTCCCGAAACTTCGATTGATAGTAAACAAGGAGATCCAGAGTATTCTCTAACAATATCGACCAACGAAAATTATCCACGTTATACAAAGCCTCTCCTAACAACAATGCAAACTCAAATCAAAGGTAAATAAACTCCATTATTGAATACTTTGCAAAACGAAACGATTAGATCTATCGTGCGCGTTTCTGACGTAATACCATTCGCGTTTCAACGTAACATAACCCCCCACTCAAGAAGAAATTTACCTAATTTCTTTCAACAACGTTGAAACGTAATGCACAAACAAAGTTCAGAATTAAAACTTATTTCAGACTGTCTGAATATTGTCATTATGCTCAGTTCATTCACACAGAGTCAATGTTCTTTCATCCGCAAGGAAACGACGCCCTCGTCCGTTGCGGTTGTCATCGGCCCAGGGTCAAAGACGATGATCTCGTGGGCTTTCCTGGAGTTACTGCATCCTCCGTTGACTCCTTCTTCCATCGGATGTCCGACGATGTCGACGTTGTCGGTTCCCAGTATGCACTTGCTGGGTCTCACGGTCAGGTTGGCCTCTTCGGGACGGTGGAACAGCTCCCTCAAGGTCTGCAGATGCTCCTTCCAGGTCTGGGTGTGGACTTCATGTTCGACCAAAGTCGTAGAGCCTGGGACATCATTGAAGTTATGGGGAAACTCGCCCATAAGGTCCTTGAGCTCCAACTTTTGACCTTCCGTCAAGCTCGGTCCTAGCTTAACATCATCGATGCCTTCTTTGCTATGGAAATCTCCCAGTTCCAACAGTTCCTCGCTGTCAAAGCTGTCGTCTATCTCAGTTGCTGTCGCTGCCTGTACAGTCTCTGATGGCCTTTCCACGTACAGCTTAAGGAGGTTGGCGTGGTATATCTTGGAATGCTGGCCGACCTTCACCTTGTAGTCGTTGATCCCCACCACAGTCTCCACTTCGTACAGGCCTTTCCACTGCATCAGCAACTTATTGTGATCAGTAGGTAGCAGCACCAGCACTTTGTTGCCAGGTTTAAACTTCCTGTTCACAGCCCTACGATCATAGTAGTGCTTTCCACAGTCTTGGGACTTCTTCAGGTTTTCTCTGGCTATCTCGAGAGTCTGCTCCAGCTTCTCTCGTAGCTCAAACACGTACTGGTAACTGTTCTTCACCTCTGGGGTCTCTACTTCTTTCGTCCACAGTTCTTTTAGGATGTGCATCGGCCCTCGGATGGTTCTTCCGTACAGCAGCTCGAACGGAGAGAAGCCGGTGGACTCCTGCGGTACTTCTCTGTAGGCGAAAAGTAAGGCGTTGATGTAGCGATGCCATTGTCTGGGCTGCTCGCTGCATAATTTCTTCAGGGTGGACTTCAGCGTAGCATTGAACTTCTCAACAAGCCCGTTGCACATCGGATGGTAGGGTGTCGTAGTCAAATGCCGGATGCTCAGCAGTCTGTTGACCTCCTTCATACAGTCAGAGACGAACTGCGTCCCGAGGTCTGTCAGGATCTCTTCAGGCACTCCAAGTCTACTGAACATGTCCACCAGTGCCTCCGCTACAGTTTCAGTGTCAATCTTCTTCAGTGGCACTGCTTCTGGGTACCGAGTCGCATAGTCCACTAAAGTCAGTACCCATCGATGACCTTCTTCACTCGGAGGTCTTATTTCGCCGATTAAGTCTAAGGCCACCCTCTTGAAAGGTCGGTCGATTAGAGGCATCCTCTGCATAGGCACTTTCGGGACCCTTCCTCGAGGTATGGTCTTCTGGCAAATGTCACATGATCGGCAGAAACGGCTGACGTCCGCATGAAGTCCTGGCCAGTAGAACACCGCCTGGATTCTATCTGACGTCTTCTTGATGCCTAGGTGACCTCCCATGATTGAGTCATGCGCTACTTCCATTACCTGGCGCCTTAGGGGTAACGGTACCAAGACTTGACGTAGTGGTTTCCCTCCGTTGACCCTCGGGTGCTGGAAGATTCTGTACAGGATCTTGGCCTTCACCTCGAAATAGACCGTACCACTGCCTTTGGTCACGTGGTCTTGGCGGTTCCTGTATTTGTTTAAAGTACTATCAGCTTCCTGGAGCTGGATCAGCTTATCTCTGTCCACGATGGCAGCTTTGGAGTTGTCGGCGACCTTCAGTGGCGTAGACATCTTGTCTCTCTTGGCCTGGGCCCTGGTAGTAACAGCACTGACGATCTCTGGTCGGCAGGGCTGAGCCGGAGTAACCACATTGTCCCGTAGCAGCTCTGTAAGGTCTCCATCGGGAAACGGCAATGGATCCTCCTCCACAACTTCGACGTGTTGAGTTGAGGCAGGACTCCACTCTGGATCGGGGTCGTCGGGTCGTCTCGCGCCGTCGATATTCCCGATCATCAAATCATACAGCGGCTTCTTCAGGCAAACCGCTTCGACTTCGCCTATGTAGAAAGGGGTGTTGACATGAATCTTCGCAACTGGCGCTCTCACACATTTGCTGTCGGCCATAAGTGTCCATTTTGAATCGCCAGTGAACTGTTCTTTAGCGATTAGATCTTCTCTGACGATGACCCCACTGCAGCCAGAGTCTCTTAAAACAGTCACTTCATGATTTCCAACGCGTCCCTTGGAAACAGGCATGTTCTGGACGGTCACAGCTGCGCTGGCGACGACGGGGATGGATTTTCCGTTGGCAAGGAGAAGTTGGCCATCGGTCATGCACTCTTGCACGTCCGCAGGAGTAGCTGTGCGCTTGGTCTCACTCGGAAGAATGACGCTCCCGCCGCACACTTGATGGTCAGATCTACTGGTTTGCCGTTGATTGGAGAAACGTCTCTGTCGGTTGCCCACCGCTGCATTGTCCGTACTGCCCCGCTTACCGCTACTTTTGTTTTGAGGACAGTTAGCCGCTCTGTGGTCTGTAGCGTTGCAGGTGAAACAGCCTCTTGAATGCCCTTCCCTGGGAGGAGGCGTGGAGTCCGTCTGTTTCTGGTTCGTCTGGCTTCCCTGGATCTGGTTCCCATGGTTTCCAGTCTTCTGAAAATGTTTCGTCGCGCTGGGTGGCCCCAGGGTCTTCCCATGAGCGATGAGATATCTTTCAGCAGCCTCAGTCACATCTTTAAGCGTCTGCAGCTTTTGTTCTTCTAAGTGGGCCGCTAGATCCTTGTGACAGGCATTGAGAAATTGTTCCTTCACGATCAGGTCATGGAGACTATCGTAAGACTTTCCTCTGCCTGATAGTTCCACCCACGTGTGTAGATATGATGACAGGCGCTCCACAAATTGCTTTGGTGTCTCGTCTGACAAAGGCCGGCATTCACGAAAGCGTTGACGGTAGCCCTTTTCTGTAAAGTTGTAGCACTGCAATAGAGCCGCTATCAAAACGTCGTAGTCTTTGGCGTCATTATTCGACAGTCTACTGTAGACATCGAGCGCCTTCCCCGTCAGTAGTGCGCTGAGTATGATCGCCCAGTCTTGACGTTGCCATTTAACGCTTTCGGCGAACCTTTCAAACCTCGCCAGATAGCTGTCGATCTGGTCCTTTTCGTCGACGAATGCTGGCAATTTTGGAGCTTTGAAGTCGCTGATAACATGTGGCGCGCGCTGCTGTTGTTGGATGCGCGCCATTTCTAACTGGGATTGACGCTCAGCCTCTAATCGTCTCTCTTCCATCTCTCTTTCTTCTCGGCGTCGCTGCTCTTCTGCTTCTCTTTCTTGACGCCGCTCTTCTCTTTCTTCACGGCGACGTTGCTCTTCTAATTCTCTTTCTTCGCGGCGTCGCTGTTCTTCTCTTTTTTCACGCAATATTCTCTCCTGGCATTTGACGTACTCCGTCAGCTGTTTGCCTTTTAGATTTAGTTCAACCCCTTTCTGCCAGAAGTCAGCCATCTTGATGCTTCCGGAAAGTTCTGGAAAGTTCTTTTCTGGAAGGTTCTTTTCTGGAAAGTTCTTTTCTGGAAGGTTCTTTTTCTAGAAAGTTCTTCTGGAAAGTTCTTTTCTAGAAAGTTCTTGACTGTGCTGCACCCTTCTAGACTGTTCTAGAACAGCACGCTTTCTGCAGTAGCGCTGATGCTTGTCACTAGTCGCTTTCGCTGACGCAGGCCCCGCTGTCCTCGTCGTATGCGACGCTGCACCACGCTGGTGTTGATGTGCACGCTCCTGTGCTGAAGTAGACGCGACGTCCGCTCGTCGCTCTCTCTAACACTGGCGATGTAGCTCCGAGACTGTCCCTCGACGTAGTCTTACGGCAGCCACGTAGTCCCGATCTGTTGTTCGCTCACGAAGCAACTCTTCAGCGACTACACGCCCTTGCAGTCAACCCGAATCTATCGGATGTAGTCCCAGTATGTTGGCCCCTCTCGACGCAACTTGATGGCGGCTACCCTCGATGACTGCCCCTCGTAACGTTGACTCGCTTGTTGTAGCAGTTGAACCCTTGGCTATGGCGTGAATCCCGGCTTGGCCCCCAAAATGTTACACTCCGTTTGATGTTGGTATTTTCTATCAGTAGTGGATTCAGCCCTAATGCTGAAGTACTGACGAGTGTAGCTCAGATTCGTTTATTCACGCAACCCGCTCAATCCGCATACAAGTCACAAAGTCGACGTATGAAGTTTTCCACTTTTTATTCAGCACACACCAACAACTGCATACAATTCTCAACTCAACTCAACAACTTTCACAGCAACTCTCTAGCTTCACTATCAACAACAATCTCTCCTTTTTACAACACACAAAGCATCGAATATATAATTTTTTCTATCCTTCGAGATGACGACAGTTTGTTCTAGAAATGACGCATTACAACTAACCAATCAGAATTAAAGATCGTCATCACTGACTTACGTCATTCATCTCTCCACACATACCCCGAACCTTCTCTTACTTCGACAATCATCCCGAAACTTCGATTGATAGTAAACAAGGAGATCCAGAGTATTCTCTAACAATATCGACCAACGAAAATTATCCACGTTATACAAAGCCTCTCCTAACAACAATGCAAACTCAAATCAAAGGTAAATAAACTCCATTATTGAATACTTTGCAAAACGAAACGATTAGATCTATCGTGCGCGTTTCTGACGTAATACCATTCGCGTTTCAACGTAACAGTATCAGACAATAGGTCCCGAAAGGAAGTCCTCTCAAGGATCGCACAAACAAATGCTGCCCTGACAAAGTTGAAGCCCATTTGGAAAGACATGAACATCAGTCTACATTCCAAGATAAGGTTGCTGCGCTCCCTTGACATCTCCATCTTCTTATAAGCTTGCGAAGCATGGACTCTCCCAGCAGATCTACATCAAAAAATACAAGGCATGGAATGTGGTGCTACAGAAGACTTTGGGCATTTTCTATACCCAGCACACCATTCTCGACGAAGTCCGACAGACCATCACACAAGCCATTGGACAACTCGGCGACATGCTCACAATGGTGAAGAAACGGAAACCCGATGGTATGGCCTCGTGACCAGAGCATCAGACCTTGCAAAGACCATCCTGCAAGGCACGGTGGAAGGAGGCAGAAAAAGAGGGAGACAGAGAAAAAGTTGGGAGGGTTGCTGAGGACAGCAAAAGATGGTAAAAGCTGGTTAAACGATCATCTGTGGAGCCCCAACAACCTAGGGGGTTACGGGATAGATAGAATAGGATAGGACACACCTGTTATATATGAAAAAATCTTTGGTGCAGCTGCTAGCAGAAGGCGGGCTCAGTTGAATGAAGGAAGCTGCCTGCTCAACTTGGTGGCGCGTCAATCCAGACATCAGAATGCTTAAAGTCCACAGCTGCCCCCTACACGAAACCAGCCACTGTAGAATGGTAACTCGTCCGTGTGTGGAAAACGCAAAGAAAAGAATGTTCCTGAAAATGTAAACGAGGAGACCAAAACAAAAAATTCAGTCGTCTCTCCCTGTCATCTGTGCGTGTGAGAGAGAGAGAGAAGGAGAGAAAATTAGAAGAGAGAAAGACAGAGAGAGCGAAAGAGAGAGAGATATAAATTTGTTTTCTTGCATATAAATCATTATATTTTTTACAATGTGAAAACGGTTAAAACTGGAATGTACAAAAAAATCGACAAATAATTTATTTAATGTAAATTAAATAGAAATCATCTGGATACTATAATATGCTGCAGAAAAAAGGCGAGCCACACTGTATTCGAGGATGTCGGCTGTGGCCAACACCCTGGAAAGGATTGGGCCCTGTCAGGTCTTTCTTGCCCAAGACAAACAACATGATGAATAAAACCATTTACTCCATGCCGGATCGGTCGTCGCCCGGATCAACAAGGACCGCGCCTTCCGTTGGCCACCAGAACGGAGGCGATAAGTGTGCTACTGATGGACAACTTAGCAAGATCCGCACCAGAAATAACATCGTCATAGGAACCTGGAATGCCAGGACCCTAAATACGGAGGGAAAACTAGAAGAACTGGCCCACGAGATGGACCACTAACGATGGAACGTTTTAGGGATCAGCGAACTGCGCTGGAAATGCATACGTGAAACAACGACCGACAAAGGCCACAAGCTTTATTTCAGTGGTAGAGATGACAGGCACGAACACGGAGTTGGATTCTTGGTCCACAAGTCAAGTCAAGTCAATGCATTCTTTATTTCTCAGAAAGAAAAATGTGGGTTGTCGCTTTGCAAGGCAAGACAAGATTTTATAATGGCAATAAACACAGTGACAGAAATGGAATAGTAACATAACATTGAGGAAAAAAAATAAAAAAATAAAAAATAACCACACACACACACCCACACAAATCAAACACACACACAAACACACACACGCACACACACACACCCACACATACACTCAATTACGTTATTACAGTATAATATTCATCTCAAACAAACATACCAGATACACAACATTTGTACCCTTGCGTGCATCTGCATGTAATCACACACACACACACACACACACACAATATTACATAGGTTACATTACATGTAGGAAAGGATCCATTACAACAAATACGTTCATAGCAGGTGGAAGAGGTTACGCGAATGAGCACTCTCGGAAGGGGTAAGTGGTGGAAATGGGTCGGTGGTAGCAAAACAGTGCGGGAAAGGGGGTGGGTTTTAACACATACAGACAATAGTCCATCTGGGGTGGTTCTGTCCTAGCGCTGTACTATGCGCCGCCCGACTAACGCATTAAAGCATTTGACTGCGTTAGGAACAAAGCTGTTCCTGAGTTTGACTTTGTTGCATTTGGGTACTCTGTACCTGCACTGCGATGGCAAGATCTCAAACTCACTGTTCAGAGGGTGCGAAGTGTCGGCCAAGACCCCACGCGCTCTGCGAAGGAGGGCTTTCTCACAAAGATCGGGCAGAGGGGGGACGGGGAGGCCTATGATCTTTGAGGCAGTTTGCGCTACTTTTAGCAGCTTGTTCTTCTCTGTGACCGACAGCGTCTGGAAGAACACAGGGCTGCAGTACAGCAGAAGGGGCTCTATCATGCTCCTATACAAATTGAGAAGCAGCTTGGGGTCAAGGTCAAAGGATGTCAGTCTTCGCAGGACGTGAAGCCTCTGCTGACACTTCTTTTGAGTTGATGACACGTGGTCTTTGAAGCTGAGCTTCGAGTCCAGAGTCAGGCCTAAATACTTGGTCGTGTCCACAATCACAATGCCCTCACCTCTAATTTGAATTGGCTCTGGCGGGTCAGCACTGCGCCTGTGGTCAAGAACCAATTCATTAGTTTTCGTCACATTGAGTTCCAAGAAATGGTCACTACACCAACCTGCAAACTCATCTACTGATTCTTGATACTTTTTGATGGATTCGTCATCGGAAATGAGACCCACAATTGCAGAATCGTCAGCAAATTTCACACACGAGGTGTTGTCTTTGGTGCACCGACAGTCATTTGTGTACATAATGTACAGAAAGGGGCTCAAGACACACCCCTGAGGGGCCCCAATGTTGGTAGTCAGGGCCGATGACACAACGTCGCCCACTCTCACCCGCTGCTCTCTGTCGCTGAGGAAGTCCAGGATCCACTTTACGGTCGTTGTCGGCACCTGAAAACCGAACAGCTTCTGCACCATGACGTGACGCTGGATCGTGTTAAATGCAGACGAAAAGTCAGCAAATAACACACGTGCAGAGTTGCCGGGGGAGTCCAGATGGGTGAGGATCTTGTGCAGCAACGTGGCGATGGCGTCCTCAACTCCTCGTCCTGCGCGGTACGCGAACTGGAGCGGGTCCAGCTGAGGCTCCACCGTCTTCAGCAGCGACTTGAGGATGATCCTCTCCAGGCACTTCATTGCCAGAGGAGTGAGCGCCACGGGTCGGAAGTGGTTTAACTCGGAGGGTTTGGCTTTCTTGGGGACGGGGACAATGAGAGTGGATTTCCAGAGGGAGGGAACCACGCCGGTGTCGACGGACTGCTGAAAGACAGGCTGGAAGGCAGGGGCGAGGGATTCGGCGCACTCGCGCACCAGCCTGGCTGGCATGCCGTCTGGACCAGCAGCTTTGGACGTCTGGACGCGTTGGAACTGTTGTTGAACCTCCTCCACGGTGATGTTGATGGATCCCTCGGTCGGTGGGGCCTCCCGCAACTGACGCTCACACTCGGAGCTGTAGTCCACCTTGTCAAACCTGTTGTAGAACATTCTAGCCACTGTCATGGGTTGCCGCCCAGTCTCCAGTAGACTCATTACCATCCGTCTGAAAGCAGCCCCTTTAAACATCATCAACATCCAGGCCTATGCGCCAACATCAGACTATGACGACAGCTAAGTGGAGGATTTCTATGAAAATCTACAGGCTGTCCTTGACCAAGTGCCGAAGAAGGACATAGTCATAGTGGAAGGCGACTGGAATGCTAAAGTTGGCCAAGATACGCACCACAACTGTGGAAACACATGTGGACCCCACTGCAACAACGAGACAAATTACATGGGTCTGAGACTGTTGGATTTTGCCAGATACAATAATAATAATAATAATAATAATAATAACAATAATAATAATAATAATAATAATAATAATAATAATAATAATAATAATAACGGATTTTTATATAGCGGGTACTCCAGCCTATGACCAGACTCACCACGCTTTACATAATCATTACATATAAATACATGCACTCGATAAAACATTGCTTTTGCTACAATACACCAAAAGACAGAACAGTAAGGGTACAAACTATTTACAACTATGTACACAAATTACAAAAAAAAGACAGACTATTTACAACTAGAAATAGAAGAGGCTAAGCCATGGACGCACTTGTAACATTTAAAAAGTTTATAGCTCCAACCAAGGAAATTTGACATTATCCTATCTTATCCTATCCCCTAACTCAGAGGTCGTTGGGGCACCACAGATGATCGTTTAACCAGCGTACTCCACAGTTGTAAAATGCAGGCAGTGAAACGGCTGAGCGTTTGTTCCCAGTCTTATCCGTTCATTTTACTTTCTGGTTGCGCCGCAAGTTCAGCCATTATTACTGCAGGCAGTCAGCCGAGAAGACCGCTCCGAAGTGTAGGATATAGTTGTTGCGGTTTTTGACAGTGATTGAAATGTGAATGTTAAAGCAAGGACTGCAATTTAAACGTTAGTGCATTTGTGTGTGTGTGTGTTTTTCTTTAATAAGTGTTAGGCTGTGATTGCAATTTAGGTATTAAACAGTGATTAAAATTTTGGGGTCATTGTTTACAATGTACGTTTTAGGGGATGACTGTTAGGCAGTGATTTGGAATTTAAAGATTTGACAGTGATTTTATGTAAGTGTAAGACAGCGTTTTTAACATAAGTGTTAGAGTTTGCAACTAAAAGGATGTGACAGTGTTTTAAAATTTAAGAATATTTTTTATGTTGAAGGTGGAGATTAGGATGACAAGTTCGAGACGAATTTGTTACAGTTGGTGTTAGCAATCTAATGGTGACTGTAACATTATTACATAAGATGAGGAAGAAGAAGAATAAGGAGGAGGAGGAGGAACAAGAAGAAGAAGAAGAACAACAACAACAACAACAACAACTACAACTACAACAACAACAGCAGTCTATGATTTTACTTGACAAAGATTAGTTATTTTGGTTTAGTGGTAGAGCGTTCGGCTGGCAGACTGATGACACAAGGTTCGATTCCGCAATGGGCAAGATAAAAATAGCAAAGTTTACTGTCCATCTTAGCAGTACGATTGCTCTGGTGGTTCATTGTTGATTTAGGTCCCTAACCCCTCTTCCCTCCAACGTTATAATCCCCGTCTGCCGTATCGCCCATGGCGGGTGTGGACGTTATACTTCAATCTTCATTCATTTCATTGGTTCAACCTCACAACCCTGCAAGTGTTGATTCTTAGCTTTTCCCAGAAAGAAAGACCAGAGAGACAGTGTGGTCACACAGACAGCCGCTCTAGCGTGATGCACATTGAAATAGCTTACTTAAAACATTGAGCTACAATTGTACAAGCGATGTAAATACTATTGTAAATTGTACAATGGAACGTCGAGGTGGTGTAGTGGTGAACGTACTCTTTGTTCTGTGGTTCTTGATTTCACAAGGATCGGCTGACATGAGTAAGTAGAAACATAGCTATTTATATTATTAAACACGGAATTTGAGGATTATATTGAGAGAGTTACAGGGATGGAGGAGAGGGGGGGGGGAGGGAGAAGAAAAGCAATTTATCGTGCAGGTTTATCTTTCATGGAATTGTATTGTTCTTTGAACTTATAATATGATTATAGAAGTTAAACTAGGATCTACTAAATAAGTTTTGAATTTTTTGGAAAATTGTATGATTATTGGAGGGCTATTAGCAGAAGAACTGTTGTTTTAAACGGCTTATTTTGTCTTACATTTTCGATTTATTTAAAACATGCATCAAGTGTAAAACACTGGCCAAGTATAAGTTTATATATATTTATTTGTAGCTGTGGTATAAGTTAAATTTAGTTTTTCTTCAATATATATAAGGTCAAAATTAATAATTTGTCTTTTTTGTTAACATAGGAAAAAAATAGAATCGGTAAGTCGGCTTCTGCTGCTTCTTCTTCTTTAAAAAAAAGAAAAAAGAAAAAAAGACTTTTTCACCTTGGGTGCGATTTTTTTGCGCTTTTTTCAAATTTTTTTCCAGACGAGCCAAAAAACTTAGGGTCCCTCGGGATACCGTAAACAGACATTGGAGAGGGCAAGGGGGGTGTGGGAGTGGGCGCGAAGTAAAACAACAGAAGCACGTCATTTTCCTTACATAACATTGCTATAACAAATGTAATAGCACAGGCTCAAATATAATTATCTACCTAATTGTCTACCAATACACACACATACACACACACACACACACACACCAACATACACTCACACACACATACACACACCCTCACAAACCAAACACACACACGCACACACACTGAGATTCTTCCCTTTTCTTCTTTTCTAAAGATAGTGTGTAATAAGCCGCCTACAAACGCTATGATGAGAAACTGACTAAGCAATCAGCTCTGTATTTTCCACTAAAACTTCCCAGTGTTCTTACCAATCATTGCAATTGCCTAATTCAAACCTGTCACGTTCATTATGTTTTTCTACTTCGCACTTCATTGTTAAATATCTCCTGAATGCACAAACTTGTGGCAAGGCCTTATTAAATTTGCAAATAAATAAAATACGTTGCCATCAAAATGACAAATTGAAAGGTCTTTGATTCTGCACGAAAATGAGAATATCCAAGAACAACATGAACTTCAGAAAAATCAAAAGTCTCATTTATCAATCCATTATCACGTAATACAATTATCACGTAATACAATTATCACGTAATACATCGCACAGGTTATGCCAAAAACGCCTCACAAACCCGTACTGAAAGAACAGGTGTTGAATATGTTCACGTGCTTCCTCACAAACGCTACAGCAATCATCAGGGGAAAATCCCATGCATTGAAAAACAACATTAGTGGGTCAACCAATTATACGATGAACCAACATTAGCTGAAACCATTTTAATTTAACTTCTTTTTATTCGTTTTTTATTTCATACAAAATGTTTTTCCAGTTCAGTTCGCATGAACCTTTTCTTCCCATTTTATTTTTATTACAAAAAGTAGGTGTTACATCGCCAGACATTAGAAGGTTATAAGGCAATCGAGCGCACTAGTTGATGACGAATTCCCTTAAAAGAGTTTTAGAATACATAACGGTTCGTGCAGAAGTTACCAAGTTCTTACGCCTGTTTCCAAGTGCCTTACAGAACCAGATCCTACACTCCCATTATTTCATAACAAATCTCTTCTTAAGGCTCGTGATTTCATAAATGAATTAGTTGATGCTAAGAGAACCCAGCCCTGTGCGGTGGGATTTTGGAAAAGAAAATTCAATATCAATATAAATCATTATTGGATTATTGCATACAAAGCCACAAGGGAAACAAGACTTAGAGTCTTACACTGAAAAATATTGCCTAATATATATCCTACAAACATATTGCTTCTATTGTTTTGAAATAGTTGACGTTGGCGCGTAGGCCTGTAAAATACATATATAGGTTATATCTTTCTAGCAGTAGCATATGTAGGGTAGGCCTACGTATGTATTCAAGGGGTATGGTGTGTAGATTTTAAATAGGGGAACATCATAACAGTGTAAAGAAACATCAGGTTATGAAAAAGACACTCTCGTCAAACATGCACTTTGATGCTCTGCCTGGTAAAACAGTTCTAGTTGGTGACTTTAATGTTCATGTGTATGACCCAAAAGACAATTTTGCTATTAAGTTCTGTAATCTGTTTTCTTTCACGCAGGCAATAGCTGGTCAGACTCAGAAAAGGGGCCACACTCTTGACTTGTTGATTTATCCAGATAACCATATAACATTGCTTCATGCTCATATGTTTCACATGATTTGAAATCTGACCACAATGCAATCCTACGTCATCTGCATGTCGCTAAACTGCCTGTGGAACCAATTACCATTAATTGTCGCAAACTGTGTAACATTGATCCACTAGCTTTTAAGGCCGATCTTGCTACTCTATCTCCAAAATGCTCTATTGTTGACTAAATTGTTACTGTGCAAGCTGCACTTGACAAGCACGCGCCTCTCTGCCAAGGCACGGTCCGCCAACGTAAATTTAACCGGTGGTTCAGCAGCATTGCTGACCAGTTCCATTAGCTCAAACGTGAGCGGCGTCAGGCAGAGAGACGCTGGCTGAAGTCAGGCTTGACAGTTCACAAAGAGATTTTTGAAACCATCAAACACAAAATAGCCAATATGATAGAAGAAGCAAAAACATCATTTTTCACATCACAGATCGCTGAAAGTAAAACTTGCAAACAACTCTTTCAGAATTTCAACTCACTCCTGAGCAAGAAGACTGCTTCTCCTTTGCCTAATATATTCGAAGACAAACAACTCCCATCTGTTTTCTCCACCTACTTTTCTGAGAAAATCCAAACTATCCGCAACAGCTTTCCTCCCCCAGACCCATCCGCCCTTCCTTCTCCTCCACCATACACTGGTCCACCATACACTGGTCCACCATACACTGGTCCACCATACACTGGTCCACCATACACTGGTCATTGCCTAACACAATTCCGGCCTGTTTCTGAAAGTCAGCTTCGCGACATTCTGAAAACCACTGTTCCCAAATCTTGTGAACTTGATCCCATCCCTACCACGTTACTGTATGAGCACCTTGAACCCATTCTCCCCTCTTTAACACACATCATCAATGATTCTCTCATATCTGGTATTATCCCAATTGAACTCAAAACTGCTGTTACACGGTTGTTTAATTTTAACAATGTTTGATTCAGCCCCGATGCTTGAATCTTGATAAGTGTAACTCAGATTCGTTTATCCACGCAACCTGTTCACTCAGCAACAAGGCAGGAGTCGTCGTATAAAGTTTTCCAACTTTATTCAGCATACATCAACAACTGCATACAATCATCACAAATCTCTATCAATCACTTTTTCACTTTGACACAGTGCATCACTTATATAGTCTCTCTATAATCGAGAAAGGGTTCGAACATTCCAGCATGACGCAATAACAACCAATCAAAATAAAACTCATCACCAGAACTATGCACTGTCTTACGTCATATAACTTTATTTAGATTAGGAGAATCTCTTAGCTATTACTAGATTTATCTACATGCTTCGAGCGATAGTAAACAAGTAATTCTAGAAAATTCTCCAGTAATATCGACCAACGAAAATTATTAACATTATACAAAGCTTCTTCTAACAACAACGCAAAATCAAATCAAAGGTAAATACACTCTGTTATTGCATGCTTTGCAAAACTGCAGTCGTAAAACCTTTGTTGAAAAAGACCACCTTGGACAAAAACGAATTGTAGAATTACCGACCTGTTTCTAATCTGCCCTATCTTTCAAAGATTTTGGAGAAAGTGGTGCTTAAGCAGCTCCTAACACATCTCGACAAAAACCAATTTTGCAATCCTCTTCAGTCTGCCTACAGAGCTAATCACAGCACTGAGACTGTTCTTCTGCGTGTTTGCAATGATATTCTTTCTGCCCTTGACCATAACAACATCTCTGTTCTTCTTCTTCTGGACAATTTTGCTGCGTTCGACACAGTCGATCATACTATCTTGTTCCATTGCCTTGAGTGTCTGTTTGGCATTCAGTCCACAGCTCTCCGTTGGTTCTCTTCGTACTTATAAGACCGTTCGCAATATGTATCTATCGACAATTCTTCCTCTGCTGCTTCTCCTCTCCTCTTTGGTGTCCCGCAGGGCTCTGTCGTGGGTCCTCTTTTGTTCGTGCTTTACACCACTCCACTATCCTTTGCCATCAAGAAACACTCTGTTGATCATCACCTTTTTGCTGATGATGCACAATTTCAAAAGTGTGTGAAACCTTGTGATATTGACTCTGTGACGGACACACTACGTGACTGTACTACTGATATTAAGACATGGATGACAAACAACATGCTCAGACTGAATGACAACAAGACAGAAGCTCTCATTTTCTCCAGTTCAACTCCTATTTCTGCCTCTCTTTTTACCATTTGATCTTCCACTGTTCTCTATTCTGACAAGACCAGAAATTTATAAGTTATCCTTGATTATGAGTTCTCAATGAATGATCACATTTCAAAAGTATGCCAAATGTGCTATTTTGAATTAAGGCGAATAAGTTCATTCCGTCGCTTCCTCACTGTAGATGCCACAAAAGCACTAGTTACTTCATGTGTACTGTCCAGGATACACTATTGCAACTCGTTATTTATTAGCTGCAATGACTCTACCCAGAGAGAAAGGAAGAAGCGAGAAATCACTTAGCGATATCGCCTCTGTGAGAAGTGATGTACGGTGGAGGAGTTATGTCCCTTCAACGTGACATGGGCTTGCTTTCGGTTCTTAGTCTCTTGTCTATAATATGTTTTTTTTAATTATATTAAAAATGTTTTAGACGGCGATTTTCACCTTTTACTGTTGAAAATGTTTGGAATAAGGCTTTTCAAATTGGAGAAAATTTTTTTATGCACATCTGTTTATTTTTTCCATGACTTGCTGCCTCTTGACCGTAAGGGTGTTATCAGCGCTTCCTAAACTGTAACCCGTGATATAGGTGGCTTTTGCATTGTTTTGTTGCTTGAAATAAACAGTATGTGTAAGATAATTTGAGTTAAAATAAAATAATAATAATATTAAAAAAACACTAGTCTAGAATATGTGTCATACATGTGTAATTTATTTTTTGTTCCGTATGTGGTCACACAGCATACGGATTGATTGGCAGTTTTAGTGTTTATAATTTATGTGTTTGTGTGTGTGTGTGTGTGTTATATAGAAAGAGATGGAGATAGAAATATAAATAAAGATATTGACTAATTCGAAACGTAAATCTAGTTGTGCACACGGAAATTCATTTATTTACAAAAATATGCTTCGATTGATTTCAACATAATAATTAGGGTACGTAATAATTATACTCTCTCTCTCTCAGTCAGTCTTTCTCTCTCTCTCTCTCTCTCTCTCTCTCTCTCTCTCTCTCTCTCTCTCTCTCTCTCTCTCTCTCTCTCGTATTTAAAAAAAGATGAACAAGGCAACTTTCTGTGATCACAAATGAAACCATCCTGCAATCAACCCTATATATTTCATTCAATTGACAATACATTCAGTGAGTCTTGTGACAAAATAAAGGGTTGGCATCTGTATTTTATATTAGAATATTCTGCCACAACCTAATTTTAATTATAACAGGATACGAAGTTGAGGAATTACAGACACAGTTTGGTGGACAGCAAATAACAAGCCGCTGAAATTTTGCTTTTTTCATACTGGGTGCACAGAGATCAGCAGAAACGGTGTATAAATTCAACTCAAATAGTTTCAAAATAAACTTTGCTTAATATATGCAGGGTGGAGAACAACTGAATCAAGAAATCTCTGAAATCCGGCCGGGGCCCAGGGGCCAAGCCCCGGTATTCGCCCCCTGGAAGCAAATGAATTTATGCAATTTTGAAAGTAATTTAGGGCCTCTCCTGAATTCAAAAAGCACAGAGTAAACATCAATAGAAACAACAACCAAAAAAAAAGAATGTTTTATGCACATGTCTTTCAAAAAAGTTAAGAATCTTGATTTGTAGGCCTAACAAAGTTTGAGGTCCACCACTGTTACACACAAACTCCACATTTCCAATTTTACTGGGCACACGTTTGTCTATTTTTTAGCTGTAAACAGGCAAGATTTTTTTTAAATAAATTTAGAGATATTTAGGGGTACGTTAGTAAAAACACCACATCTTGGGTATTAGTGACTAGTGTATAGATTTAAATGAAATAAAATGCAAAATGAACAGAAATAAATTCTCTTTTGATTATCTACCTTTTTATACTTCTCTTTTCATGTCTTGTTTTTTATTACTCCATGTGTATACAAAAAAAAAAGCTTTAAAATGTCCAAACAAGCCCCCTCCTCTTCTTCAGTGCACTTTCATGCCAGTCTGAAAGATCATATGCATGCACACTACTGACACTAATTGTCTAATGTCAGTACCGATCTCTTCCTCCGACTTTAAGTCCATTTCTCTCACTTTAATGTCTAATAAATGGAAGCCTGTAAACTCCCCTTCATCAGTCGAAGAATCCAAACCATCCATTTTAGACACACACACAAGAAAATTTGGAGAAAAAAAATCGAAAAAACGAACGCATTTCACAACAGAAAAACCGGAAGTCAATTGCCGGAAGTCTCGCAATCTTTTAAACAACGCGAAAATATAACCACATTGTTGATACGGACGCTTTTGGACGTTTTGCCTGTTTAGAACTTCGGCCGCTTTTGGCCGCTATGCCCAATAAAGGGTAGCCCCTCAGCTTCTCACACTCGGAACTCAATATTTTTTTTTCGGAAATGCAAATGCCTTCCGCGAAAATCCGCGGATTCGCGGAAAGTTCTCCACCCTGTATATGTTTGCAGAGAACATGACAATAGTGAGCTAATTAGTGCGGCAAATCAAGTTCGGTTACTTAACAAACATAATATTAATCACGTTTATACCAAGACTTTGCAGTGCACCAGAATCGTTTTAAATCTAGATCTAGACAGAGGATGACACATGACAGCAAACGGCCAGAGGGCACCCCTTTTTAGTTCTACTGTGGCTTAATTGACACTGACAATGACAGTAGTGAGTAGGCGTACTTTTTATTGACCCTACACACAACCTTTATTAATTCCTTGGGCTAATCCAAACCGTTTCTTACACGAAACATCACCTTAGTTCCAATCCGTCTTGTATCATTGACAACCATTCATTGACCGGTCTTGGTCATCATAATTCATTCATATCATGATTCCTGTCTGTCAGAATAGATCTACAATTTCTTCAAGAACTTACCGTTCTTCTTCCTTTGGGAAACGAAAAAAACTCTTCCCCTTGCATGCAGCCTTTAATCGTGCGTTTGTGCAGTTCAAAGCTGCACAGTGGTCACCGTAACTGCTCCTGCGATTTTTTTCCCCCCTCTCCATCCGATCTTCGCTCTGTGAAGCAGCCATTTTGACACATGCCACAATCAAGTAGCATAACTCTTGACGCGTCATCACACCAATGGCGTCACTGCGCGGTCTAAATATTCCTGGTCTATGCTCTACCCTAGCACCCCTTCAAAAAGTTCAGAACGCTGCTGCGAGGCTTATTTTCAAGTCAGATCAAAAACAACCATGCACCCCTCTCTTGCGCAAACTTCACTGGTTACCTGTTTTAAAACGCATAAAGTATAAAGCAGCCTGTATTTGCTATAATATCATCACTGGATCAGCTCTCGAATATCTTAATGAGTTATTCACTTTGTACAGTACACTCCTTCTCGCACCCTTCGCTCTTCGAACGATACTCGACTCATCCGCCAAGGCCGCTACAAACGGAAATCACATGATCTCCTCTCTTTTTCTGTCTATGGACCTCAGCTCTGGAACTATCTTCCCTCCGATGTCAGACACTCTCTTTCAATTCAAAGTTTTAAAAGCAACATGAAAACCTTTCTCTTTCAGCAGCACTTTACATAATTTACATTGTTACTTCATTTAGTATTTTTGTGTGGTGTGTCTGTGTGTGTGTTGTGTGTCTGTGTGTGTTGTATTCCTGTGTGTGTGTGCGTTTGTTTGCTGTCTAGTATTATACATAAAACATGAATGTATGATTAGATGAATATTGGTGTGTGCGCGCCTAGATCCGCAGGGTAGGTGCCTTACAAATTATAAATATTATTATTTTATTATAAACATAAGCCTAAGAAACACCTGAATGTAAAAATGCTCACGTTACATTTCGCTATAGTAGTGTACATATTTGGCTTAAGTTTTACTGCTTTTGCATTGGGTTGCGAGATTTTTCACTGACCGGAATTTTGGCAGGTAGCCACACCTTATAAGTTTAGTGGCCACATTTGGCTTACGGTTTTCGGCTTATGCATTGGGTCATAGGTAGTTGCGCCTTGTTTATCAAGGCCCGATTCGAATTTATAAACGTGTATAGCTGTATAATTTCACAACCATGCACTTTTAAAAATTTAAATCGCTAAAGAAAGGGAAGTCAGCGGAAGTGGACAACATACTTTGCTTCAAGCAGAAGGATAAGCGATGATTGACGCACTCACCATCGGGAACTGGTTCAGAACAACAATCGGTTTGCGTCAAGGATGCCTACTCTCGATCTCTCAAACACTCTTCAACTTCTTCCCATAGCGCCTCATGTCAGATGCCCTTTCAATCACGAAGGCACAGTCAGCATAGGGAGAAATCTCCTACCTCTGTTTTGCGGATGACATTCATGGATTGGCTGGAGAGGAGCAAGAACTTGAACAGCTGGTACAGAGGCTGGACACCACCTCCAGAGCCTATGGAATGGAAATAAGTTTAAGAGAAGACCAATATGATGACCAACAACACCAATGGCATTAACTCAGACATCAAAGTCCAAGGCCAATCCCTCAACACAGTGCATAGCTTCAAATATTTAGAGCCATTGTATCAGACAATAGGTCCCGACAGAAAGTACTCTCCAGGATCGCACAAACAACTGCTGTCCTGACAAGGTTGAAAACGATTTGAAAAGCCAGGATCATCAGTCTATATTCCAAGATAAGGCTGAGCGCTGCTGCGCTCCATAGTCATCTCCATCTTCCTATTCGATTGCGAAACATGGACACTCACAGCAGATCTACAACGAAGAATTCAAAGCATGGAGTTGACGAGCTACAGAAGACCTCTGGGCATTTCTTATACCCAGCAAATCACCAATGACGAAGTCCGACAGATCGTCACACAATCCATTGGCAGCACGATGACCTGCTCACAGTAGTGAAGAAACGAAAAATCCGATGGTATGGTCACGTCACCAGAGGATCAGGACTTGCAAACACTAGCTTGCAAGGCACGGTGCAAGGAGGCAGAAGAATAGGGAGCCAGAAATAGAGGTTCGAGGACAACATACTAGAATGGTCTGGCTTGGCACTGAACGAAGCCATGAGGGTTGCCGAGGACAGAGAAAGGTGGAGTACGCTGGTTTAAACGATCATCTGTGTTGCACCAACGACTTTCGAGGTACGGATAGGATAGGATAGCTTAGGAAGGCATTTTTAATGGCAATTTAATGTATTCTTTCACGATTTTACTATAATATGAGACAAGTTTACTAAGATCGACAGCCAACAAGTGAATTCAACTGTCTTTGCTCGGCAAAGCGTGTGTAGCAGACATTTGTTGCGTGTAATCATGCGTGTGGGTGAAGTTTAGGTTGACCTCTAAACTTATAACGTCACACTCTCGCTGTTGATTGGTCCTCGTAAGCCCGGCTTAAGTAGTTTTGCAGGATAAATCAAACATGCGCTATCCTTGTGAAATTTTACTTTAGCCAATACGATGATTGACGCACTCACCATTATATGTAACAAGATCTAGCAGAGTGGGGAGTGGCCTACACCATGGTCCCAGTCGCTTGTCATCACTCTTCCCAAAAGAGGTAATTTTCAGGAATGTGAAAATTACCGCACCATCACCCTCATCAGCCATCCCAGCAAGGTCCTCCTGAAAATAATACTCAACAAGTTGAAACCACAAGCTGAACAAATCATAGCTGAAGAGCAAGCAGGATTCAGGGCAGGGCGAAGTACCACTGAACAGATATTTTCAACCTCAGAATAATCTGCGAGAAATACCTACAGCACCAACATCTATATCATGTGTTCGTAGACTTCAAAAAGGCGTTTGACCGAGTCTGGCATGCAGCTCTGTGGGCAACCATGAGAGTGTACAACATCAGCCCTAAAATCATTGAAGTCATCAAGGGCCTGTATGACGGGGCTACCAGTGCAGTCCTCCACAACAGCGCCATCGGAAACTGGTTCAGAGCGACAGTCGGTGTGCGTCGGGGATGCCTACTCTCTCCGACACTCTTCAACATATTCCTGGAGCGCATCATGTCAGATGCCCTTGCAGATCACGAGGGCACAGTCAGCAAAGGGGAAGAGTAATCTCCAACCTTCGTTTTGCGGATGACATTGATGGATTGGCTGGAGGGGAACAAGAACTTGAACAGCTGGTACAGAGGCTTGACATCACCTCCAGAGCCTATGGAATGGAAATAAGTGCAGAGAAGACCAAAATGATGACCAACAACACCAATGGCATCAACACGGACATCAAAGTTCAAGGCCAACCCTCCGCGCAGTGCATGTCTTCAAATATTTAGGAGCCATTGTATTGGACAATGGGTCCCGACGGGCGGGGGGGGGAGGGGGGGTCCTCTACAGGATCGCACAGGCAGCTGCTGCCCTGGCGAGGTTGAAGCCAATTTGGAAAGACAGGTCCATCAGTCTACATTCCAAAGTAAGGCTGCTGCGCTCCCTTGTCGCCTCCATCTTCCTATAAACTTGCGAAACATGGACCCTCACAGCAGATCTACAACGAAGAATACAAAGCATGGAGATGACGTGCTACAGAAGACTTCTGGGCATTTCCTATACCCAGCACATCACCAACGAAGAAGTCCGACAGACCATCACACCAGCCATTAAACAACACGATGACCTGCTCACAGTGGTGAAAAAACGGAAACTCCGATGGTATGGCCACGTCACCAGATCGTCAGGTCTTGCAAAGACCATCCTGCAAGGCACAGTGCAAGGAGGTAGAAGAAGAGGGAGACCGAAAAAGAGGTGGGAGGACAACATTCGAGAATGGACTGGTTTGACACTGAGCGAAACAATCAGGGTTGCTGAGGACAGGGAAAGATGGAGTGCGCTGGTTAAACGATCATCTGTGGTGCCCCTGCGACCTCGCGTTACGGGATAGGATAGGATAGGATAGGAATACGCAAGTAAATACATAAGGAATTCATAAGCGTAACGCAAGCGTTGCCTGGTCTTTAGGGAGGGGAGTCGTGCAGTTAAACAGATAATAGTATTCATCGCTTATTTCATTTAGAGCACACTCAGTACACAGCCTTTCTTCTCTCGGAACATTCAGATATCTTTGGGTTTGAGTTGGCAATTGACTAAAGGTAAATCTGAACTTTAACAGCAAAAGGTAGCCTCTATATGTAATACAACTTTATGGTCAAATATTATCTCATGACATGTTTGCAAAATCTGGTCTCTGAAGTGCTGTTTGACCAAAGTCTTAAAGTAATTCTTTTTTAAAAACAAATAACATCCTTCTGTCCATACAAATGGACAGACCAAGATCGTTTAGTAAGTGGTTAACCAATATAATTGAGTTAAAAAAAACAAAAACAACAACCAAACCCTAACTCCCTCCTTCCCCCCTCCCCACCAAAAAAACGAAAAGAAAAAAGAACACGACGAAACATAAGCTGGCATTGTAGTGGAATCGTTACAGCAATCAATACACAGTTTATAACAAAAACAAAGCAACCCGCGTTTAGCATCCAAGGAAACAGGGAGAGAACAAAGTTCATCCAACGCCATACATTAAGTATTATTTTCAAAAATGTTAATTGCAATCTATCACATATGTCCATATTTTCATGAACCCATACCTCGCAGTAGGCCTAATACAATAAAATAGAGATTAAAATAAAATAAAATAAGAGAGAGAGAGAGAGAGAGAGAGAGAGAGAGAGAGAGAGAGAGAGAGAGAGAGAGAGAGAGAGAGAGAGAGAGAGAGAGAGAGAGAGAGAGAGAGAGAGAGAGAGAGAGAGAGAGAGAGAGAGAGAGAGAGAGAGAAAGCTCAGCAAAATGATGTTCAAATACTGCCTACGTTTAGCGAAAACTGTTATGGGCGCCATGGAGAATCAGGATGTTTAGTGAGCAAGCAAAGCAAATAACTTTACAATAAAAGCAAACTTTAGAACCAAGTTAGACATGAGCCGGGGCAACATGACCGTACCCGGCTATGTTCATTAACTGAATTATGTTTCATCCCTCTCTTGTTCATGACAGATTGAAACTAACAGTTGTTAAGAGGTCGCGTTAGGACTAATTCAGTTTGTAACCGTTATTATAGAGCGATTTCCAGCTCAAGAGCTGCTCAAGGCATAACCGATACCGGGTCTCTAACTCACGCCATCTGAGGCGTCCACTTGCAACCTTTGGGCGCATAGTCTGACGCCCAGACTACTGAGCAGAATCGTAGGAAACCGGGGATGGATCGATGGGACCTAGTGCCAGTAATGTGCCCAGTATTGGCACTGCAGTCAATATTATAAAACTCTCTAGACCAAGGGGTAAGGGGAGTGGGGCCATTAGTATAAAGACGTTTAGTGAGAATATAAAATGCATACTATGCTAAATCCGGTTCTTCACGCCGGAAAACCGGGTAAGAACAAACAGCGTAATAAAAGGAAGAGACAGAGAAAGGTGAGAGGGGGAAGGGAAATAGGCTACCAGTCCCTCCAATCATATCATAAGCTGTGTATGTGAGCCCGATTAAAAGATTGGATTACATTCACTCGGTTTAAACTTAAGTAAATGGTATTTAAACAAATGGTTTAAATATACTAAAGTAAAATATAATACATATTGTAGTTACTTCGGCCGATAGGCCAAGCCTTTAAGTGCAGTGACTCCATGGTGAGCAGCCCAGTCATCAATTTCATACTGTTAAAATACCCTAACAATAGAAGGCATTATCAGGCATAAGAAAGCATTTTAAAAAGCAATTGCAGCTATGTAAGTCCATAGCAACAATAGCTACTTTGTTTAATAAGCAACAGTGCAATCCAACAATGAAGTTGGCAACACAACAGACAATAAGTCAATAAAGCCTAGGCAAGACGACTCCATGGTGTATCCAGAATGGTAAGATAATATTCTTTTTTTGGTCCAGCCCCAGCGATGGATGTGTTATTAAAAAAAAAAAAAAACGAGGGTTGGAGTTTGTAAGCTGTGGCAAAGTCACCGAGTCGAGAGAAAGAAGTCGCCAAAGGGAGGCAGTCATCAAATAGGTGCAGCCAAGTCAAGGCATCTCCACAAGGGCAGCAAGACGGAGAGAACTTGGAGGCCATACATGCAGTTCTTATTATACTCCGTTGGTTCCGGCGCGGAAGAGGGTCTATTTTGCTTCGTCCGAAAGGGAGAAGCAAAAGGCCCCTATGCATGCAGTATTGCCTCAAGGTGTATTCTCGAGCCCCTCGAGAAGCAGAGCGGAGCGTACCTTTAATCTCAGACAGAGACGGGAAGATAGCAACAGGATGACCGCCAGCCGCCGCAGCAGAAGCAGCGTGGTCGGCAGTTTCATTACCATGAATTTATAAATGGGATGGAATCCAGGCAAGTGTGACAGTACAACCCCAGCATATGAGCTGGTGTTTGCGGAGAAGGGTCTTCTGCTGAGTTTCTTCTCTGTTTCTAGAACCGCCTTGGTCTAGTGCCCCAAGGGCGGATAGAGAGTCCAAGAAAATGGCAAGAGTCACAGATGCGAGGGAAGATCAGCTTGCAAAGGAGAGAGCCAAACATATGGCATACAACTCGGCCGTAAAAATACTAACTCCTTAGCTTAATTAAAGAATATTCCTGAGAACTATTTAGACCGATTTCCCTCACATGTGTAAGCTGTACGAGCGAATAATTAAAAAAACGATTTGAGTATTTTTTGGATAAAAAACGCATAATCCCTACCTGCCAGGCAGGGTTTCGACGGGGACGATATTGTATGGAACATGTTGTAAGACTGCTTTAACATATTAGGAAAGATATGGCCGGGGGCTACTCTATGGTGGCCACTTTCTTTGACATCATTACATTACATTACATGATTATTGCTTTAGGTCCAGCGGACTCTTCCGAGCCAAATCAGGACCAATTTTTTTGACATCAAGCAGGCTTTTGATACAGTATGGCATAAGAGACTACTTAATAAGAATGCCTTATTGGGAATATCGGGCCGTACGCTTGATTTTTGTTTATCCCTTTCTCTGCAAGAGAGGGGTGGTGGCCCGGGTTGACTCGGTTATTTTGGCACACCATACCCTGGACATGGGAATTCCCAGGGCAGTGTAATTGCCCTTTTGCTGCTTGTAATTATGTTACGTGATATTAATGCTGAGCTTGCTCACCCTGCAATGCATATTTCTCTGTACGCTGATGACTTAGACATACGTCGACCTTCCAAAATCGCAATGTTAACTTGGCTACTCTCTGGCTGGACCAATACAAGGATCAAATAGATGCTGTCTCGGATTATATAGAGTTAAATAACTTCATCCTCATCCCAGACAAAACAGTGCTAGTAGTTTTCACACGGTTCAGACCCTGCTTTCATATTCATCTATGTGGTTGTTTTGGCAGGTCCATTAAACAAATAGACTTTCTGGGTGTTACGCTTAAGCAGAATCTTAACTGGGGCCCTTACATCCACAATCTAATTACAAAGGCGAGGCATTCAGTGTCATTAATTAAGTATTTTGCATGCCAGACCTGATTCTCCACTGGGAGCCTTTTGACGTTGGTCGAATCTCTGGTCCGTTCAAGACTGACATACGGCCATGAGGTTTTTTTTTAATGCTCCGGACTCATTATGGGCCAAGTAGGGGGCCAACGAGACACCTGCACTTAAGATTGCACTGCAGCTACTTAGATGTGCAATAAACAATCTCGTTTACCAAGAATGCGGATGGTACCCCCTAAGGAATAAATGCAGAGAGTTGGCAGCCGGATTTGAAACCCGCGCTTTTGTTGTTGAATCCTAAGTTAGTGAGGTCCTGGGTGAGACCTACTCATCCACGTCTGAGATAGAGAGACAGTGGGCTGTGAAGTTTCCAAAAATATATGGCAAAACACAGGCAATGCCTACTTACACACAACCTTTATGGAATAAGAGTCCATCCAAACCCCAAGATGTGGCTTCGACCTCAACGCCATGTTTTCCTCCTTGGGAGCGCGAGGCCTGGGTCTCTGGCACGAAAACTCTCAACCAACTTAAACGGGTCCCATTATTCTCACACCAACGAACCAGCTGATGCCAAGGGAAAAATAATATGGTCACACGTTGGCCAATCCAGGATTCGAACCGGGGACCTTTCGTTTTTGCTCGTAAGTGATGCCTGCATTTGCGTATATACGGCATGGCCATGTGATAATATGTCTAGGCCAGAATGCATCACTAAACAAGGGACAGTACTGTAGAATAAGCTCGTAAGCACTAATCATGCTACGTGGCTAATTTTACAGTGCGCAGTGACTACCCTAGTCTCGCTACAAAGTCGAGTTATTCAAATACTAATGTGGAGATATATTTATAACAAAAATATAATTATAACACCAGGAATGCGTAATCCACATATAAAATTCAATATTCAAAAGAGAAAATAGCACTATACGAATTCAGTTCGAAGCGTAGTCTCAAGAATAAAACACAAACGTCAACTTCAAATCTGAGCACAAGGAGTTATTATGACACTGTCTATAATAACTGTATATCTATATAAATATCAACTGTACACATTCACAACTACAGACTGATTGACTAATATGCACGACAGCTACATCAACTGAGATGTCCCACGTACAATGGATAAGGACAGAAGTGCGACTTCCTCTAAATGATTATATCAAAATTATAAATCAGTTTATAAAAATTAGTTTATTCTATCATAAAAAATAATCATTATTATAATTAAAGAAAACGTACTTATAAAAACTGTTTGCTAATACGGACATAAAGAAATGCACACTTTTTTTACACACACACAAACACGCACCCACACACACAACCAGTATTTTGCAATCGCCAATTTCAGTTGTATTAATTCCTAATATTTAATTTTTTTAATCTTCAATTTCAGCCAACGTCGCTCAAGGCCTGCTGACCTGCAGTCAGTCTTCCAAACATAATTCTAGCAATCAGTGCAGTGCCGCTATCAATGGCAACACAGGAACAGAGTACAGTACTACGGGTAACTGCATCCACACTTCTAATAATGATGACATAGATCTACATCCCACCTGGAGCGTGGACCTGGGTGGAAGTTACACTGTGGAAAAAATCACCATTTACTCCAGAGGTTCGTCATTTTCCACTGCAATAGAAAATAATGATGGGACTGCTGAGTAATAGTAATAATAGTAGTTAGTAGTTAGTAGTAGTAGTAGTAGTAGTAGTAGTAGTAGTAGTAGTAGTAGTAGTAGTAGTAGTAGTAGTAGTAGTAGTAGTAGTAGTTAGTGAGCATTCGATAATGGATTAACGGATGGAGACAGGCGCATTTCAAATGAACATCATCATCGCCATAGGAGTAATAGACTACTTTGTGTGCATTATTGAATCATGTTTTAAAAATATAAATCCAGTACCAACACCTCCTAAGTTTTTTGTAGTTATTAAAACAAATTCTGAAATCTCTTTAATTGTTAATATAGGTTAAATAAATTGTTGAAACTGATTTGAACTGAACATTATTAGTTTTCACACATTAATAATATACAATAATTTTAGTTAAAATTTATTTAGATGATAATTATTAGCAAATGAAAGAAAATGAAAAAAATGAGAGAAAGATGGAGTACGCTGGTTAAACGATCATCTGTGGTGCCCCAACGACCTTTGAGCTACGGGATATGATAGGATAGCAAATGAAAATGAGATACATTAAAACAACTACTATTACTGGTTACAGATAATTTCTCACTTACTAGTTATAGACCTACTTAGGTTTTTTAAAAAGCATCGTATTTGAGCCCAGTTACATTTACACATTTGTCTGAAGGGCTTAATTCATTCATGATATATCAAATGGAACAGGAATAACAGGAATAATGTGAAGCAGTATTATTTTGGAGTATACTTAATGCTAATGCTATTTTGTTTGTTTTTGCAGCGGGTTTCACGCAGCGAATGACCAATTTAGAAGTGTCAATCGACTCTAACGTCGTGTACACCTTTTCCAAAGATCCTAGCGGTTTCTTAATAATGACGGATATTCAAGGTGGTAATGGAGGAAACACACCAGATCTACCCAAGAAAGGACAAGAGGTCAAACTGGCACGTAACAGTAATGTTGGAGATAATACAAGTTCTGGCGGTACAGAAGTGTTGCTCAACATTTGTGAAGTGCAAGTCTGGGGTAAGAAATTCTACTTTACATCTTAACAAAATTACGCAGAAGTCGACATAATTTCAAACAGCCTACGACCTAGGGTCAGCTTGAACATAATTATATATCTGATCTTTGAAACTATTTTAACGAAGGGCAAGAAAAACAACGAGGACCACGACAGAGCCTAAAATTAGCGATCTTCAGTATTGTGCGGAAGATAACCACCCCTTCCCCCATCAAGGTGTTTTGTTTCTTCATGTTCTGCATGCACTCTCTGCCGTTGAATGAAAACACTCAATCATTTGAAATGAGCAGATATAATTGAGTACATGTTTGTGGTAAATCAGTTCAACAATTTTATTGTCTTTAAAATTTGGTGTTTTTTTTTCATTTTGTGTGCCTTGAAATGAACGTATTTACTTTCATTAATAGAAATTTCTGATGAACAATAACGTCAGGATGATTGCTTATGATAGAAACAATTTATTTCAATTTACAGCTGAAGATCTTGAGTAAAACCAAACAAACAAACAACAATTATCAATCATATAATAATGTCCTAAAACTGACGTTCATTTAATTATGTTATTGCTCAGATTAAATCTAGTGGTGGGAGGTGCCTAATCGCGTATTCTTGTTTTCTCTAGATTTTCCTAATATTTTGTTACCACGATGTCTCAGTGTGCAAGCCAGGATTCTATGGCAGTGACTGCGGACCCTGCGTCCCGCAATGCGTTGGAAAGTTCTGTGATTATATTGGACAACCTAACACTTGTGCAGGTAAATGACTTTGTTACGACTGAGGTACATAGCCCGCAATAATATCGTTTAGTTCCATTTGATCTAACTTTCGAAGGCAGAAGAAGTGGGAGACAGAAAAAAGAGATGGGAGGACAACATTCGAGAATGGACTGACTTGACACTGAGCAAAGCCATGAAGGTTGCTGAGGACAGAGAAAGATGGAGTACGCTGGTTAAACGATCATCTGTGGTGCCCCAACGGCCTTTGAGTTATGGGAAAGGATAGCATATGTTTTTATTTTGCTGGAGGGTCTTATATAATGTTTATTTAATAACAGATTATTATATTTTCGAAGTATGTATAACGTTCTATGACGTAAGATAGTGCGTACCTACGGTGAAGAGTGTTATTTTGATTGGTTGTTCATTGAATGATTCTGGAATGTTCTGTATTTTTCTACATGGTTGATAGATTTCATAAGTACCCTCGTCTGCTCGTCTAAGAGAGGGGTTTTGGAAAGAGATGTACGCAAAAGAAGGAGATGTCAGCGAGAGTGGACAACATACCCGCAGAATTGCTTCAAGCAGGAGGAGAAGCGATGACTAACGATCTCGCCATTATCTGCAACAAGGTCTGGCAGAGTAGGGAATGGCCTACACCATGGACCCAGTCGCTTGTCATCACTCTTCTGAAAAAAGAGTAACCTTCAGAAGTGTCAAAACAACTGCACCATCAGCCTCATCAGCCATCCCAGCAAAGTCCTCCTGAAAATGATACTAATCAGGTTGAAATCCCATAGCTGAAAAACAAGCAGGATTCAGGGCAGGGCAAAGTACCACTGAACAGATTTTCAACTACAGAATAATCTGCGAGATATACCTACAGCACCAACATCTATATCACGTGCTTGTAAACTTCAAGAAATCGTTTGACCGAGTCTTGATGCAGCTCTGTGGATGAGAGTGTACAACATCCGCCCCAACATTATTGAAGTCATCAAAAGGCTATCAGTGCAATCCTCCACAACAGCGCCATCGGGAACTGGTTTAGAACAACTACCTCCTTCATCATCTTGAAAATGTGTGTTATGATTACTTTTAATTCAACGTCGTGTCATGTCTAAGTCTTCGTAAGGAATAAATGCATTTGTGTTAATTAAGTATTCAATCCAAAAAAAGTCTTCTTTTGTTTACCATTCCAAGTGTCAGTATTTCTGTAGTATCAGTTTCTTGTTTCTTTATTATATATAACGAACGCTGCTTCGTTACATTTGTTGACCCCGACGTGATTCTAAAGAGATAAAATTGTGTGAAAGTTGGAATAATAACAAAGTGTTGTTATGAATGTGTTGGTGAAGAAGAGGACGTCAGCGGGAGTGGACAATATACCCGCGGAACTGCTTCAAGCAAAAGGAGAAGCGATGATTGACGCACTCACCATTATCTGTAACAAGATCTGGCCGAGTGGGGAGTGGGGCCTACACCATGGACCCAGTCGCTTGTCATCACTCTTCCCAAAAAAGGTAGCCTTCAGGAATGTGAAAATTACCGCACCATCAGCCTCATCAGCCTTCCCAGCAAGGTCCTCCTGAAAATAGTACTCAACAGGTTGAAACCCCAAGCTGAAATAAATCAAAGCTGACGAGCAAACAAGATTCAGGGCAGGGCGAAGTACAACGGAACAGATTTTCAACATCAGAATAATCTGTGAGAAATACCTACAGCACCAACAACATCTATATCATGTGTTTGTAGACTTCAAAAAGGCGTTTGACCGAGTCTGGCATGCAGCTCTGTGGGCAACCATGAGAGTTTACAACATCAGTCCTAAAATTATTGAAGTCATCAAAAGCCCGTATGACAAGGCTACCAGTGCAGTCCTCCACAACAGCGCCATCGGAATCTAGTTCGGAACAATAATCGGTGTGCGTCAGGGATGCCTACTCTCTCCGACACTCTTCAAATCTTCCTAGAGCGCATCATGTCAGATGCCCTTGCAGATCACGAAGGCACAGTCAGCATAGGGGGAAGAGCAATCTCCAACCTTCGTTTTGCGGATGACATTAATGGATTGGCTGGAGAGGAACAAGAACTTGAACAGCTGGTACAGAGGCTTGACATCACCTCCAGAGCTTATGGAATGGAAATAGGTGCAGAGAAGACCAAAATGATGACCAACAACACAAATGGCATCAACACGGACATCAAAGTCCAAGGCTAATCCCTCAACACAGTTCATAGCTTCAAATATTTAGGAGCCATTGTATCAGACAATGGGTCCCGACAGGAAGTCCTCTCCAGGATCGCACAAAAAACTGCTGACCTGGCAAGGTTAAAGCCAATTTGGAATGACAGGTCCATCAGTCTATATTCCAAGGTAAGGCTGCTGCGCTCCCTTGTCATTTCCATCTTCCTATATGCTTGCGAAACATGGACCCTCACAGCAGATCTCCAACGAAGAATACAAAGCATGGAGATGAGGTACTACAGAAGACTTCTGGGCATTTCTTATACCCAGCACAACACCAACGACGAAGTCCGACAAACCATCACACAAGCCATTGGACAACACGATGACCTGCTCACAGTGGTGAAAAAACGGAAACTCCGATGGTATGGCGACGTCATCAGATCACCAGGTTTTGCAAAGACCACCCTGCAAGGCACAGTGCAAGGAGGTAGAAGAAGAGGGAGACCGAAAAAGAGGTGGGAGGACAACATTCGAGAATGGACTGGTTTGACACTGAGCGAAACAATTAGGGTTGCTGATGACAGGGAAAAGATGGAGTACGCTGGATAAACGATTATCTGCGGTGCCCCTACGACCTCCGAGTTATGGGATAGGATAGGATAGGATAGGATAGTGTTGGTGAAAGAAAACAGAACAGAAATTTAGACTTTGGGGAAAATAAGGAGGAACACAAAGAACATTAACAGTGTGAGAAAAGATGAAAACAATGTGATGAAATAAAAGAAGAGACAGAACTGAGGGTATATATGAAAAGAAATGACAGTCTGATTTGAAGTGAATAATATGAACAGTCCTTTGAAAAAGTGATATTGAAGTTTTGAGCAATGGCAGATGATTAGTCACCATATGATATTGTGATAGTGACTTTGTTAACGTGTTATGAAGGGAGACATTGTTTAGATAAAAGAAGTGAGATAAAAAGAGATAATATTAAGTGAGAAAATATTTTGAAGAATTAGTAAGAGAGAACATTTTTGAGATAAAAGAAGTGAGATTAAAAAAAGAATATTAAGTGAGAAAATATTTGTCTTTCCAAACATTTGTGAGATAAAAGAAGTGAGATGACAAGAGAATATTAAGATATAGTTAGAAAATATTTGAGAAAAAAAAGTGATATAGTTTGATCACTTATTGAATAGCTAACTACACCTTTTTTTCGTCTTTCTTTGAATTATGTTTTTGCACCATGGCGGAAATAAGTTCTGAGATGATCAAAGATGTCATGCAACAGGCTGAACTACTCGGTATTTTAGATCAAACCGAGAAAAAGGCCTATGTAGAGAAGTATATTGAGAGACACGAAAAGGCTATAGAAAGACAGGAAAAAGAAAAGGATAGGGCAAGAGAAGAAAGAGCAAGAAGCCCAGATAGGCAGATAAGAAAAAGAAAGACAAGTCCAGAGAGACAGAGAAGAAAAAGATAGGCAAGAAAGAGAAAAAGAAATGCAGGTCCAGATAGAGAAGGAAAAGATAGGCAGGAAAGAGACAGAGAAAGACAGCATGATCTAGAAATGAGAAGACTAGAATTGCAAGGAAATACCAACAATAGCGCTAGCACTCATGGTGCTGATAGAACGTATCGTGCATGTCTACCGAAGATGCCTCATTTCCAACAAAGCAAAGATACGATCGATTCGTACCTGTACCATATGCCCGTAAATCAAAGTGGAAAGAAGAAGACTGGTCACAGGCTTTGTCAGTATAATTGCTTGAAGGAGAAGCTGTAGAATTGTATCATACTCTTTCAGCTGCCACAGAATTTTGCCTACAAGACGCTGCAAGAAAATATGTACATATTGAAGGCAGCGAATGGTCTGGTTATTCCCTATGCTGGCTACATCATCGCAGACTTTAAGATGGGAGCATACATCTTAAAAAATAAAGGAATCTTTGTAGTGAAAGCGAGCGCGGACCAGAGTGTGAATGGAAAGAGGAAGGAACAACCATGTTTGTTAGGAATGAACGTTCTACAAGACTGCAAGAATCTCTCAGAAATATTAACATCAGCGGCGACTGCAGAAGCAGAGGTGGGATTAGTGAAAGCTCTCATTGAAGAGACAGAACCAAAGACGAGGACATCAAAGTTTCTCAAAACCAGAGACGATCTGACATTGCTCCCAGCAAACGCTGTTACAGTGGTGATGACGTCAGGAGGAGCAGGGATTCTAGAGAACCTGGAAGTCATGATCCTGCACCTTCAGTGCTGCGAACATTTACCAAGAAGGGTGATGGTCATGGACACATTTACCACAAAGAAGAACGGGCTGTATCCGGCTCAAGTGGCAAACTTTGGACAAACTAATGTCTTCTTCAAGAAAGGAACACGTCTGGACATACTGCAAGACATAGACATAGCCTGCGATCCGGAGTTAGACATCTGCATAGTAGAGACCGAGATGAATGAGGTCATGGTTTTCAGATTGGATGTTGAAGAACAGAAAAAACGACAAAAGCAGAAATTAAATTGCCAGAGATTGACATGACAAAGTTCAGCGGAGAGCAGATAAAACATATTCAAAGTTTGATGGAAGACCACGAGAAGAGTTTCCAACGGGAAGATGAAGTTGGTTATTCCGACACAGCCACGTTCACTGTCAACACTATTGATGAAGCACCTGTAAACCAATCATATAGACTCATACCGCCAAAGCAGCTCATGGAAGTGAAGGCACACATTCAGAAACTGCTTGACCAATGTATAGTCAGACCCAGTCACAGCCCGTATGCATCCCCTATAGTGCTGGCCAAGAAGAAAGACGGAAGTCTGCGTATGTGTGTGGACTACAGGCGCCTGAGTGCGAAGACCGTCTGTGACTCCTTTCCACTTCCAAGAATTGAGGAAGCTCTCGACTAGTTTGCAGGAGCGAAATATTTATCTACATTAGATCTTGCGTCCGAGTACCACCAGATAGCAGTAGAAGAGAAAGACAAACACAAAACAGACTTCATCACGCCATTTGGTCTGTTTGAATGGGAACGCCTGCTGTTTGGCCTTTTCGGGGCACCAGCCTGTTTCCAGCGGTTTATGCAGCGCCTGTTGAGCGACAAGCTGTTTGAAATACTCATCTACTTGGACGACCTTCTGGTGTTCAGCAAAACATTCAAGGAGCACTTACAGTAGGAACGTGGCCTGAAACTAAAGCCGACAAAATGTCAACTCTTCAGGGAGAATATGCCGTACCTAGGTCACGTAATATCGGCAGAAGGAGTAGCAATAGATCCCGAGAAAGTTGATGCTGTGAAGAACTGGCTTGTGTGTCTTGTTGAAGAATCATCCTCGAGGTCGGAACAAGATCCAGGACAAGTGGAAGGAGGAAGTTTTCACAGTGACCGACGTGCGTGGTACAGTTTGGTGCAGTTTGCAAAGTTGTCAGCCAGAAAACACGGCAGAAGAAGCAAGTTCACAGAAATGAACTGAGAGTCATGCCTAACTTCCCTGGTTCCCCAGGTAGAAAGAGCAGTAGACAGTTCCGAAATCTCGGATGGCGAGTACTTTGACACAGCCCATGAACATATCAACGACGGAACCGAATGGCGAACAGAAGCAGCAGCAGCACTAGCGGTACACGGTCACACCTTCGCCTAAGTACCAGGACCACCGCGGGGAAGCACAGCAACCCCTACAACCTACCACGGTCCGTTCTGCGCGAGAACAAGTGGCAGAACAGACGCAGCAGGATGAGGTCAGCAATGCCGACCGTCCCACAGACCAGCACCGCAGACTTCAGATGGCAGACAGAATGCTGAACTTGTTTTCTAAGCTACTTGATTATCAGATGTAAATTATGTACATTTTGCCTTTTTTTTAAATTTGACACCAAGAAATGGACAATTCAAGCCTTGAAGAACTATTAGGTGCAAGTTTCATGTATAAATGACTTTTTCTCATTGTATATGTTATGATTACATGTTAAGAATAAGTGCATTCTTCCTCTCTTCACCCCAACCACTCACGTCCTAACACAAATATTTACAGAGACTTACTTATTATTTGTCTTTGAGAATGTATACAACTTGTAGTTGGTTTGTCATTGCTGACACTTTACTTTCAGAAAGGCAGCAGTAGAAAAAAATTAGAATCTGTCTCTGTGAAATGACTATGTCTACCCTGTGAGTTGGTTTAATTACCAACTCGTCAGTATTTCATTATCGATTACAGTAGATCAAACTTAAGATGTATTTTTTCAATAATTTAACGTAGAATGTATTCAGCATTTGTTGTTTCCCTGTGTTTAATTGATATTTGGCAAACTTTCTTTAAGCGTTCAAGCATTTAACATACCATTTTGTCAATTTCCATTGTCCCCCCTATGTTGTATTGCTGTTTAATGTACCTTTTAAAAAAACGTTCTCATACTTAACATGTTTTGGGGGTCAATTTTCATTGTCACTTCATGTTTAAGTGGTATAAAGGATCATTGTGCAAACCTTTATTGACATTTCATGCTACACACTGGGACCGTGTTGCAAATTGAGGGGGGTGTATGTGTATACACAGATAACATACACCAACATAGAAATTAATCATAACAAGTCGACGTGAGTAAGAAACTGATTGTGTACGTGATAGGGATTACGTGAATAAAAATTTTAGCTGATAGTTCCTATATATGTTGGAATTGTTACACTGTTAATAATATCACTGTTCATAGTGAGGTGTTTTGTGTGTCTTTGTTTCGTGCTGTTTTGCTGTGAGGGTTGCTGAGGACAGAGAAAGATGGAGTACGCTGGTTAAACGATCATCTGTGATGCCCCAACTTTCGAGTGACGGGATAGGATATGATAGGATAGGCTATGGTTCAAATTCACAATGTGCACAGACCTTTTTTTTTTTTCTTTTTTTTGGGGGGGAATACTTTATTGTCCCTTTTTATCGGAAAATTCCGGGCCGCCTCCCCTGAGGAAGTCGTAGTCGCAGCCTGTGGCGCGCCCAAACCCATTCTACCTAATATTAGTTGTGTTTTGAAATTATGGTTGGGGAGCAAACCGCAATACCCGGAGAAAACCTCCTAGAGTTGCCCGAGTCGAAAGTAAATCATATTCGGAGAAACATAATGCCCAGATGCTGGATCGATCCCACACCATTGGTTTCTAGCCTGTGGACAAGGCAAATTAGTCCCGCCTTAGACCACTCGGCTACAACGCTCGCTAAACAAATTAATGAATGAATGGAATTAAAGTTTAAAAAGAACATCAACTGGAAATAAAATAAATAAAGATTCATTCATTCACAGAGTGAACAATGTGAACAATGCGAAACCTTGTAATAAATCTAAAACTGGTCGTGTTTTCAGGACCATGTTCAAGCAACCCATGCGATAACGGATACATTTGTGTGGACAACAGTCTATATTGGCCATCGTACAACTGTTCCTGTCAACCAGGATTCACTGGACAGCATTGTGAAGAAGGTGTACATTCAATTTTGTTTCTTTGTGTTGTTGCTAATTTATCTGTTTTGTTTATTTTCTATTTGCTTGTATTTCGGTACTAAACTACTTCCGGTTCGTGTCGTCATCACTATGTTATCCTTCAGTGCTCTAACAATTGGTACATCTCACACGCCAATCTTTGGCGATTATTTTTGTGAAAGAAGATGGCAGCTTCTACATCCACTTCAAACGTGTAAGTATTAAATCGTATTGATAAATATTTTGTTAAACAGTTTGCTGTTTAGCGTGAGAAATCAAGTTTATAGTCTGTTGATAATAATAATTTGTGTAAATTTCAAAAGTTCCATCACACTTTTCTTTCAGATAAATTGCACTTTCTTTCAGTGTATGAGATCAAGTATGTACAGCGATGTTAGTGTTGTTTTCCATTAAAGATGCATTAGCACAACTTGCCATTATGCTTTTGTTATTTTGTTTAGTTATTTTTCATTTCCAGACATCAAGGATAGACACACCAGCAGACATCGGGGAAGGGACCCTAATCTTCCGCGGAGGCGAATACAAGCCAGAGGGCAGGGGACATCACCAATAATAATAATAAACTAATCAGATTTCCAACGTGTTGTCTTTATTTCCCATGTGAAATTCTCTGGCGTCTGCATGAACTTGTATATTGCATTATAGTATGTCTCGTGGTGGCCATTCCTTACCGCGCACGATAAGGGGTTGGGGGATGAAGGGGTGGTGCCTCTGAAACTGTTACAAAAATCTCTTTTTGATCTAATATTCTCTATATATGTCTTTTTATCTGACGTATTTTCACGTAAAGCCCACACACATGCACAAGTAAATAAATAAATAAGCTTGGTACAACTACAAATAGAGTGGGTTTATGTGAAATTAACTGGATGAAATCGGAATTTCGGAACTTCAAACACAGGTATTTGTCGTTTTTGGTATCAACTCCCACTTTTTATTCGCAGCAAACCATAATCTCCTCCTTCATACAGAACCTAAAAACTCGCCTCTTCTCGTCTCCCTTTGCTCCTTAACATCTTCCGCAACAATGGTCTGTTCCGCATGGTCTCTACTCACCCACATCAGCCAGCCTGTATACATTGTGTGTGTTTTGGTGTATCCCTGTTTTGACTCGCATGCTTTGCAATGTGAATCTATGTATTCACACTCACTCCCCCATCCCTTCTCCCCGAAAGGAAATCCAGATTTTTGCAAATCTCTGCGAGGCGAATCCTAAATAGTACAAACATAATTTTATTTATTTATTTATTTTCCCGTCCGTCCATCCCTCTGTCTGTCAGCGTCCGAACCGGAGTCCGCGCGTTTGCAGGTGCGAAACTTCCAAGTGGATTAATATCTCAGGACCTATTTCAACTGTCACAACCAAACTTGGTAAGAAGGTTATCCACGAGACCTCATACATAATCAGTGGATGAATAACTTCACCTCAAGATCACGGTGACAGGGTCAACAAATGTTAGTTAAAAAATTACAAATTGTCACCCAATTTCACTCTTTTTCTAAGTTATTAATATTGAACTTTTGATTCTTTAAAGCAAGATAGATAAGACACATACTTTGCAAATTTGGTCAACCTCACTCCAAGGTCAAGGTCACTGGAGTAGCCCAACGTCGGTTAGTGTAAGTACTTTGAAGTGCTCTTGCGAGATAAAAAGTAAAAACTTGTTGTATTTAGAGATGATAGATTGATCTTTATGTATGTTCCGTTTTTGCTTTGATCTTGAAGGTCAAGTCATTTTAGACCTTGCAAAAACATACAAAAAAATAGGTCATCGTTCAATGGAATGACTGTATATTTAACCCATAGTATGCCATAACGTTGGGTTATTTGATCATATATGCATGAGAGGTCCCGTGAAGATAAAGGTCATCCCAAGATCAAGGTCACAAAGGTCAAGGTCATCCCAAGGTCACTGGTTTTTTTTGGCATAATGCAACTTTTGCTGTAGTTTACTTGATTGTACATGAATGTATTTGGAGTCGGAGGTCAATGTCATCTCAAGGTCAAGAGAATAGAAAGAGAAAAGTCAGTATTACTTTGCATTTTAAAGCCGCCGTTTCATTTTGTTTCATCTGGGCGCTCATTTTCGTTTTAAATATTGCGAGTTTCATAATAAGCATGTGAGTCATATGGGCTTTGCTTGCTATATTTTTTTTTCTTCATGATTTTTGTTTTGAACCGAATTTTTTTTTTAATACGAAAAAGCACTATGTAAATCTTTTTCTTCTTCTTCTTCTTCTTCTTCTTCTTCTTCTTATTATTATTATTATTATTATTATTATTATTATTATTATTATTATTATTGTTTTAGCTCTTACCAATTTCATGACAAAAAGCATATTTGTACGGATCTACTTTATAATTTTTTGTAATTATTTTAATAAGAAGGTTGCTGATATCCGCAGTGACCTTGATCGTGATGGCGCATTTTTGTCATCTGATGAGTCCATTGCTGTCTGTGATGCTTCACGTTTTGATGTGTTCCAGCCTGTCACTGTTCAAGAAGTCAAAAATGTTATTATGAAATCAAAACCTACCACCTGTTCCCTTGATCCCATGCCCACTCCTCTGTTGCTTGACTGCCTGGATCCACTTCTCCCAACCATAACACACATTGTGAATGAATCTTTGTCCACTGCAACTGTACCTATGTCATGTAAAACTGCTCTAGTTAAGCCTTTACTCAAACAGTCTGGTCTTGATAAAAACAACCTTAAAAATTACAGACCTGTATCCAATCTGTCATTTTTGTCAAAAGTCATAGAAAAGATTGTCTTAAATCAACTGTTTGCCCATTTAAACTCTAACATTTTGCTCAGCCCACATCAGTCTGCATATCGCCCATTTCTCAGCACTAAGTCAGCATTGCTCAAAGTTACGAATGACATTCTTATCGCTCTGGACGGGGGCAAAGTCTCGTTGTTGACATTACTGGATCTCTCTGCTGCATTTGATACCGTCGATCACGAAGTTTTATTCAAAACACTTGAAAATCATTTTCGCATTTCTGGTTCTGTTTTGGCTTGGTTCAGATCTTATCTGTCCGATCGCACGCAATCAGTTGTAATTAGTGACCATGTTTCCGACAAAGCAGACATGGTATTTGGAGTTCCACAGGGTTCGGTTCTTGGCCCAGTTTTGTTCGTAATGTATACGAAGCCTTTACTGTCGCTGATCGAGAAACATGGAGCCAGTAATGATGCCTTTGCCGATGACACTCAGCTCTTTGAGTCGAGTCCACCAACTGAGATAGATGCTTCTGTCCAGACCGTGCAGGATTGCATTTCTGATGTAAGGGCATGGATGACGCAGAACAAACTCAAATTAAACGACGATAGAACCGAAGCCCTGATGATAAGCAATAAAAAAGCATCATACACTTCTTCCCTCCCCAATTATTTTCGTGTTGGAAGTACAGATGTTACTTTCTCCTCATCTGCAAGAAACCTTGGATACTTTATGTCCGATGACATGTCGCTAGATACTCACGTTACTCAAGTCTGTCGGTCAGCCTACGCCGCTATACGTCAGATCAGTTCCATCCGTTTTTATTTGACGGTTGAAGCCACCAAAACCTTAGTCTGCGCTCTTGTGCTTTCCAGATTAGACTACTGTAATTCTCTTCTGTCAGGAAGCCCAAATCAGATTGTTAGTAAATTACAAAAAGTTCAAAACTCTGCAGCTGCTGCAAGACTGGTCCGTAAGGCTAAAAGGCGAGATCATATCACGCCATTACTCCATAAACTACACTGGCTCCCAGTACAAGCCAGAATTGACTATAAATTATCTGTTCTTTGCCACAATTTCTTTTCTGATTCCTGTCCTTCATATTTATCTCATCTACTCTCGGTCTATACTCCTTCCCGCCAGTTGCGCTCTTCTGCTGACTCGCGCACCCTGTGCATCCCTAGAATCCGCACGAAATCCTACGGAGCGAGAGCATTTGCTTATTCTGCCCCGAAACAATGGAACACTTTACCAGCACATATTCGACTTATTCCTACCACTCAAACCTTCAAGCGAGCACTTAAAACACACTGTTCAGACAATGCTACTCTGACTGATCATATTTTATTTTCTGATCCTGTGCTGCTCTCTGTGATTATGACTGTCTTGACTGAGGTTCGATATGCGCTATCCATGCCTGATTCTTAACTTATTGTTTTGTATACATGTATTGTCATTGTCAATGATTTTAGTGTGTGCCGCAGATATGTCCTGATTGTTTTTGTTGTGCTATGCATGGCTTTGTCACTGCTCTTGTATTATTGTTTATGACTTCCTTTTTAATTGTGAAGTTTTTACATAAAATGTGGGTTTTTTTTACATATTCTTAAATTAAGTTTTAATTGTGAAGCACAGTGAGCCTGGGCATTTTTCAGGAAACTGCGCTATATAAATGTACGTTATTATTATTATTATTATTATTATTATTATTATTATTATTATTATTATTATTATTATTATTATTATTATTATTATTATTAATGCCATATGAGACCTTACATATCATTAACATTATATGTTATAATATAAGCAAATAGCTTTAACTTTTAAACAGCTAATGTGTTTCGTGTCCAATATAAATCTGTGTTTCAATAGATGTTAAAGAAAACAGTCATTAATTGTTTGATAAGGAATGGGAGAAATACTGGCTATGATAAACAACACTGTATGTCTCAAATCTTTACCTCATCCATATACATAATTATATTGTCAATAGTTACATCTGCACACATACTTTTCTCCTTCTGTGCATACAGCTTTATTGCATTCAAAATTCACATTTCTTTGTCTATTTTGTATATATGTGTGTGTCCTTATACGACTGTACTGGCAATTGGTATGTGTGTAAATGATTATGAAAAGTGAATATAATTAGTTTTCGTTTGTGTTCGCGGTCATCATGCTCATCATCGTTTTGCTCCTCTCCTTGATCTTCTTCTTGTTCTTCTTCTTCTTAGACTAGGATAAAATAACTCATTAATTTTATAAAATAAAGACAATTTAGAACTCGTACACTACATTGTACTACCTAAATTAAATTTGCACTGATTTCAGACATTAACGAATGTGCATCCAACCCCTGTAAGAACGGCGCTACTTGTAACAATGGAGTCAACAGTTACACCTGTTCCTGTCAACCTGGATATACAAGTGTTATCTGTGAAACAGGTGATTATAATGTTAATGTAGCTGAGCGGAATATTTGATTCCCGCCTCTCGGCCAAGCCAATGAAAAAACGGCCCTACTCGAGCTGTAATTTTCTATTATCCTTCTTACGAGGGACATAACAATATTTGCCCTTGCAAGGCGGGGAAGCGTGTTGTTAGTAAACCGGTTTGCGTGCTACTAGTGCCACGACACTCGCTGCAAAGTCACTGCCACTGACTTGCATAAAATGCCTACCACCAAAAAGCAGCCGGGGAGAACAAATGTCGTGTCGCCATGTCCTGCATAACCCAATTGCCACTCCAAAGGATTCTGCACAGCAGGAGCCACCCAAGACTAATCTAACCAACAAATGTAAGGTAGGCAACCTCTCTTCCATGCATGAACAAGTCGCCTCCCTTTTCGTCACATTAAGTTTAATTTTACCGGGGCTAGATCGAAAGTCGGTCTCTGAACAGAAGTAAAAGTGATTATTCGTGCTTGAATGTCGATATATGAACGGTTTGCCTATTAAGCAGAATTACCAGTATAGGCTTACCGCGTTGCGTTGATCGCTCTGTATGGTACATGGAACAGGTTTCACGTTCCGGTAGACTAGAATTCCACGAAAAGACCCAAAGTTGTTGTTTTTGGTGTAAAATCTGATTGAAACATACACGTCCTCCGTTTACTGACGTTCTTCTTGTGTTAACATTCTGAGTTTGATTTTGGATAATATTTGTCACCCTTGCGGGCGAAACGCGAGTTCCTTCCTCAGCGAAAGCACAGCGATTAAGCGCAGCGCAAACTGAAACAAGGGGAAATAGGTCCCAACAAACCTTTCTAATGATAATCTTAACTTTATTTCCACCTATTACGCATTGAGATAACTTAACCACAACCAGACTGCTTTCAGCATGCAGCATAAGGATGCAGAAGAAGAGGGAGACAGAAAAAGAGGACAACATTCGAGAATGGACTGGCTTGACACTGAACAAAACTATTAAGGGTTGATGAGGACAGAGAAAGATGGAGTACACTGGTTAAACGATCATCTGTGGTGACCCAACAATTTTCAACCGTGCTATGTATCAAACGTCGATCACAATACACATACAAGTAATTTATTACTGCTTGAATGTTTATCATGTGTTACAATTCTCCCATGTTTTAGGAGACTATCCTTTTGATTTTTAAAAAATTGTCTTTATAAATATTGAAATCTTCACACTTTCTTGGCAGTGATGCCGAAAAAAGAACTGGCCTTGTCCACCGAATGTGCATAGCCGGCTTGTTGTTTTTTTCTTTTTATTCAGCTTTTTAAATTTTAGTAGTTGACTTACACTTGGCAAGTTTTACTGAATCCTTCCCTGTCCGAATCTCCGATTGCTGGCAGATAAACGGTTGTCCATCCAGCTTCATGTTGTGATGTTGTGAAAAAATCTAGAGACATAGTGAAAAATCTGGCAAGACAATCATTTATATCCTATTGATGTGCTCTCGCTTTGCATGACGCCACATGTAGATGACCACAGCTACGTACAGCAGATAGAACACAGAAAAGAAGTCATCAAAGGATACTATGACCAACATGCTCGGGGTCCACTCCCACCATTGTATACAGGCCGGGCAATCAGTCTTTGACAAGCAAAGCAAAACATGGGCGCCTGCTACAGTTACAGGAAGATGTGAAGAATCAAGACCTTACAATCTTCAAACAGAAAACGGCAACATCATACGAAGAAACAGAAGAGATCTCCACGAAAGAACTCCAACAGAAAAGGGAGAACCGACGTACCCAAAGAACCCCGAACTGATTGAGAGTCCCACCGGAGGAATAGTTGTGGAACCAACAATCACACGATAACCCAAAACATCAAGCACCGAGAAGGAAATAACAGAAAAAATAAATCCTTACGCTGAAGACACGAGCAAGTCAAAACATACTATCCAAGATCCAAACTTATCATGCTTAAATTTTTTCTCTTTACAAACTCTGAAAAGTAGTTATCAAATAAAAATTATCTGTTTGCACACAAAAGCACACTTCCTTCACTAACATTTCTTTTCTTTCAAAACTATAAAATATAAACATGTTTATAAAAATCTGACACTCGAAGTCAAAACGTAAAAGATAGGGTCTCAAAACCAGAACAGGAGAGCAAAATTTCCAAACAGAAGATTCACGTATGCGCGAGATCTAGCCACCAGAAGTAAATGATTGGTTGGATGACGTAGAGACCTCTGCATATCCCCGGATACGCAAACTTAGCTAGTCAGTCGAATACGAAGTGCGAAGCCATGAGGGTCAAAGGAGGAAACTGCAGTGAACGCTTATCCTCACCCTCACCAAGAAAGTGATAGACTAGAGACGGTTTCACGATTCCCAGAGACTAGAAGTAAATTAACACTAGTAGTTTTGGTACGTGTATGTTTACATATTAATTATCTTGATTGCCATACATTAGTATGTTCAAGTTATTTGTATTTACAGAAACCGATTATTGGTTCTGACAAGTTGTGCATGTTGCTTACTTAGCCTTAAGATTCGGATCGAAGTGTGCATATGGGAAACTCGGCAGGTGTCTGATTCCTTGCAGAGGGCACTGCATACCCATATCTGGATAGAATATTGTAGCCAGAGTTCTAGATTTTACCATTCAGCTCTGGGACGGTTTGTGGAGTCAACGCATGACGCTTGCTCCCGTGGAAAAGAAGGAGATCAACCTAGAATCTACCTCCCCACGTCCGACCTCGTAGCTACACTACTCACCCGATCATCCTGAGAGTCAAGACTCCCTCAGGGTGACCACCAGACTCAAGCACTCGCCGACGCAGAGCAGCTAAGTCCCTCTCAACTGCAACTGAAGCCTAACCCAACCCGGAAAACCACTATTAGAATACCCAAACATAGAATTGCTTAGCAAGTGATGAAGAAGTACTGCTAAAGAAATAGCCCAGCACATTGAACAGTTATAATTATTAATTTACGTTTAATTGAAATAATGTTAGAATTTGTGTTGACCATATAAAAGTTTAAATCACATACATACCACTGGTGTCATTCTATTTGTATTGTAGTGTGTCCACTAGCTCTTCTTCTCTTGAGACCAAGTAAACTAGCCCTTTGATTAGTAATAAGCATTTCTTAAAGTGAGCCAAATGATACTTTAAAACCCGAGAACAAATATAAATTTTATGTGACCAAGCACCGTGATCAGTCTCTTACATCGCTTTGGAATTCTGGTAATAGAACGTCTGATAGAGGTAGCTTAACGCCCCATCTACAAGTCTTACTCCCCTTGTAAGATAAACGTATCTTCTCCAGGATATCATCACAGTGAAAACGAAAACGAAAACATCACAGGGAGCTGATGCCTACCAAAAAATCAACAATGACATCCAAAAAGGCATGCGCACAGCAAAGGAGAACTGGATAGAAGATCAATGCCAGGAAATAGAGAACATTCTGACCATGAACAACAGCAAGAAGGCCTACCAGACTGTGAAGTGGCTGACAAGTGTTAAACAGTCCAAGGTCTCCACGATCCAAAGCAGTCTGGCATACTGTATGCCTTACAGAAGAACAAGAAGTCTGGGATAGATGGACAGAGTACTGCTCTGGCCTTTACAACCATGCGCCAAACGGAAACCCATCAGTTCTATCATGTCCAGAGAACAGAGAAGAAGAAGAAATCCTCCCAATTCTCCGAGAAGAAGTTGAGGCAGCAGTGCAATCGCTGAAGAAAGGGAAGTCAGCGGGAGTGTGGACAACATACCCGCGGAATTGCTTTAAGCAGAAGGAGAATCGATGATTGACGCACTCAACATTATCTGTAACAAGATCTGGCAGAGTGGGGAGTGGCCTACACCATGGACCCAGTCGCTTGTCACCACTCTTCCAAAAAACGGTAACCTTCAGGAGTGTAAAAATTACCGCACCATCAACATCATTAGCCATCCCAGCAAGGTCCTCCTGAAAATAATGCTCCACAGGTTGAAACTCCAAGCTGAACAGATCATAGCTGAAGAACAAGTAGGATCCAGGGCAGGGCGAAGTACCACTGAACAGATTTTCAACCTCAGAGTAATCTGCGAGAAATACCTACAGCACCAACAATATCTATATCATGTTTTTGTAAACTTCAAGAAAGCGTTTGTCTGAGTCTGGCATGCAGCTCTGTTAGCAACCATGAGAACGTACATCAGCCCTAAAATAATTGAAGTCATTAAAAGCCTGTATGACAAGCCTACCATTGTAGTCCTCCATAACAGCGCCATCGGAAACTGTTCCCGAACAACAATCGGTGTGCGTCAAGGATGCCTACTCTCTCCAACACTCTTTACCATCTTCCTAGAGCGCATCATTTCAGATGCCCTTGCAGATCACGAAGTCACAGTCAGCATAGGGGGTAGAGCAATCTCCAACCTCATTTTGCCGATGACATTGATGGATTGGCTGGAGAGGAACAAGAACTTGAACAGCTGGTACAGAGGCTTGACTCCAGAGCCTATGGAATGGAAATAAGTGCAGAGAAGACCAAAATGATGACCAACAACACCAATGGCATCAACATGGACATCAAAGTACAAGGCCCATCCTTCAACACAGTGCATAGCTTCAAATATTTAGGGGCCATAGTATCAAACAATGGGTCCCGACAGGAAGTCCTCTCCAGGATCGCACACACAACTGCTGCCCTGGCAAGATTGAAGCCCATTTGGAAAGACAGGACCATCAGTCTACATTCCAAGGTAAGGCTGCTGTGCTCCCTTGTCGTCTCCATCTTTCTATACACTTGCGAAACATGGACACTCACAGCAGATCTACAACGAAGAATACAAAGCATGGAGATGAGGTGCTACAGAATACTTCTGGGCATTTCCTATACCCAGCACATCACCAACAACGAAATCCGACAGACCATCACAAAAGCCATTGGATTTCACGATGACATGCTGTGAAGAAACGGAAACTCCCATGGTTTGGCCACATCACCAGAGCATCAGGCCTTTCAAAGACCATCCTTCAAGGCACGGTGCAAGACGGCAGTAGAAGAGGGAGAGACAGAAAGAGGTGGGAGGACAACATTCGAGAATTTACTGCCTTGACACTGAGCGAAGCTATGAGGGTTGCTGAGGACAGAGGAAGATTGAGTACGCTGGTTAAACGACCTTCGCGTTACGGGATAGGATAGGATATTATTATTATTATTATTATTATTATTATTATTATTATTATTATTATTATTATTATTATTATTATTATTATTATTATTACAGATGTTGTCCAGTGCTGTGTTTTAGGGGTAGAATATATATATATGTTTTGGGGGGGGAGGGGGAGGGATGTGCGGGTTCTTGGGGATAGGGGAGGGGGATGTCTAGCATCACTATGGTGAAGACAGTGCATTGTGAAGAATAAAATGACATGATGTATTGATTACTGTTGTCGGGGAGATGACGATTCACCCCGTTCACTTTTGTCCCAGTCAATATTCTCGCATGTCAGTGCTATAATGGTTACATTGGAACTCACTGCACTGTAATAATGCTATAATGATATTTGATTCTTCTTGTGACTTGATTATAATTCGAAGACCCCTTATATTTCATTTTTCCCATTATTTTTCAAGATTTATTTAAAGGTTGAAAAGTGGACGTGGATGTAACGGAATCATCCAATTTAAGGACTAATTGTCCATGAATGTTAAAAAAACACCACACAACAATGAAATGAATAGTTAAAGATGGTAGCAATGGGAATGCTGATGTTCACTTCAGAAGTAAATATAGAGGTCAGTTCCGGATTTGAATACTTTGCAGGCAGAGCAGAATAAAATAGTCAATCAGGTTATTCACAAGAGCTAGTGCCATTTGGGTAGAATACCTAGTGAACACTGAAGTGTATCCAGCATTATTTTCAGTGTTTAATGATACTGCACATGTGTAAGTGAACTCACTTCTTTCAGAATGCGACAGCCAGCATTACGGCGTCAACTGTAAGAACACGTGTGGCGCCGGTTGTAACGGTGGTACTTGTGACTCAATGTCAGGACACTGCATCATCAGCAAATGCCTGCCTGGCTTTCAACAGACACCTGCATGTGATCAAGGTGAGACTTACAGTGTACCGAATTTCGACCTTTAAGGTGAAGACCAATTGCTATAGTGGAGACCGGGGATAGTCCGCCTACGTCTGCATAATGACTGGCACAAAATTTGTATTTGTTAAGAGAGCAAGTCGCTGATCGTACTGAGAAATCAGTTTGCCCATAAAGGTATTAAAACAGCTTTCAAAACAACCAAGAACATTTTCAAAATATCAATCAAAGAGACCTACCCTCAGTACGCAAATTTGGCCCTACCAGGGACAATTGCGTCTACACGCCGGGGTAGGTCAGCCCTACTCACATTCTGGCATGAAAACATCCCTTTACCGTTTACATTTCTGCCGTTTTATTACAGTACTGAATATATAGCCTAGAAAATGCCTGGAATAGAAAAAAATTTGACGCAATTAACTTTATGTACCGGCTTTAACGCATGTCAAATTTTATGTAGCCGAGCGGAGACTTAAACTCCCGTCTCTCGGCCACCAACCGTTGGGAACATTGCTCCAGGCCACCCGAGCTGTCATTTTCATGTAGTCCCTCAAAACAGAGACATAAAAATATTTGCCTTGCAAGGCGGTGGAGCGTGGCTGGGAGTACCAGGCTGCCGGCAACTAGTGCCACGCATTCTAACTGCAAGGCCGCTGCCACCGACCTGCATAAAATAGGGATCTTTCGGAAGCGGGTGAAAGTGAATGTGAATCGGGACTACTTATTGTTGTGACGTCAGCAATTTATGTGACGCTTTTAATTCCCGTGGTGAAAGGTCACGAAGTCTGCCTACCACAACGAATAAAACTTCGTGGAAATCAGGTTTTCCACGAACTAATGTTCGTGAGTACATTTTGGTTATTAAATCGTTTGTAAAATGTCCAAAAATGATTTGAATTTGTATATGGTACATTACTCAACCATTTTAGAAGTAATAATGGGGATCTAAACTCGGTCTCAGACTTAAAACGTATTTTCAAACAAGCTACTGAAAAGAGTGCCCAAACCCTCATGCCGTCATGGCTGTCTAGAATCTATCTATTCTGTATCACCAATCAGCAGTCCAAAAACTGTTTTATGTGACAAAAATGAAACTCGAAGCTAAAATATCTTCAGTGTTAGAGCACTAATCCATCTTTAAAGTTCAACCTAATCGTTGCATTCGTGTCAAATCATGATTTGTTAGAAGAAGCCTTACGTAGGCATAAAAATAATAGTGCTCTGCCTCTGGGCCTGCCCTGTGTGTGCTCAATAAGATGTAAACGTTAGACTATTTTTATCATCTTGCTGTACTAATTAGTGTAATAGTAATTTATTGAATCTAAAAGTAACATGGTTTGAAAAGATGGCACAACTGGAGCACCTTTTAAGTAGTTATCAAATTGCTTCATGGTATAATAATAGGCCTAATTACTAGGCTTATTTTAACAGTACAACTGTACCTGGACACACATCTATATTCTCATTCTGTATGATTAATTTTTACAATTTTACTTGTTATTTTTCAGAAATGGACGCAGAAGCAATGTTTTGGGAGGTGGCGCTTGATCCTCACATGGACATTGAGGATGTGTATTTAATAAATCAAATGCTGACTGAGCGCTCAACTTTCGAGGGCAGCTTTGATTTGCAGACATACACAAACGCAAAATCACAACGAAACTAGGTGCTGGAATCGAAAGCGCACAGAAACACGTTCGTTTCGTTTCGTAACGCGGCGTAAGAATCAGCGGCGTGCCTCTCGTTGGACGAAACGAACACACAATCACTTTCACTTTCACCCGTTCCGAAAGACCCCTAATGCCTTCCGACAATGTGGTCCCGCTCGGCACCAGACGCAGCGGGCGAATGGTCAGCCGGGGAGAACAAATGTCGTGTCGCCTTGTACTGCTAACCCAATGGCATACCCAAAGGATTCTGCAAAGCAGTAGGCACCCAAGGCCAGTCTAACCAAGAAAACTCAAGGTAGACAATTTCTCTCCCAAGCCTCAACCAGTCGCCTCCCTTTCCGCTACATTTAGACTAGTACAAAACAATTAATTGCGTGCTTCTGGAGCCCATGAGTTTTAAACAAAAGTGTCTGACTTAAGGTACTTAAAATACATTTACTATGACAATGGTTATACCGGCGACCTAGAGAGGACATCTTCCTACCAGTATCTGAGTTCCGTGTTCCTCTAAAATCTATTTTGAGTGGCGCAACTTTCAAATGCACAACATTTTCGACCTTCTCCAAAACCCCTAGAGTGTAAGTTTTTATTTGCCGGTAGTATACAGCATACTGTGTTCCAAACTACGTCCACACAACGTAGCTGAGACCCGTCGAGTACCTTACACGTAAACGTTAACATCGGGTCTCAGTTACGCAGTGTGAACTACGTCCACATTGCAACTGTATACGGTCTGAATTCGTAAATGCTTTATGTCGCAGATCGACCTTCTGTAAAGACTCATTTTGATAATTCTTCATTTGTCCTATGTTGCCTCACCAACTTGTTTGAAGAATTATGCAATTTCAGTTAGACAAACAATTGACGAGTTCAAATAACACGCATACCGGTTAAAAGAATGCTTGTGGCTCCGTTGTCTGTGGTAACTGAACAATATGCTGAGGATTACAGCACGTGTGTTCCTTGAGTCACTTGAATTCAGTCCTGGATAGCTCTTTGGGATAGCATGCATGCTGCATAATTCATAAGGATTTTAGTGGTTCTGTTTTTCTTTCATTGTTGTTAAAATCATCACCATGCGATATGAATTGCAACTGTTTTATTCTTATTGTTACAGAAGCTGGTTCTGAGGCATCTACTGGTGGTTCTGAAAATCTAACAGGATCCATTGTAGGTTCCGTTCTGGGTGCTGCAGTTATTATAGGTGGCAGCGTGTTGGCTGGTTTTTGGTAAGTTTGCTTAATTTTTTGCATGGAAATAACTAGTTTTTTTTTTATGTCTGATTTTTGGAAATAACTAAGTAGTTTTGGTTTTTTAATGACTTACAGTTTAATTTTTAAAATGCTTTCTAACTAGTAAGCTGTTTATGTTTTTCTAATTGTAAAATTTATAGCGTATTTAAATCATTGTTGAGAAACCTACATCATGATTCTTAACCTTTGTATTGTACTTTTGGCGGCCTAAAAAACTTTCAAGGATTGCTTTTAACTACAACGAGTTGTGTTGTCATCCTTGTGTATACTTTTTAAAGTCCTTTTACCTCTTAGTTACGTTGTTCTCATTTTTGTTTCTTATAATGATATGTTTCTTCACTTTAATATACAGTTTTGGAAACTGGTTCTACAGATCACAAACATTCTGTACCTACGTATATGTATCTAAGGAGTGCAAGTGAATGCATAACCTTTGCTCCAGATTCACTCCCCTGAGTGTGTGTTACCTCTTTTGTACATTCCATATTATAAACAACCAGTTATATCTTTTGAAATATGTGTAACCTACCAGCAATTTCATTTGAAACAATTTGGTGGTAGCTGGAAACGCCGTGCAGCAGGACGTAACAACAGCAGAGAAATGGCGGACAGAAAGGCTGATGATGGGAACGTTTCTCAGAACAGTAAGTGGTCGTTTATTCTACCGCATGCTTTTACAATTAATCCATACTATTATGAAAAGAAAAAAAATGTTGAAAGGAGAATACTTGAAAAGCAGAGAACACAGTCAGTGTTTCATCTGACCATCACAAATAACCGGCATTGACAGTTTATCATTTTTACAACCAATAGTGTTTCATGTGTAGGTTGGAGGGTGATATTTTTACATTGATGTATGTGGCCCTGCACTAAAGCTGCTGAGCTTTTCCACAAAAAAGACCAAATTTACATTTCATTTGCCTGGATGATTATGTGTGTTCAAATATTAAATAATATTCAAAAACATTAAACTTCAAATAATAATACCAGAGGTTTCACATGAGACACAATTTACTCATATCTGTGAAATAACAAGTGTTGTTATTATTCAATACTGATATGACACTAACCTAAGCTGCGTTATCAGTCTGATGTTTGCGTTTCACTATTCAGGAACTCTTCATATGACACCAGTAACCAACACAGCAAGGCGTACGGAAGATGAAACTCTGGATACCCTACCCAACCTCGAACCACCCAAGCCTGTCAGGGAAAGTGAGATTAACGTGTATGAGGTCATCCATGAAAACCCTTATGACGCACTTCATCCTTACTCAAATGACGTCAGTCCAGAGACTGACGCATACACAAAACTTCAGGTGGCAAAAAATAAAAAAAAATAAAAAATAAATGAAATACACAGGACTGACTGTGAAGACAAACTGTATGGTACTTACCACTTTTATCAAAGAGCAGATATGTTGGAAATAGATCTACGACAATTACCTGTAATTGTTAACATGTAAATAACATTACCTGTAACAAGTGTCATTGTATTTTTATTATGGATTTACAAATGCTTGATTCCTGGTGATACTGTCATGCCAGGCATACTTGACGTGCCTGTTTCTTGCATTGGTTGAACCAGGGCTGTAGGAAAAAGTTTCTTGTCTGGTGGTTGTGTGATAGAGAATGTGGGTTTTGTTACTGGATTAAATGAGAGAACAGACCAATCAAATCTTTTAATACAACAATGACTGCATTGTATTACACACTATACCCAGAGGGAAAACTCCTATACAACCCTAACAAGCCACTTTTAGGCTTACTTCCCTTGAGAATGGGTTGATAGCTGTAGAAGACGCTACTATAGATCAATAGATCTGTTACTCTCCAATAGCATTTGTATCGCCCAAAACTGTTCTCCTTATCAATATATATATATATATATATATATATATATATATATATATATATATATATATATATATATATATATATATATATATATATATATATATATATATAGATAGATAGATAGATAGATAGATAGATAGATAGATAGATAGATAGATAGATAGATAGATAGATAGATAGATAGATAGATAGATAGACTTACGAATTCTAATACCAAAATATAAATAAAACAATATAAATAGAATAAGAACTAATGAATGTGGAGTTTAATATATAGCCTACACGCTGACTGGACGACCCGCTAAATAAATGAAAAATAAACATTAGGAAGCAGGTGAAGTTTAAACACAAACGGGCGCACACAGTCACAAACACACACGCGCGTGCTCTCTCATACACGCACGCAACGCCCCTCTTTTATTTCATATATAATTATTCCGTGTGCGTGTTTCAGCCATGCGTTGTTCAACTTGTGTGTTCAACTTGGCATTGTACCAAAACATATTCGTAGTATTCATAATGCATAATTGGCAATAAATTAAACTTTGAGCTTAAATGTTTTTTGTTGTTGCATCTGTTTATGACTGAATTTAGTTCTCATTATTTTTATATTCCTGACATTCACTTGGATTTCTTGATTTATTTTTATTTAAATTTTTTTTCAAGTGTTTGTTGTAATATTTTGGTATGTGTGTGAGTTGGAACATTAAATCACAACACATACATTCGCAAGAATAAATCTTTAAACGATATTAAAACATGTATTGATGTAAAAAAGGATGTTTGAGATTGTGATGAGAAAGATTGGAAAAGGTGGGAGAGAAGGAGACAATGTTGGAGAATGAGGTTCTTAGCATCATTTTGAATATAAATGTACACAGCAAAGTTCAACCAACTATGGAATGAATGTGGCAAGTTGAATTTTAATATAAGACCCCCATCCCTCTCCCCGCCCCACACTACCCTTTCCTTGATCCGCCCCTGCAAGTCAGTACAGACTCCGCGGAACCATCATGAACGACATAACGGAATTTTAATGCTAACACCCAGGCCATTCACAAAAAAAATTCAATCCAGAATCTACTGCCTTCAAAAATTTAGAAACCTTCAAGTCAATAGCCGCATCCTTCAGACCTTTTAAACTGCTTTTATCGACTCATTTTTTACTTTCTCTTTTATTTGCTGGTACGGAAGTTTGTGCGTGGTGAATTTTTGTGTTAAACAAGAGAGTCTGCATGTGTTGTATGAAAGGCGTGTTGTGTAAAAAGCTCTTTCCATCATCCGTGATGAAAGTTTTGTGCTTGCTCACCACTTACAGTTCCTACCATCTGGCCGGCGCTTCCCAATGCCTAAGTTTTATAGTTTTTATAAGTTTTATACCACATTTATAAGTTTTATACCGCATTCTGTATCACGTTGTAATTTCTTTGTATTTGTATATAACCCAATATCAACTTGTATGGCGCACAACAGCTGAATTTGTAACAACAAAGGAGGTTTTTTTTTCAATGTCAGTTAATATTGATATTGTTACTGTAATGTGTATTTGTGTTGACTGTTTGTACACCACAATGTAATTTCTTGAAAGAGATAATAAAGTTGACGTATCTTATCTAATTAAAGACAATACAATTATTATTAATGTATACATAGCAAAAAAATGAAAAAAATAATCAAGTATCAGGTATTTATTCCAGCACAAGCAGTTATTTAGCAACAATGGCATTAATGTAAGATTTCAAGTACAATACTGTGGTGTAACTCTTTATTTTCTTTTTCAAATAAAACAACGAACTAATTACACAGAAACAATGTATTTTAATATGTAGTGGTGAAAATAGATCTGCTAATACATTCATACTTAATTAATCAGAATTAATCAGAATCACATATAATATGGAATTATCAAAGGCAAACTCAGAAACACATATAATATTGAATTATCAAACGCAAGCTCAGAAACACATACACACACGCAGTCACGCACCCGCGTTTCACTGTTTAAATGTTAACATAGTTATTAATTTTGACATCCTATCCTATCTTATCCCGTAATTCGAAAGTCGTTGGGGCACCACAGGTGATCGTTTAACCAGTGTACTCCATCTTTATCTGTCCTCAGCAACCCTTATGGCTTCGCTCAGTGTCAAGTCAGTCCATTCTCGAATGTTGTCCTCCCATCTCTTTTTCTGTCTCCCTCTTCTTCTGCCTCCTTGCACCGTAGGATAGTCCTGCAAGGTATGGTGCTCTGGTGACGTGGCCATATCATCGGGGTTTCCGTTGCTTCACCACTGTGAGCAGGTCATAGTGTTGTCAAATGGATTTTGTGATGGTCTGTCGGACTTTATCGTTGATGTGATGGGTATAGGAAATTCCCAGAAGTCTTCTGTAACATCTCATCTCTCTGCTTTGTATTCTTCGTTGTAGGTCTGCTGTGAGGGTCCATGTTTCGCAAGCGTATAGGGAGATGGCGATGACAAGGGAGCGCAGCACCCTTACTTTGGAGTGTAGACTGACGGTCCTGTCTTTGCAAATGGGTTTCAACTTTGTTAGGACAGCAGTTGTTTGTGCGATCCTGGAGAGGACTTACAGTCGTAATTTATTGTCTGATACAATGGCTCCTAAATATTTCAAGCCATGCACCGTGTTGAGGGATTGGCCTTGGACTTTGATGTCCATGTTGATGCCATTGGTGTTGTTGGTCATCATTTTGGTTTTCTCAGCATTTATTTCCATTGCAAAGTCTCTGGATGTGGTGTCACGACTATGTACCAGCTGTTCAAGTTCTTGTACTTCTTCAGCCAATCCATCAATGTCATCCGCAAAACGGAGGTTTTCACATACATGATGCAATTACATACAAAGCACGGATGCAATTACATGTAAAGCACGGACGCACACACACACCGACGAACACACAGGGACATAGAATCATATGGTATGACATTAAGACTATGTATATAAAGTACGAAAATATACATATAATTCATGTGAAAGTCGTTCAAACAAACTGCTGTTTTATCACAGCGTGTATTTGTTAAAACAGATTCTTATAATGACCCTAGTTTATTTATTAATGACAATTATCAAATGTAGAGAATTCGACATATTTATCCAAGGATATCACGAATTTACTAATCCTTGCATTTATTATAATAATAATCATAATAATAATATAAGCCCCACCCCCCACCCCCCTTCCCACCCTCCACCCCCACCCAAAAAAAATCTGTTTGTGGCAGCTTAGGGGAAAAAAATACGGTCGGTAAGGTTGCCTTCTTTTTTTTCCTAAACCTTTCCCACCTTGGATGCGATTATTTTGTGTGGTTTTTTTATTTTTATTCCAGGCGATCTCCTTCTTCCCCTTCCCCCCCCCCCCCCAAAAAAAAAAAAAAGAAAAAAAAAAGTTTAGGGTCGAGTCACAAAACTTAGAGTCGGTCGGGATACCGTTAATAGACATTTTATTAGTTAGCTAGTTACTCATTGCTTACAGAGTCCAGCGGACTGCAATGATCCGAATCAGGACACACAATCAGGACCAAGACATTTTGTGTTTGTTTGCCTAATGGACGACGCTATATGAAAGACATGGATTCCATGACATTGCCACTCTGTTTTGGTTACACTTGCAAATTAGTCTGAATACACTGCTGCCTTTAGTGAAGTTATGAAACAGAAAATAATATAACAAAACAATGAAACAGAAAATGACATAACAAAACAATGAAACAGAAAATGACATAACAAAACACTGTTATATTGAAGGGTGGCCCTATGGCGACCAAAAACACACAAAAGAGGAAAAGAGCAAGCTTTATCATTGAGATTGTGATGGTCTGGCTGTATGCTATTGGATATCAGTCACTGGATGTTCAGCAAGCCCAGCTGATATTTACACAGAGGAGCTGAGAACACAGCCAGAGGTCCATCTGTATCTATGGCACAAGTCTGCAGTAGACAAGGGGAGATAAAGATGGATATTTCTTATTTGTATCTATGGCACAATTCTGCAGCAGGGCAGGGGAGATAGAGATGGATATTTGTTATTTGCCAGGAAGATAGGGTCCCACAATGATGATGTGCAGGATAGCTTTCCCATAAGGAAGATGTGCAGGATAGCGTCCTATAAGGATGATGTGCAGGATAGCTTTCCCATAAGGATGATGTGCAGGATAGCTTTCCCATAAGGATGATGTGCAGGATAGCGTCCCATAAGGATGATGTGCAGGATAGCGTCCCATAAGGATGATGTGCAGGATAGCGTCCTATAAGGATGATGTGCAGGATAGCGTCCCATAAGGATGATGTGCAGGATAGCGTCCCATAAGGATGATGTGCAGGATAGCGTCCCATAAGGATGATGTGCAGGATAGCGTCCCATAAGGATGATGTGCAGGATAGCGTCCCATAAGGATGATGTGCAGGATAGCGTCCCATAAGGATGATGTGCAGGATAGCGTCCCATAAGGATGATGTGCAGGATAGCGTCCCATAAGGATGATGTGCAGGATAGCGTCATACAACTTCAGTCCCATTGTCTTAGGCAAGACAAACACAACATCAAGCTTTTTTGTCTCACTCATTCTTTAACAAAATTTTTTTAGGATGATGTGATTTTGATTTGTGACACTTTATTTGTCCCTTTTTATCGGGAAATTCTGGGCCGCCTACCATGGGAAAGGCGTAGTCGCAGCATGTGGTGCGCCCGACCTATCTCATATTAATTGTGTTTTTGAAATTTTGCTGAGGAAGCAAACCGGAGTACCTGGAACTCCCCACCCACCCACCCCCACCCCCTCTCCTCCTCCCTCCTAGCAGGTAAACACATGCATTTTATACAAATTAAAAACACAAAAATCATGGAAACAGTGATGGAATAAACATAACAATTCAAAATTGAATGAACCATCATAAATGATGATGACAATAATGAGGCTGGGGATGAGGCTGCTGCTGATAATGATGATGATGATAATGACGACGATGAAGATGAAGCTGATATTGATAATGATGATGATTTAAGTAGTCTATTAGAAGTCCTATATGCATTTGCAACATCTGGTTAATCCAAATAAATATAATATATTCTTTCTCTTAGTGACTTTCTGTTTAAAGGGAAGACATATATCTGTTAAGCGAAGCATAATTAAATTCTAAAATATATTTCTACCAAATATTTGATTTACATAGTAAATTTGTTAAATTTATAAAAAAAGGATTATTAAGCGGCTATGTCCAGTCTTTAATTCCAAGTCCAATCGGAGGTATTCTCACTGTTATTTCAAAGGCAGTCCAAACAAAGCCGATAAATAAATTAACTCATAAAAGTGTCTTTTGGGTGTAAAAGAGCTTTGTCTAATAATATGTAAGATTATATAACCGTTTATTTTAAAACCACCAAACAAGGTTTTATATTCTCCTTCTTAGCACCATACACGATTTGACAAGATCCCTTTTACTGGCATACCCTGGGGATGTTATAAGATCTCTTCTACCATCATACAGGTTTTTGTCATTTTATCCCCATGCACGGTGTTATTTCTTTTACCTCCATACAAAGTTTTTTTTAATAAATAATATCTATTTCACCACCATACACGGTTTTAAACGATCCTTGTACCGCTATACCAGGTTCTGGTAGAAATTTTTGATAGACTAATTTGGTGTCTCAGAGTTACATTAAGATGTAATTATTAACTGATTGCATGTGTGTGTAATACAAAGCAAATGGTTACATACATGTACAACAGCAAACGATGTGCAAGGGGATTTGTATTTTCTTTCCTGACTGATTGGTGTAATACCTAAATATAATATAACGCTGTTATAAATTATATAAATATATAACACTAATATTCGTTGTAATAGTCTATTTAGTGAGGGTGGACTGTTTTTTGCTCATTCACGTGTTGGCATAGATGTTGTTATTTCGCCTGGCTTCTTGCGCCACTCTGTAGCAGTAACGATACTGTTTCTGCAAACACACAAACAAATACAACAAGGTTACACGTCATTTGGCAAAAGAACGTAAACAAATAAAAATGGAATTTTTTTTTTATTTCTTCAAGACAAGTTTATTACAGTTCTTATTCTAATTCTGTTCAGTTTCCTGATGTGAACAATTTGTGTTAGTATTAAGCCAAGATGTTTTCTCAGACAAAGCAGCTAGGTCAAGCTAAGGTGCTGTTTTTGGGACTGTTTAATCTGGGGAAAGTATAGCCTTGACACAGTTATTTTGCCTTATTTACTGCTGAGATTGTCCCTTTGGTCAACGTTAATGCCAGAACTTACCCGATAGTCCTCACACTTACAACTACCTTCTTACAAGTGTTATTCAAATTGATCCATGTGATCCAAATTCACAAATGTTATTTTATCTCGCTTGTCCTTGTCATAATCCTACCTCTGAAGCAACAGCTTTTTGTCTGACGCACTGCATGTGACGCACAGTTGGGAAGATGTCCACTTCATCATCGTGCGTCATTCGGCTTACGATGTCATACAGCACGCAGAACAGTCCGCTTCGGGTAGCGCCGTCACTGTAAGTATAACACATTTAACTGCCATTGAAATTTGAGAGAACGTCTGCCAGGGCGGAATGAAACAAATTCTCACATCCTAAACAAAGAGGAATATCATGACACACCTACTGTTCGTTGGCCGATAATAATAGCAATAATAATAATAATAATAATAATAATAATAATAATAATAATAATAATAATAATAATAATACTCTTACTACTACTACTACTACTACTACTACTACTACTACTACTACTACTACTACTACTACTACTACTAATAATAATAATAATAATAATAATAATAATAATAATAATAATAATAATAATAATAATAATAATAATGGTATTTATATAGAACTCTTTCCATAATGAAATCAGTTCAAAGCGCAGTTATCACACTTTTTTCACACGCCAAGAAAAATACTAAAGTTTATTTATTTAAATGTAATATGGAAAAGATAACTTAAATGGTGGAATTGTCCAAATTACTAACACTGACCGAAACGTATCTGTCTCCATGATTCCAAGAAACGTGGATGGCATTATAAATTATGTACGATGCAGAAAATGTCCCAGAAACAAAACTGAGCTGAACTTAGCCCTGCTAGCTAGCTTACAACCAAAGGCAGTACTATGTGACATATAATGAATATGTAAACAAACGAAGCACCAAATGGCGTCACTTCTGAACAACCCACAGGATCACGCAACACCTTAAAAGCACAACAAACAACAACAAAATTGACGTCAGAACTTACAGACACTGGATGACGACAGGAACACTGCTTTTGTCATTGGCATCGCTGACAGCATTGATGAGGTACATGAGGTCTGACACACTGCCTGGGAGTTCCTCTGACCAGTCTGTATAGTGGATGACTTTTACACTTTGGCTCTTCTCCTGCACAACGATCATTTAGTTAGTTATTTTTCAAATAAATGTATTCAAAGTACTATAATAAACAAAACATGAATATAATCTCATAATCACATCAATAAAGTAAATAAACAGAAAATAACCTTCGATTCTACGCTAATGGTGTAGATGCCGATGCTGTTGTTGACCATATCGCCTGATGTCGTCTGCACTGTGTAAGGTCCAGTGGTCAGCTGTCCCCTTATTTGGGTGGGCCAGTACTGACAGAAATTCTGTTAAACAAAAGAAACCCATTAAGCCAATGAACTGAAGCAAGGTCTAACAATTGTAATGACCTTTACGATAACCACCAACAATATGCAATGTCTGAATAACTATAATGAACAACTATGAACATTCATATTAGCCTGATAATAAAGTACCAGATTCGCAAGTCAACATGGATATTTCAGGGACGCATTGCAGATATTTGACCTCATGGAAGCGTTCGACACCACTGATCATTCATGGTCGATACCTCCGAATTATTTGATTGAACTTGAAAGGTATTGTTAAGTGTCTTTCGGACAGTAATCGATATTAAAACATCAATTACGCTTCCTGTGTCAACAAACACGGTACACCTTATGGACCCGTTCTAAGGTCACATTTATAGATAGTGCTGTATCTTATTGCTTGTACAGGTGATATCTTTGGCGTGGGTAAAAACTGTGTTTAATTTCACTATACATTTACATAAAATGTTTTAGTAGTAAGAGTAATAGTAGTAGAAGTAGTAGTAGTAGTAGTAGTAGTAGTAGTAGTAGTAGTAGTAGTAGTAGTAGTAGTAGTAGTAGTAGCAGTAGTAGTAGCAGTAGTAGTAGTAATAGTAGTATCAACATTAGTTAGTACCTTGACAGTCTTCTCGTCATCTTTCCCACCCAGGCTGACAATGGTGTTGACGTCACGTCCGTCCACCAGTCTCCACATGTCCACCAGTGTGTCGGGTAGAGGTAGCTGTGTCAGCAACAGACCTCTACGAACCTTGAACGACTGCAACAATGGCAACTTAACACCATGAATATATGCGGGAATCAACATACAAATATGTAGTCAATTGATCTATAAATAAATAAATAAATAAATAAATAAATAAATAAATAAATAAATAACGAATACCTAAATAAAAATATAAACAAATAACAAAATATACAAAAATACAGCGTAAGAACTGACCGAAAGATAGACAGCGTTGATGTACTGATTCCTTCCTTTGGCGTAGGTACTGATATAGGCCAAGTGCTCATCAGCTGTAAACATGTAGAGGAAAACAATAAGATACAAGAACAAATGCATGATATCATGTCTGAACCGCAGCTGCTAAATAAATCCATGTCTATTTCTTCAGTGCAGCAATAACGAATGAGAGCATAACATAAAACATTAGACTCCACAGTTTGTATATTTCACAATCATATATAGGCTTACAAAACAACCTTAACTCGTATTCCAATATCCATTCAAATATAGTCAACCCAACCCTCTTCAAATACATTAGTTCCGTTATAGTTGTCTAGATGTCGAGCAGGTGTAATGTAATTCAAGTCTAAGCGCTGACCGATGAAGATAAGATAAGATAAGATAAGATAAGACAACTTTATTATCTTTTACAAGAAATTACATTGTGGTGTACAATTACAATCAACAAGGAATAAACATCACAATAATAATAACAACAATCATAATGACAATGAGGATAAAAATGCACAGTCTCATATGAATAGAATTACACTTATGCATGCTAACATTAAACGACAGCAAATGTGAAATGAGATTATTTTGGGCAAACAAAACACACACACACACACATACACACACACACGCACACACATGTCATTTATTAAGTAATGAGACAGCCTTTGGAATAAAACTGTTTTTTGTTCTGAGAGTTCTGACCCTTGGTGTTTGGTAGCGCCTTCCAGAAGGCAGGAGCTGAAAGTGGTGCGCAAGCACATGAGTGCTATCCAGCACAAAGCAAATAGCTTTCCGCACAACACGTCTTTCATACAACACCTGCAGACTCTCTTGTTTCACTCCCACAACCCTCCCACAGACATTCACTACTCGATCCAGAATACTTTTGTTTTTTACACACAAACTTCCATACCAGCAGATAAAAGAAAAGGTAAGAACGGACTCAATAAAAGAAGAGTAAAAGGTCTGAAGGATGCGGCTACTGACTTGGAGATTTCGAAGTTTTTGAAGGCAGTAAATTCTAGACTGACATTTTTTGTGTATGGCCTGGGTGTTTGCAGTGAAGTTCAGTTTCTCGTCAATGATGGTTCCCAGGTATTTGTATTGGGTGACTCTCTCGACTGTAATACCATCAATGACAAGGTCTGGAATGAGAGTGTTGTTTTTACGAAAGTCAATGACCAGTTCCTTAGTTTTCTTGACATTTAAGTCCAGATAGTTTTGTTTGCACCAGGAGCTGAACCTATCAACTGCAGAGAAATACACAGCATTTGAATTGGACAGGTCCACAAGGGCAGAGTCATCCGATAATTGTTTACTTAGTATTCTATAAAGAAGAACAATCACTTACACAGACATCTATAAAGCATCAGTCTCTAAATACCTGGGAGAACGTTGCTGTATCTGTTCTTGTCCATGTTTTCTTCTAGTTCCGCCGTCCTCTGGGTTGGCTTGGCCCACTTCTTTATCTCCATCAACAGCTACCAACACAAAACAATATTATTGTAGAATGTTTCATAGGAATATTCTTAATGCACAAGGCATTAAAGTAAGTTTTTTTTTCTTCTCCTCAAGCTTCCACTGAAAATCACTATACAGAGAAACATAACTAAGGTGGGTACACACGTTTTCGAGCGCATTCCTATCGGGGGAAGACCCTTTTCTATACATTCAGGGTGAGTATTGAGTATTGCCAAATTGGCTTATCGCTGGTATGGTAGAGGGGGAGAAGCATATCTGTCATAGCTTTTGATATTTTACCTATACCTCATTATTATTTTATTATTTCGGAATGCACGGAGGTTTGAAGGAATCAAAGCAATTCTTGTTCGAATCAGTCTTAGGTCAAAATGACCAGAAAGAACGTCGAAGATTGGAAATTCATTCCATTCAACGTAGTCTTGCACGAATACTAGCGGTATATAAAGCACCAATCAATCGAACAATCATTGATTCCATGTTTTGCCAACCTTACCTTGAATTCATTGTCGATAATGTCGTTCGGTTTGCTGACGTCGATGGTTGATGGGAACTTTAGATCGAGGTGTTCTCCACGGAATCTACTGTAGCGACTTGTGTAAGCCTCCAGGATGACCTCGTGCAGGAACGTGTACTGCACCTACAGGCAATGGAAACAAAATGGCTGTTACACATGTCTTAGGCGATTTGGGTTCTATATCACGCTCAAACCACCGCCTTGAGCATTATTTGTAACCAATAGGAGTGCTATGGAACTTAAAAAAACAACTTATTGACTTCTCTTTATGTCCACAATGGTAAAGTTGTGATAGCGCGAAGAGTTTTCTGAACAAAAAGTGCGAAAAATGCGTGCACCCAACATTGTCACAACTTGTCGAACTTCACAATTAATTAGGCTGTGTTGTAGATTTACATGTCATTAATTAGGCTGTGTTGTAGATTTACATGTACAATAAAGTGTATTTGCAACGAATTCAACAATACCTGATTTGGTTAACACAACCTTCAGTTATAAGATGATGTGTTTAATTGGATGCAAGATAGAGATGCGTGACGTCACTGGTCATCTTACACAATAATCCCTCCACTCCCCTCTACACAGCCGCTAAGTCTACATGAACATACTGGTAATCTTACACGATAATTCTTCCACTCCCCTCTACACAGCCGCTAATAATTAGGTCTACATGAACACACTGGTCATCTTACACGATAATCCTTCCACTCTCCTCTCCACAGCCGCTAATAATTAGGCCTTCATGAACACACTGGCAATTGCCAAGACTCTTGTGAAGGCTGAACAGGTGCTGTTCCATAAAGGATACGTTATCTGTCTCTATCCACGTACCTCGGTCTGGACCATGATGCTTCGTTGTTCCCTCAGTCCCTTGACTATATCAAACACGTTGACGTCTAAGTCACAGGCCTTCCGCTTCATCGCAATGTCAAGGGCGATGTAAGTTCCAGTCCGACCCACACCCGCACTGTGGAACAAATCAACTGAAAACATTCCACACTCAAATACGTAGACTATTAACTAGCTAGCAAACTATATCCTAGTGGGTTTTCTCCCGTGATGTTGATGATGATTTTCAACAACTGTAACAATATTACCTTATTGACTATTTGAGCTCCCAAAGTCCTTAACTGATCATATTTGAGTTCATCAGAAAGCGTGCAACCTAGATAAGCAAGTACCATTACAGCACGTCTGTTAACTGTTAATGTACCTATTTATTTATTTATTTTTACCTAATACATGTTTGTACTTACAAAAAACATTAATCCGTACTGGCCTTGTGAGTTGTAGGATTTTAAAAAAATAGAAATTACGTTGCTGCACTCTACTTTAATTTGTTGTCGGTGATTCTAAATTATGTCTTAAGAGCACATACATTTCATCACTAAAATCGATCAGGATATAGACGTTTTTGAAACGCAGCAAAGGAACGAGTATTTGAAGGAGAGAACGTTATGTGTCTGTACCTGCAGTGGACTACAGGTGGCGCTGCGGCGTTGGCACGTGCAGTTACGTAAGACCAGAAGTTGACCAATGAGCTTGCGTCTGGGACGCCGTGATCAGGCCACACAGTGTAGTGATATTGATACACTTTTCTCTGCTGTGTCGAGTCCTGGTTTAAACAAAGATAATCCTTTTAAAAGCTACCAGTGATACAACACCCAGTACATTACAAGGTGGAAATTTCATTTCTCTTAATTTGTGTCTTGTACGTATGGCGTAGATATTAGCAGTGTACCTTTCAGTTACCTGACATTTATGTTCACACTCGGAAAAAAATTCGTCGATCAGATCGGAGGCTACAAATAGGGAAGGCGTAATAAGGAAAGAAATATTTTGTAGGACTTGTAAAATGGGTTCTATTGGGAGAAGAATTTCACTTTAGTTTTGAGTGTCCAAAGCACAAAAAAATCGACATTTTTGTATTTCTAGGAAATATTTATCGAGCAAGTCAATGTTTGCTTTATGTAATTTGATGTTTGGGGAAAGAAAACAAGTGTTACTAAAACTGGGTAAATTTATAAAATTATGAAAAGGCGTGCAGCAATAAAATTAACAACATAGATCAAACGTTATTGTTTTGAATGTTACACTTGGAATGTTAGTAATATTTTTGTTAGTTTTTACAACTCAATTATGGTTGTAACATTTATACTTTTGTATCATTTTCACCCAAAAATGGGCAAGTAATGGGATTAAGTCTTGATTCTTAATATTTCCTCAATTTCTTTTTTTTCTCATTCGTCACAAACATGATCCCTAGTGTATGCGTTCTTAAAAGCCGCTAGTGTACAATCAGACCATACAGTAGTCTGCTTGATTACACTATAGCATCATATACATGTAAAATAAGTTACAGATTTAGAACAATTAAAGGCCACACAGAACAATGGCAGTGATACACCGTTTTCCTGGTGTTTCAATTGACCTAAAGTCCCGAATGATTTACTTCTTTTAAGCTGATCTGGAGTGTCCGAATGACGAAATCTGCCCTCTGTTCCTCGCCCTCTGACGTAACAATCACGTGCCCATACGTCATAACGTCCCCATCATCCGGCCAGTACTGGTCGCACTTCTCCTGAAAACAAAAACAAAAAGATCATTTTTTTAAAATGCAAAACGAAAAATAACAACACTGCAAAAATTGTGAAAGAAATGACCAGATATTGATACTTGGTAACTTGCTGTAGGCATTGCTTTGTAGCTGGATAAGTACTGTGAAGGGGTGGGAGATGGAGGAAGGGGACAGAGGAAAGGAGGGACTTGTGGCTGGGAGGGAGAGGAGGCAGTGGACCAATATACTAGGCAGCAATTGTTTTTGTTTAAATCTGACGTTTTATTGCTGTGTTGTAGTTGGATGGCAAGATGGTTGTGGTGGTAAGCATACTCCAATGGAGTAAAACCAGACAGCTAGTTAATAGTTATTTAAGACTGTGTGCACTCATTAAAGTGGAACTCTCTACCTTTCCAGCTTCCTTTAAGTTGGTGAGCATGACAATCTGAGTGGCGTTTTCCTGCCACACCATCCACCACAAGTCGCCGATACTGTGTACCTTGGGTCCTGTAAACAAAATAGTTTAACAATTCTAGTAGTCGAACAGATGTTTCATCAAACAAACTCGAAGATAAATACCATATAATTTGAGCACACTCCCGTCCCACTCGAACATTTGTAGCAATATCAGCTTTCATCTTAGAATTATAATGATCCAATAATTTTATATTGGAAAAAAATTATATTTTCTGCCTCATTAATATTTAAATTTAAAACAAGTATAACGATCCCTTTAGTTCATTATTTTGAAATCATTTCTTCCCCGTGGATGTGAAATGATACACGCTGTAAACCCATATCAATATCCAATTTAAACAAATTGATAACTTTAAAATGATATTATTTGAAATTTACCTTGAGTAGCAATATAGGCCTTGTCATTTTTCAAACCCTGAAAATGTAACATACATTTTAAATAATAAATAGCAAAAATGTACTCTAACAAAATTAATTCATTTACAGGTACTTTTAATTATATACGAATTCTCTATAAATATTACACTGCTGTTCAAATTTCGTTTTTTTGTTGTTGTTGTTTTTTTCGGGATTTAAAAATCTTGATCATATTAGTTAGGTAACTGTAGATTATAGTCACACGACACCGAAGCGTATAAGCGACTACTTGTCACATTATTCTGACACCAGCGAACCAGTTGATGGTAAGGGGAAAATAATATGGTCACATAATTATTGACAAATCCGGGATTCTAATCAGGTACCTTTCGGTGTAGTTACAAGGTAGTTAGTCTTTGTTTATAGGGTCAAGCGGACCGCAAGGAGCCGAATCAGGGCCACATTGATCATTTTACTTTTACTTCTAAACAAACATGTTGCTGTTCACATTTCTGCATTATTTAGATTTGTAGAACCGAATTTTTGACTTAACCTATGTTTTGGTAATACGTTTTTTTTTAAATCGCCGTTGGATGATAACAAGACAATTCCACCAGTACCTCTAACATCATTAATTCAAAAACATCACCACCAACAAAAAATAAGAATAGTAACAACAGCATCAACAACAACAACATACCTTGATCCAGCTGGCGTTGATGTAGTCGGTGTCAGGATCATGCTTTGGTCTGTTAAGTATCACACGGTTCTTGTCGTCTGTAAACACAATACATTTATATGCCAATAAATACACAAGTAACACAATTTGCAACATGTCACAATACACTTCACATATTTGAATACACACAATACATATTATTTTAAGTATTTTATTGTGAAATATGATAGATTTTGAAATGATTGCAACATATCACAATACATATTATTTGAAGTATTGTATTGTGAAATATGATAGATTTTAAAATGATTGCAACATATCACAATACATATTATTTGAAGTATTGTATTGTGAAATATGTTAGATTTTGAAATGATTGCAACATATCACAATACATATTATTTGAAGTATTGTATTGTGAAATATGATAGATTTGAAGTGATTGCAACATATCACAGTACATATTATTTGAAGTATTGTATTGTAAAATAAGATAGATATGAAGTGATTGCAACATATCACAATACATATTATTTGAAGTATTGTATTGTAAAATAAGATAGATATGAAGTGATTGCAACATATCACAGTACATATTATTTGAAGTATTGTATTGTGAAATAAGATAGATATGAAGTGATTGCAACATATCACAGTACATATTATTTGAAGTATTGTATTGTAAAATAAGATAGATATGAAGTGATTGCAACATATCACAATACATATTATTTGAAGTATTGTATTGTGAAATAAGATAGATATGAAGTGATTGCAACATATCACAGTACATATTATTTGAAGTATTGTATTGTGAAATAAGATAGATATGAAGTGATTGCAACATATCACAGTAATATTATTTGAAGTATTGTATTGTGAAATAAGATAGATATGAAGTGATTGCAAAGAATGTCTAAGGTTGGGAAGTAAGGGAGTCTGTAACGTTGTCAACTTTACGGTTAATGGGAGACAACTGTGTACACTAGGTTGAACAGGTAGCTATAGATGATGTTCTTTGGAGAGAGAGAGAGTTAAGTTGGGAAATACGATAAAAGAAAGAAGTAAACTTACAAGCACACAGTTTCTTGAACCTGTTCTTTCGGTTGTTTTTAGGTTGGAGTCCAATGTCGTGGGGATGTGACATTCCCTTGGGGAACATCTGTCAAAGTACAAAACACGAACTTAATGACTGCACATCTGAGGAGTTGTTGTAACACTTGCACTATTTCCAGAATGACCCGACAATAGGAATGAATAGATCGATTACAGAGGCGTCTTGGATTGCAACGCGAGGTTCCGCAATCTATGGAAAACCCTTTCACAATCATTGCCAAGAAAATGATGAACTTGTAACATCTGCATTACTTCTAGAATGAACTGACAATATGAATGAATTTTGATTACAAGGGCGTCGATTGCAACGCGTGCTTCCAAAATCTATTAAAAGCCCTTTCACAATCATTATCTAGAAAATGTTTGTTAGGTAGAAGAGGCAGGCGGGTATAACAATTTATTTAAATCAATAAATCCGTTTTTCCTATGTGTGATCTACTGCAGTGTATGTCTAAAGAAGCCTTCAAGCGGAAACTCCTCTCTTCAACCAGTCAATACATGTTGTTGTTTTTTTAATTTTATTTTAACAACATTATTATTACCGATGTGAAATTCGGGCACTTTCATTTTCAAAAGTACAGGAGCCCCAAGTGAAGCGCTTTACCCAAAGTACATGCTGGGTGTGTTCTTGTCACCGGCACTCACCCGTATAGGGCATGAGCGTCAGGATCTTTAAAGTCCGTTATGATGGAATGCATGCGACACAGACTAGACCTCGGTTTATACTCTCATTCGAAGGGGTAAGAAACGGGAGTAAAGTGTCTTTCTCAAGGACACAACACAATGCCCCGGCCTGGGCTCGAACTCGGGACCTTCAGATCCGCAAGCCAACGCTCTAACCACTCGGCCACCGCGCCTCCCTAAGGCCCTTTCGAATTTTTTTAATTATTTTGCTGTTATTTTAATTTCTCACTCTCTCCAACACACCGAGCACACTAACATAACCCGAAGTAAGCAGCGCCCCACAAGCGTAAACATCAACATGTGCTGACCTTAAACTCTTTTTCCAGAACATCGGGTTTCTTGATACGGTCCAGCAGTCCTTTCTGGAAACTGTCGATCATGGACTGTTGCTGCTGTACGGTGGCGTAGCAGGCGTACAGGTCAGAGTGGCCGTAGATCTCCGCTTCTTCTTCCTCCTCCTCCTCCTCCGTCCCTGTGTCATTCCACTTCGTCCTGCGGTCAGCTTTGCCTTGCTCCTCCTGAATCTCCAACGCGCGTTCTTTTGCCGCAACACAACCACACGCAAATACAATAGTGCAATAATTATGTTACATAATCTCGGACTAATGTAATTAATTACCTCCGTCATCATTACGATCAGCAAGCAGCAGCGTTGTTACTCCTTCATCATCATCATCATCATCATCATCATCATCATCATCATAATCATCAACAACAATGTCATCAACAACATCATTCTCATTATCATCATCAACAACAACAATAATAACATCATCATCATCATCATCATTATTCAACATCAACAACAATAACAATAACAACAACATCAACATCATTATCATCATCATCATTATCATCATCCTCATCATGATAAATTTTCAGTCTTACCTCTTCTTCTTCTTCTTCTTCTTCTTCTTCTTCTTCTTCTTCTTCTTCTTCTTCTTCTTCTTCTTCTTCTTCTTAAAATAACTTACCTTGTCCATTCACAGCCTGGCTGAGCTCCACATTCTGGTACAGGTGGCCAGCGGTCGTCTTTGCAGATATCGGCGAAGAGGCGGAAGAAGAAGAGACAACCCCTTTGGGGGGCAGTGCAGGTTTGGGGGACTTCTGTTGCTTTGAAGGGACGAGTCTGCCCTTGTCTTCGCCATTCAGTCCACCATCTGGAGGGCTTTTGGCATTTTGTTTGAAAAATGAAGAAGGGGAGGCACCCGTGGTGACATTACTGGTGTTGCTATACACATGGCCGAAGTCACCGGATTCTTGAAGCTGTTGAGGCTTCACAGCTACATTACTGGTGTTGCTATACACATGGCCGAAGTCATCGGATTCTTGAAGCTGCTGAGGCTTCACAGCTACGGTAGGTTTGTCCGATACTTTCGTTTTACCTCCATCTTCGTCTGAAAGTAGTTTGACAATCAGTATAGCATAGCTGTTAGATGTATAAAAGACAGCAACAAGATGTTAGATATTGATTGTGTTTGATGCACCCACAAAACCAAGGTTTCACAACTTATGCCTTGTACAACACAAGTCAACAGTAGAACACAATATAACATCCCCTGCACAATATTGCTAACTGTCTAATATCACAGATCTGAATAGACGCTAAATTACATAAAGAAATAAATAAACAAATATCGCTTATCGTAGAAGCATTTTGTTTTGCCAAAGTTAATGAATCGTAATAGCATATATAGAGGGTTATTAGAAGCAAAGCTTGAATATAATCACGCTTTACAGTTCCATTTGTATAATTATACTTATAGTAAACTCAACAGTTTCAAAACGTTCCTTTAAAACCTAAAAGCATAACTGGACCTTGCAAATTAAGTGTTAGTTAACTCTTATTACATTATTTATTTCTGTCTTAAGTCTCTATGCAAAATGTATAAATAATACCTGGAATTCCTGAAAATGTGCGCGTATCTCTGACGACTCTTCCGTTTTCTGTATCTTTTTTGCCGCCACTCTTGCGACGCCTATTGAACACAATTACCTCGCATGAATGTATAACTGTTTAAATAAATTAACCGAAAATAGCAGTATGAAAACACCTACATGGAAATTCAACAATAGTTATCTTAAGCAAATAATAATATTAATACAAGTAGGCCTACTAATACTGAACTGCAATATCCGGCTTCGCGCATCATTTAATAATAATAATAATAATAATAATAATAATAATAATAATAATAATAATAATAATAATAATAATAATAATAAAAGTATTTATCTAGCGGTATTTGCTACTGACATTAGTTTAAACGCAGACATTTGCGCATCATTTATTATTGTGCTGCAGAATAAGGGAAGTAAGCGTGAAGCCGTCATGATATTTAATGTTGTTACGCCGCCTGTTTTAAATTCAAGCTTTTGTTACTTTCTGAAACTCTTCAAGTTGTCTGAAAAGGTAAGTTAACTTTTGTTTTGCATGCTACCTCTTCTACTGGACAATTATTTGAAAAAAAAAACTAGCGAATTGGACGGCTTTTAAAACGAGGGATGCAGATCCACTCTAGCTTACACGAACTAAGAACGTGGAAAAAACGCAGAAAAAAATGAAGAGAAAGACAAGTGAAACCAAACTTTGACCATACCTGATGACAACTAAGACGACGACAGCGATGATGGCAACAACAACTACAGTTCCAATGCCTGCCCCAGCGCCGACGGCTACCTGGGAACTGGACTCGGGCGCTACCTGTTCGACTTTAAGTAAAGACAACAACGATGATAAAGAGGCAGGTCTAGACAGCAACTATTTTGTTTACCTGTCCTGTTGGACAGGTTGTCAAATAATTTACCTGCCTCACAAGATTTCCACCCTGTCCTGACTTTCCTTACAATGTTGATGAAGACACACAAAAAGTAAGATGTTCAAGCCAATTTATAGCTTGGCGAAGTCAGTTAGTTAGTTAGTCATTGTTTATAGGGCGAAGTAAACAAAAACCAAGAGAAAACTAAAAGTTAGCAGCCAGTCCCTGCTTCTGTTCCGTCAAATTTTTGGATTCACTACTGTTTCAGTGTCGCTTGCAAAGTCGAAACGGGCTGTTTTCAGTTTTAAGCTAAACCGAGATCATTGGCACCGAATGACTTGGCAGCTGAAAAATACCTGTTCCATCGGACAGGTTGGGTAGCGATCCAACCTGTTCGGTAGCCTGTTCTACCTGTCCAGGACAGTCGGTTGTGTCAAGATAAGAGTAGAGTTTCGCGGCATGAACAAAACATGCTTGGCATTTTAAATTTTGCAGTAGTTTTTCATGTTAATGTTGTATGTTACTGTTGATAGTTGTGATGTAAAAAGAAGAAACAGCATTTACATAATGGCAAACGTTGATGCATTTATTATCCACTCTCCCTTTAAAAGTGTTAAACCCAAATCTCATAAACCTGTTCAAAATCCTATCCCGTAATTCAAAAGTCGTTGGGGCACCACAGATGATTGTTTAACCAGCGCACTTCATCTTCTCTGTCCTCAGCAACCATCATGGCGTCGCTCAGTAAGAAACCAGTCCATTCTCGAATGTTGTCCTCCCAACTCTTTTCCTGTCTCCCTCTTTGGTGACCCGGGCGCGTTGACCGATCCGGTATGGAGTGAGCGGTTCTTTTCATCATTTTTCTTGGGCAAAAAGACCTGGTGGGACCCTATCATCTCCAGGCCGTTGGCCACAGCTGAAATCCACGAGTACAATGTGGCTCGCCTTGGCCCGAGCACGTGGTCATTGAACCTATAGAAACGTAAAGTTCCTCCGCTCTGGCCGGTGACTTCTGTGTAGAAGAGTTTTGCCCAGTGATGCCGTGTTAAAGTCTCCTATACGCATATTGTGTTGGGGACTATAAATTTACAGATCGCATCGATGCCGTGCTAACATCACCCCTGTTAGTCGCCTCTTACGACACGCCGGGAAACGTTGAGTCCTTTCTTTTCAGTGCTCGAACTCACATAAACCTTTTACACACAAAATTTGTAATGCATCGTCCAATGGTGCATGAATCCTACATTCACACAGCAGCAGGTTTGTCATAGATAACCTTTTAGAAGGCGGAACGGTTGCATCATAGATCTACATGACTTTCGAGGTAGAGGGGAGATAAGGCCTGATTTCTTTGCTTTGATTTTTTTTATTGCACAAATCACAACCACATACATATTCCTATCTAGGACTACCGGTCAGAGATTAGGTGCATACAAGGAGCATGCACTTGAAGCAACAAACAGGCCTTTGTTGTTCTTTGTTTTGTGTTCCTTTACGACATTTCGGAAAACCTGTAGTTTCTTATCCAAATCAGCTGGTGTCTATTGACACACAAACTACATGTAACGTGGATGGGAAATGCAGTGAGAGAATGAGCATTGAAGTTCAACATCTACACCCACCGTTGGCGATATGGCAGACGGGGCTAACCATCCTAGGGAACAAGGGGTAGGGACCTAGTCTAAATCAACACTAAACTACCAGAGCAACCATACTGCTAAAATTGGCAGTGAAAAATGGCTATTTTCGAAAATGTTGCCCACCGCGGGCTTCGAACCTGGGTCATCCGTGTCCCAGGCGAACGCTCTACCACTGAGCTGCGGTGGTGCAGTGTGAGCTGTTCGAATTGTCCGTTGTCCGTTTTGTTTTGCAAGTCCAGAAAAAGTTGTTTTGTCTGTTTCATCGGACTGGTCACTCTATACAGTTAGGGGATTTATGATACACATAGATAAGGCAGTGCATAGTTCAGTTAGCGGATTTATGATACACATAGATAAGGCAGTGCATAGTTCAGTTAGCGGATTTATGATACACATAGATAAGGCAGTGCATAGTTCAGTTAGCGGATTTATGATACACATAGATAAGGCAGTGTACAGTTCAGTTAGCGGATTTGTTATAGGCATAGATAAGTTGTTTTTTAAGTTTGCGAAATGTAGGGCGAAAATGACGGTACGTCCACTGCTTTTTGTGGTTCGTCAGCTAGCCCAGATATGTTTAAAACAAGACTGTGTGTAATATTAAAAGTAAAGGTGTTCCCGTAACCTTTCGGACGTTTGGGAGAGAATCGTTTGGAACCTCTCTTCCTCTAAGCCAGCTTAATGAGGACGGTGCCTATCTCCTCCCCCTTGCTGCTTTACTTTTCCCAGTTCCAAACATAGCCAGGTACCCATTTACAGCTGGCAGGACTGGGGTGTGTCATGCCCTTGTTTACTTGTTTTGTGTCGTTGGCCAGTATGGTCGCCCATCCAGGTACTAACTGTGCTTGACGCTGCTTAACATGAAACATTGCTAACGTGTGCACAGGCCACTTCACTACCGGTCACTGTAGTGTAATGTAACTTTAGGTTAGAGATATATCCAACAACTGCAGATAGAAGTTAAGAGGCCTGCTGATTGGAGAGCTACCGTGGTCTCCATGTAAAACTTACCGGTCACTGTAGTGTAATGTAACTTTAGGTTAGACTTAGAGATATTGTATGCCTATATACACAACTGGAGAGGGAAGTTATGGGGCCTACTGATTGGATAGCTACCGTGATCTCCATGTAAAACTTACCGGCCACTCCGCAGTTAATTCCATGATATTCAGGCGGACATGTACAGGTGTAGTTGTTGAAGACGGGAGTGCTACAGGTTCCACTGTTTTGACATGGACTTGAGGCACATTCGTCGATGTCTGGAATAACAAACAACAGATAAGTTCAGTGGGAACTCGACAACAGCATAAAGAGTCCGTAAAGATAAGTCCAACTAAATTCCTTGGGAAAGCAATACATTTTTAACACTTTGTGGGCAACTGGCTAAGACTTGCAGTACAACTATGGCATACCCGGATGAATTGTTTTTTCAAATGTAATCGAAATTTTCATAATCGAAGACATCGCGAATTATGTCACTATAACACATCAACCAAGAATCTTTTTTTCGCGAACTAACTACCGCTATTGTGTGTGAATCAATAAACTATGTGATGTGAATGACACTTATCAAAATCTACATCCACGATAGCTTTCAGATGACATAATCTTTTGTTTAAACAAATTACATCGATCGTGTAACGTAAGTGCTCTTAAAAGATGTCGCTGCATTGCGGCACATGTGACTGCTCGAAATGTCTGTTTTGTTGAACTTCCTCAAATCTTCTTAAATAATATATCAACAAGAGCAACATTATTATCACAAGGTAAAAGCTGCATTAGTTTAATATTTGTAGAATTTTGCCAGTGCTAGACACAGACACAACCTGATTTTTAATACTGTATTATGTGTTTACACATAGACTAATACCTTGTTCACAGTTGACACCAGAATATCCAGGTACGCATTCACAGGTGTAACTGTTGACTCTATCTTGGCACGTTCCGTTTACACATGGGTTGGATACACACTCATTGATGTCTGAAATCAATAATAATTATATGTGATTGACAATTGATTGTTTATAGCGAGTACGCTACTTAACTGCCTGTAACCAAAAGATGTATTCAACTAAAACCCAAAGACTTATTAATTAGCATGTCTACTCCAGACCTAATGTGTGGCAAACGACCACAGTTCAAGGCGGGTATCGGTGAAAAAATGATCAGCTAAACATCTTTGACTGAAATAATGATATCACTACATAAAGACGAAAGGAATTAAATTCATCATGATTTTGTTCTTTAGAATTTGCTTTATTCCAAGTAGGTTTCAAATGAAAACATGTGGTGGCCCAGTTAGCGTCGAGGTAGATCTGTAGCCGCCAATGCCAGAGGTACAAGTACCAAACGACCGGGCGTGGATTCGACCCACCCAGTGGACCCAATAATGAACTTAGGTATGAGGCTCATCAGTTCACCCTCTCCTTCTGATGAGAGTTTACACCGAGGTCTAGTCTGTGTACGCATACATTCCATTGCACAGATTTCAAGGTCCTGATGGTCATGTCCTAGACGGTTGAGAGTCAAATACACCGACATGTACTGTAGGTCATGTCCTCCCCTCCCCATGTCCTGAGTGACGCTGCTCTTGCGGCTGCTACGTTTCGCAGAAAAGGTAATAGGATTTCTCTCGCATAAGTAACGAATAAAATAAAAAAATCCTAAATACATTAAAAAAATTGTCAAAATAATGATAACGAGAAAGAAATGGTTACATTATCGATGAGGAATCTTCTTCTTTTCTTCTTCTTTACCCTCTTCTTTTTCATGTTGCTGCTGCTGTGCTGCTGCTGCTTCTGCTGCTGCTGCTGCTGCTGCTGATGATGATGATGATGATGATGATGATGATGATGATGATGATGATGATGATGGTAATGATGATCGATGAAAATAAGATTCCATCAAGCATGTAGAGACCTTGCTATCTGGTAAAGAATATTTTAAACACTTAATGCCTATGCTGATTATGCTACTGATTTAAAAAAAAAAAAACACGTGAATAATTATTTTGTATGGTAGTCATATTATTTCACCTTTTCCTCTGCTGATAAAAAATATATTATGACTAATATACTGACATTTACAACAATTAAAAGATTGATAATTTTGTATGTTATGTGTTATCTCATGTGACGACACGAGTTTTCGACGCACGCTAATAGTAAGTTGTACCAGATCTGGTGACGTGACATCTCACCTGTTTTACAGTTGACACCAGAATATCCATGTAGACAGGCACACGTGTAACCGTTAACGTTATTGTTACACGTCGCACCATTCTCACAGGGGTTGGAGGCACATTCATTGATGTCTGAAATCAGCATAAAACGCTGTCAACATTAACCTAATTCAAACATTACTCTAATTCAAACGGCATAATAAACAAACGTAGTATAAACAATCTTTTAAAAAAACTGTCTTTTGGGGCTTATTTAATAAAGAATCGGCCATCATTTAGTTTGTTTTTTCCAGTGTAATTTCACTTGTGTTATGCAACATCTGAATGTCCTATCCATGATCATCTCAATAAGACATTTTTAAACTGTACATGTACGAGCTGATCTTTACGATGTGAATTGAAGTTTTTCCCTTGTGTTTTATTTTCAGGTCATGGGGGGGGATAATTAAGGAAGAAACCTAGTCACACAGAAACAACTACAGGGTGGGCCATAAAAAGTGTCCAAATTTTATTGTGCAATAACTGAGATAGAAATTAATATTTTACAACATGTTTTATTCCACGTAGACAACAATGTTAAAGGTTTTGTTCAAACTAATCTTAGCAAAATCTGTGCATTTTCAGAGTCACAGAATCAATAGTTCATGATGTGCTCAATCCATGCTCCGCGTTGTTGAATAACAGCTGCGAGCAGAACGTTGAAGTTTTCACCAGACTTGAACCCTGCTGATTATTTTCTTTGGGGTTATTTGAAAGAACGAGTGTATACAGACAATCCAAGAACAAGTGAAGAACTACAAGGCAAGCATCAGGAGAGAAATCAGAAGCATTCCTGCAGAGATGCTGACAAGAGTTGTGGACAACTTCAACGTTCGGCTCGCAGCTGTTATTCAACAACGCGGAGCATGGATTGAGCACATCATGAACTATCGATTCTGTGACTGAAAATGCACAGCTTTTGCTAAGATTAGTTTGAACAAAACCTTTAATATTGTTGTCTACGTGGAAAAAAACATGTTGTAAAATATTAATTTCTATCTCAGTTATTGCACAATAAAATGTGGACACTTTTTATGTTTATAATAAACAATATTCTAACGGCATTTGTGTATGTTAAAATGCTTTAGCGGGAACAGATATTTAGGCCTTTCACTTAAGAAGAGTTTTTTTTAAATTTTCCAGTTCTGACCTTAAGATAGCATAATTTTAACCTACTGCATAAATAAAAAAAAAATATATGTACATTTTCATACATAAGTTTATTTTAAAAAAAAAACTTTTAGTGCTGACGTCATATCGTATAGTGATATTTCTATTTCTTTTTAACCGGATACAGGTTTGGCTAGCTTATGAAATATAAAAAATAGACTCTGGAAATGGTTCCGAAATGATTCACTCTTTCGCAGCTTGCACGAATACTGTCTCAGGTTGATAGACTTTTATAGACTGTTCTGAAATTATGTTTTTAAATTTTTAAAATGTTTTAGAAGTTCAATTTTCATTTTCTAATATCATCTAAATCTCTGAGTTAATTAATTAAATTAAAGACTGATTTCATTTGAAACACAGGCGCTTGTATTTGGACACGCGAGAGCCTATGCCTGTGACGCGTCTCCCTTTAGTTATCAAATACTGTGATTTGAAAATACTTGTGCGCACCACAATGGAATTTCTTTGTTGAGATAACAAAGTAATCAAATTCGTATTCGAGTACACCTACACATAGAAAAATTACAACGAGGTCTTTGTAAAATTGTCAATATTTGCATTAAGTTTACTTACGACCGTCATCATTATTTTTGTTGTTATTTTTTACTTTTTGTTTTTGAGCGCCCCGAGCATAATCGGGGAGCATGGAGTCTGGCGCTATAAAGTGAACAACAACGTCATCATCATCATCATCATCATCATCGACATCATCATCGTCGTCGTCGTCAAGACAAAAGTCGTCCAAGGACAGAAATACTTTTATGGAGGGTAATTTGATCCCAAGCTGACACAGTACAGATACACTTTCAAAAAATGAGCAGGTGTACTGCATACAAATGAACAACTATTAACAACAAACTAACCTGTTTGACAGTTGACATCAGTATATCCAGGAACACAGTTACATGTGTAATGATTCAATCTATCTGTGCACGTTCCACCATTCTGACAGGGCTTGGATAAGCATTCGTCGATCTCTGAAATCATGTCAGTATTTTTATATACAGATAACCCATATTGTATAATGTATGCTGTCTCAAATATATATTTGTCTAGCGCATTTCTCCATGCTATGGGAGCGTGCTCAGTGTGTTCAGAAAAATTATGAAAATAAAGACATCAAAATAAGGGCAGAAAAGCAATGACAGAAAAATAATGATAATAACAGAAAACTAATGATAATGAAAGAAAAATAATGATAATAACAAAAAAACATTGACAGAAAAATTATTAAGGAAAAATAATGACTGACCGAAAAATAAGAAGAGCTAGACCGGTAGAAAGCCTTACACTATAAATTCATTACATTGAATGCATGCTGATAAAGAACGTTGAGGAGGAAGAGGTGTGGGAAGAGGGGAAGGAAGAAGACATACGTATAGAGAGCTCATCAATAGGATAAAAGTGACCTATACTATCCTATCCCGTAACTCGGAGGTCGTAGGGGCACCACAGATGATCGTTTAACCAGGGTACTCCATCTTTCTCTGTCCTCAGCAACCCTGATGGCTTCGCTCAGTGCATTCACCAGTCCATTCTTGAATGTTGTCCTCCCACCTCTTTTTCGGTCTCTCTCTTCTTCTACCCTCTTGCACTTTGCCCTGCAGGATGGACTTTGCAAAACCTGATGATCTGGTGACGTGGCAATACCATCGGAGTTTCCGTTTCTTCACCACTGTGAGCAGGTCCAATAGCTTGTGCGATGGTCTGTCGGACCTCGTCGTTGGTGATGTGCTGGATGTAGGAAATGCTTAGAAGTCTTCTGTAGCACCTCATCTCCATGCTTTGTATTCTTCGTTATAGATCTTCTGTGAGAGTCCATGTTTCGCAAGCGTATAGGAATCAGGGGTGCTGACAGTAATAGGATACAAGTGATAGGCCAATCAGGGGTGCTGACAGTAACGACTTTTAACTTGCCCAAATGACTAGTGCCACAAACAAAGACAATAGTCTTGCCAGATTTTTCATTTCACCTCTAGACTTTTTTCACAACCACACGACATGAAACTGGATGGTAACCATTTGTCTGCCAGCAATGGGATACTCGGACAAAGAAGGAATTAGTTACACTTGACCAAAGTGTAAGTCAACTATTCAAATTCAAACAGCTGAATAAAAACAAAAAAGGACAAGCTGGTTATGCACATTCGGTGAACAAGACCAGTTCTTTTTTCAGCATCACTGCCAAGAAATTCTGAAGACGATTTCAATGTTTATAACGAAGAAAGAAAGATAATTCTTCTAAACTTGGGAGAATGGTGTTACATCATAAACATTCAAGCAATAATAGATTACTTGTACCTGTATTGTGATAGACGTTTGATATATAGCACGGTTGAAATTATCAATAATATTACCTTTTTCACAGCGGACGCCAGTAAAGCCAGGTACACATGTACAATTGTATCCGTTCACTTCGTCTTTACACGTTGCACCGTTATGACAGGGGTTGGAGGCACATTCGTCTATGTCTGAAATCAGTGTGATTTCTTTGTTATAATTGTACAGCAACGTTTGAAACCTTTGTCTATATTAATTAAAATTGAAACAATATTCGTTAAATGTTGGTTTTTCAAGAACACGTTGTAACATTAGCATATAAAATTCTTTTAAATTCATTACGATCTAAATTTTGTAAAAATATTTTTGCTCATGTAATTGTGCTTATTCACTGGTTCATATACTGTTTAAATGCACTGATTTTGACTTTTTGCTACCAGTGGGAATGAAAAACATTAAGATACTAAGTGATTTAAATGTTTCAGTTTGTTTAAAGCTTGCAAAATGTTTTATTTATTTATCTGTTGGAAGATTTATGTAGAGTTTTTTATCAGTGACTAAAGTATTGTAAATTAAATCATAGAAGTACTAGGTATGGGGCGAGAGAAAAAGAGAGCGAGAGTTATTTGATTTAATTATTTTTTTTCTCAGTTGTTCTTGTTATTAAGTTGATTTTTTGATATAGTTAATTATTTACATTTGTTCAGTAATATGCTTATTTTCTTATTTTCAATGTCTAAATCACTTAGGTGAATAACAGGCAATAAATGAGTAACACACACTGTAGCAAAGGGAGGACAGTTTGTAATCGATGCGTGCTTGCATGGGTAGCCAGTGAAGTTTCTTCAGAAGTATGTGATGTGATCGTATTTTCGGGCTCTGTAAATGAGACGGGATGCTAAATTTTGAATTTCTAGAGTTTTTCCATCTGATACTGAGGTGCACCAGCAAGAAGAGAATTACAATGTAATGGTGTTGGTGGTGATTTGGAGAGAAGACGAAGTGAAGCGATGGAGGCTAAGGTGATAAAGTATTATTTGCACACATTCTCTCTCTCTCTCCCTACTTGTTCCTCATGTGGTATCCACGGCCCCGAAACATTTGCACGGTCGAGCTTATATCTCGCCGTAGCGAAACCAAAGAGCGTATTATAGAAAGAGGGGGAACTTGGAACAGAACCGCGAGACGGAAGATACGAGTTACGCTCCCTTGTCGACATGCTAAAAATGGCTCGTGGCAGAAAGACAAAAGGCGACCGAGTAAAACAGGGCGATGACTTTTGCACAGCCATCAATTGCCGTAATGCCAGATACAAGAAAATTGTGATGGCAAGTTCTTTTTCAAGTTTCCAAGAGACAAAGAAAGGTAAATTGCAATCGAAAAACTTCTTTTTTGTGTGTTTATATAGGCCTAAACCAAGACCGCTGCAGTGTTGTTAAAACAATCGGGGAGAGGCTTCAGTGATTCATGTTATATCTATTCTATGTGCTAAAACAAAAGCTGTTTGCTTGCTGACAGTTTACGTTCAAAAGGTCGCTCACTGTTTACGTTGTTTCTAGGTTGTTTGACTATTATATTTGTGCTTACATTTCAATCGTAGAAGATGTTGTCAGATTGGCAGTTTGGCTTCGTCAAACTGCTCATGTTAACAAGTTAAATTAGACTAAGTCTGTTTTCTCCTCGTGATCAAATACTGTGCAAGATAACCCCTTACCTAGGCACAAAAATGGTCCTTGATCTGTTGTAATCCCTTTTCGTTTGAGTGTAAACGGGGAAAAAAATGTAATGTAGAAACTCAGTCCTTGTTCTGATCTGTGAATTTCTGCGCATTAGATCTATATTGCGTGGAATGTTGTAGTCTAGGTTCTGATTGTTCTGTCTGATTAATTAATTATTTTCCATGAAGTGACTGATGTTATTAAGCCAGTGATGTGGGAGGTGAGAGGGTTGGGGGGTAGAGGGACACCTGATATAAATTAAATTCACACTATTAGTGAAACATTTTGTTATTGTGCTTTATTGTGATTAATTGATTGAATGACAGAGCTCTCTCTTCACCCATCCCCCCTCTCTCTCTCTCTCTCTCTCTCTCTCTCTCACGATTACGGATTTACACAGTTTCGGATAAATGAAACAGTCTGTCATGCAATTTTAAAATATCTGTCGTTGATTAAAAAATAATAAATTCCAAGGCAGAAAACGAACCTATGACATACACACATAAGCAACATAAAACACCTAATAAATGTCAATAAGTAAACGTAAACAAAAAACAAACAAAAAAAAGACAGCAGTAGCGGAATATTAATAATAATGATGGTTAAAAGTTTGGTTTTTGCAAACGTTGCCATAAAAATTATTCTTTTTGCAATGGCATAGGCTCAATAAGTTACCACGCACAGATCATTCATATAGCAGATGATGAAATATAGCCAGCCCGAGCAAAGGGAAATAATCGGTGAGAGCGTCTCGCATTTTTGTATAGGACATAATGGAAGTTCCCTCTCTTTCCGTAATAAGCTCTTTGGCGAGACTATGCTTACGCGTGCCGCGAGTGCGATAAAATCTTTGCAAAAGCTGGCTAATTTGTGATAGTTGCTAATCTTTATTTTAAATATAATGCATGGAAGCCTAACGAATAATATACAAATTATATATTAGCGTAAACGCGGAAATACGACCTTTCTACTTGTTACACTCATTCGATGTTGGTGTTTTTTCTATCAGTATCTGATTCAGCCCCAATGCTGAAATCCTGATAAGGTGTAACTCAGATTCGTTTATCCACGCAGCCTGCTCAATCAGCATACAAGACACGGAGTCGAGTTCCACTTTTATTCAGCACACATCAACAACTGCATACAATCACCTTTTCACTCCTCAACTTTTTACTTTCCAACTCACTATCAACAACAACTCCCAAAAACAGTGCGGTGCATGAAATATATAGTCTCTCTCTCTTCCCGAACAATTTAGAACACGGTAGACTAGAATGACGCACTACAGCCAATCAAAATAAAGATCGTCATCACTGACTTACGTCATACTTCTCTCTACACATATCCGGAACGTTCTCTTACTTCGACATTTATCGGGAAATTTCTATCGACAGTAAATAAGTAGATCTAGAGAATTCTCCAATAATCTCGACTAACGAAAATTATCAACGTTATACAAAGCTTCTTCTAACAACAATGCAAACTCAAATCAAGGGTAAATAAACTCCATTATTGAATACTTTGCAAAACGAAACGATTAGATCTATCGTGCGCGTTTCAGACATACTACCATTCGCGTTTCAACGTAACATAACCCCCCACTCAAGAAGAAATTTACCTAATTTCTTTCAACAACGTTGAAACGTAATGCACAAATAAAGTCTTAATTCTGGACTTTCTGAATACTGTCATTGTGCTCAATTCATTCACACAGAGTCAATGTTCTTCCATCCGCAAGTCTATCTGGATATTGTCAATGTTCTCAGTTCATCCACATAGTCAATGTTCTTTACTCACACACTCTGCTGAGGAAGTCCGCACCAACATTGTCTGATCCTTTAGTAGATTCTACTCGCATGTTAAAGTTCTGCAAGTACATAGCCCATCTCATGATCCGACTGTTCACAAACTTGGCAGAGTTTAAGTAAGTTAACGGCTTATGATCAGTCTGCAGCACGAACTTCACTCCTTGAAGGTACAGTTCGAACTTCCGGATTCCTCATATGATGGCAAGGCACTCTTTCTCCATGGTCGAGTAATTTTTCTCAGCCCTGGACAGCTTCTTGCTGGCGTAACTGACCGGAAATAATTTCCCTTCGTGTTCTTGCATCAGTATGGCGCCGATGCCTTCGTCCGCTGCGTCTGATCTCAAGACGAATTCCTTGGAAGTGTCAGGCAGTCTTAGCACCGGATCCTTCGAAAGGAGATCGCGCACAGTCTGGTATGCCTTCTCCTGAGACGGTCCCCACTGCACTTGGTTTGGACAGCCTTTCCGCACCAGGTCCGACAAAGGTGCTGTGATGGCGAAGTAGTTTGGTACAAACTCCCTGTAATATCCAGCCAACCCCAGGAAAGATCGCACCTGCTTCTTGGTTTGGGGACGTGGAGCGTTCAGAATCTTGATGACGTTTTCTAGTAAAAGCCCCTTTTGTCCTTCTTTCAGCGAATGGCCGATAAAGTCGACATTGTCAGTTCCCAGAATGCACTTACTGGGTCTCACGGTCAAGTTGGCTTCTGTGAGACGGTGAAACAGCTCCCTTAAGGTCTGCAGATGCTCTTCCCAGGTGCGAGTGTGTACTAGTAGGTCGTCCCAGTAACACACGACGTTGTCCATCCCATTGAGCATCTTCCTCATTCCTCTCTTCAGGGTAGCTCCGCTGTTGACCATGCCAAAGGGCATCCTTAGGCACTCGTACGTCCCATCAGGAGTTATAAAAGCAGTCTTAGGTATGTCCTGTTGACGCACGGGGACTTGCCAATAACCCTTACTGAGGTCAATCTTTGAGAATATTTTACTCCCCGATAGTTGGCGGAAGAGGTCTGCTGCGGTAGGCATCGGTTCAGGGTCGAAGACGGTGATCTTATTGACCTTCCTGTAGTCGATGCATACTCTGTTGCTCCCGTCCTTCTTCTTCACGACCACGACAGGGGACGCGTAGGGGGAACTGGACTCCCTGATGATGCCCATCTTCAGCATCTCATCGATATCTTTCATCAAGGATTCACGGGCCTTGAAAGGGATCGGGAATGGTTTGGATCGAACAGGGATATTTGAAGTGAGGTGGACTTCATGTTCGACCAAAGTCGTAGAGCCTGGGACATCACTGAAGCTATGGGGAAACTCGCCCATAAGGTCCTTGAGCTCAATCTTTTGACCTTCCGTCAAGCCTGGTCCTAGCTTAACATCATCGATGCCTTCTTTGCTGTGGAAGTCTCCAATTTCCAACAGTTCCTCGCTGTCAAAGCTGTTGTCGATCTCAGCTGCTGTTGCTGCATGCACAGTCTCTGATGGCCTTTCCACGTACAGCTTAAGGAGGTTGGCGTGGTATATCTTGGAATGCTGGCCGACCTTCACCTTATAGTCGTTGATCCCCACCACGGTCCCCACTTCGTACGGGCCTTTCCACTGCATCAGCAACTTATTATGATCAGTAGGTAGCAGCACCAGCACTTTGTTGCCAGGTTTGAACTTCCTGTTCACAGCCCTACGATCGTAGTAGTGCTTTCCACAGTCCTGGGACTTATTCAGGTTTTCTCTGGCTATCTCGAGAGTCTGCTCCAGCTTCTCTCGTAGCTCAAACACGTACTGGTAGCTATTCTTCACCTCTGGGGTCTCTACTTCTTTCGTCCACAGTTCTTTCAGGATGTGCATCGGCCCTCGGATTGTTCTTCCGTACAGCAGCTCGAACGGAGAAAAGCCGGTGGACTCCTGCGGCACTTCTCTGTAGGCGAACAGTAAGGCGTTGATGTAGCGATGCCATTGTCTGGGCTGCTCGCTGCACAGTTTCTTCAGGGTGGACTTCAGCGTAGCATTGAACTTTTCGACGAGCCCGTTGCACATTGGATGGTAGGGTGTCGTAGTCAAATGCCGGATGCTCAGCAGTCTGTTGACCTCCTTCATGCAGTCAGAGACGAACTGCGTCCCAAGGTCTGTCAGAATTTCTTCAGGCACTCCAAGTCTACTGAACATGTCCACCAGTGCCTCTGCCACAGTCTCAGTGTCAATCTTCTTCAGAGGGACTGCTTCTGGGTACCGAGTCGCATAGTCCACTAAAGTCAGTACCCACCGATGACCTTCTTCACTCGGAGGTCTTATTTCGCCGATTAAGTCTAAGGCCACCCTCTTGAAAGGTCGGTTGATCAATGGCATCCTCTGCATAGGCACTTTCGGGACCCTTCCTCGAGGTATGGTCTTCTGGCAAATGTCACACGATCGGCAGAAACGGCTGACATCCGCATGAAGTCCTGGCCAGTAGAACACCGCCTGGATTCTGTCTGACGTCTTCTTGATGCCTAGGTGACCTCCCATGATTGAGTCATGTGCTACTTCCATCACTTGGCGCCTTAGGGGTAACGGTACCAAGACTTAACGTAGTGGTTTCCCTCCGTTGACCCTCGGGTGCTGGAAGATTCGGTACAGGATCTTGGCCTTCACCTCAAAATAGACCGTGCCACTGCCTTTGGTCACGTGGTCTTGGCGGTTCCTGTACTTGTTTAAAGTACTATCAGCTTCCTGGAGCTGGATCAGTTTATCTCTGTCCACGATGGCGGCTTTGGAGTTGTCGGCGACCTTCAGTGGCGTAGACTTCTTGTCTTTCTTGGCCTGGGCCCTGGTTGTAACAGCACCGACGATCTCTGGTCGGCAGGGCTGAGCCGGAGTAGCCACATTGTCCCGTAGAAGCTCTGTAAGGTCTCCTTCGGGAAATTGCAAGGGATCCTCCTCCACAACTTCGACACGTTGGGTTGAGGCAGGACTCCACTCTGGATCGGGGTCGTCGGGTCGTCTCGCGCCGTCGATATTCCCGATCATCAAATCATACAGCGGCTTCTTCAGGCAAACCGCTTCGACTTCGCCTATGTAGAAAGGAGTACTGACTTGAATCTTCGCAACTGGCGCTCTCACACATTTGCTGTCGGCCATGAGTGTCCATTTAAAATCGCCAGTGAACTGTTCTTTAGCGATTAGGTCTTCTTTGACGATGACCCCACTGCAGCCAGAGTCTCTTAAGACAGTCACTTCATGAGTTCCGACGCGTCCCTTGGAAACAGGTCATCGCTGCGCTGGCGACGACGGGGATGGATTTCCCGTTGGCAAGGAGAAGTAGGCCATCGGTTATGCACTCTTGCACGTCCGCAGGAGTAGCTGCGCGCTCGGTCTCACTCGGAAGAATGACGCTCCCGCCACACACTTGATGGTCAGATCTACTGGTTTGCCGTTGATTGGAGAACCGCCTCTGCCGGTTGCCCGCCGCTGCATTGTCCGTATTGCTCCGCTGTCCGCTACTTTTGTTTTGAGGACAGTTAGCCGCTCTGTGGTCTGTAGCGTTGCAGGTGAAACAGCCTCTTGAATGCCCTTCCCTGGGAGGTGGCGTGGAGTCCGTCTGTCTCTGGCTCGTCTGGCTCCCCTGGCTCCCCTGGATCTGGTTCCCATGGTTTCCAGTCTTCTGAAAATGTTTCGTCGCGCTGGGTGGCCCCAGGGTCTTCCCATGAGCGATGAGATATCTTTCAGCAGCCTCAGTCACATCTTTAAGCGTCTGCAGCTTTTGTACTTCTAAGTGGGTCGCTAGGTCCTTGTGACAGGCATTGAGAAATTGTTCCTTCACGATCAGGTCATGGAGACTGTCGTAAGACTTTCTTTCGCCTGATAATTCCACCCACTTGTGTAGATATGACGACAGGCGCTCCACAAACTGCTTTGGCGTCTCGTCTGACTTAGGCCGGCATTCATGGAAGCGTTTACGGTAGCCCTTCTCTGTAAAGTTGTAGCACTGCAATAGGGCCTCTTTCAAGACGTCGTAGTCTTTAGCGTCATCGTCCGACAATCTGGTGTAGACGTCGAGTGCTTGCCCCGTCAGAAGTGCACTTAGTCGAATCGCCCAGTCTTGAGGTTGCCAGTTAGAGCTTTTGGCAAACCTTTCAAATCTCGCCAAATAACTGTCGATCTGGTCCTTCCCGTCGACAAACGCTGGCAATTTTGGAGCTTTGTTGTCACTGATAACTTGTGGCGCATGCTGATTGTTTTGGATACGCGCCAACTCTAGCTGGTACTGACGCTCAGCCTCTCTTTCTTGCCGCTGCTCTTCTCTTTCTTGACGCCGCTCTTCTCTTTCTTCTCGGCGACGCTGCTCTTCTAATTCTCTTTCTTCACGGCGACGCTGCTCTTCTAATTCTCGTTCTTGTATTCTCTCCTGGGATTTGACGTACTCCGTCAGCTGTTTGCCTTTTAGATTCAGTTCAACTCCTTTCTGCCAGAAATCAGCCATCTTAATGCTTTTCTGGAAAGTTCTTTTCTGGAAAGTTCTTTTCTGGAAGGTTCTTTTTCTAGACAGTTCTTTTCTGGAAGGTTCTTTTCTGGAAAGTTCTTTTTTGGAAAGTTCTTTTTCTAGAAAGTTCTTGACTTTGCTGCACCCTTCTAGACTGTTCTAGAACAGCACGCTTTCTGCAGTAGCGCTGATGCTTGTCACTAGTCGCTTTCGCTGACGCAGGCCCCGCTGTCCTCGTCGTATGCGACGCTGCACCACGCTGGTGTTGATGTATACGCTCCTGTGCTGAAGTAGACGCGACGTCCGCTCGCCGCTCTCTGTAACACTGGCGATGTAGCTCCGAGACTGTCCCTCGACGTAGTCCTGCGGCAGCCACGTAGTCCCGGTCTGTTGTTCGCTCACGAAGCAACTCTTCGGCGACTACACGCCCTTGCAGTCAACCCGAATCTATCGGTGATGTAGTCCCAGTATGTTGGCCCCTCCCGACGCAACTCGTTGGCGGCTACCCTCGATGACTGCCTCTCGTAACGTTGACTCGCTTGTTGTAGCAGTTGAACCCTTGGCTATGGCGTGAATCGCGGCTTGACCCCCAAAATGTTACACTCATTCGATGTTGGTGTTTTTTCTATCAGTATCTGATTCAGCCCCAATGCTGAAATCCTGATAAGGTGTAACTCAGATTCGTTTATCCACGCAGCCTGCTCAATCAGCATACAAGACACGGAGTCGACGTATGAAGTTTTCCACTTTTATTCAGCACACATCAACAACTGCATACAATCACCTTTTCACTCCTCAACTTTTTACTTTCCAACTCACTATCAACAACAACTCCCAAAAACAGTGCGGTGCATGAAATATATAGTCTCTCTCTCTTCCCGAACAATTTAGAACACGGTAGACTAGAATGACGCACTACAGCCAATCAAAATAAAGATCGTCATCACTGACTTACGTCATACTTCTCTCTACACATACCCGGAACGTTCTCTTACTTCGACATTTATCGGGAAATTTCTATCGACAGTAAATAAGTAGATCTAGAGAATTCTCCAATAATCTCGACTAACGAAAATTATCAACGTTATACAAAGCTTCTTCTAACAACAATGCAAACTCAAATCAAAGGTAAATAAACTCCATTATTGAATACTTTGCAAAACGAAACGATTAGATCTATCGTGCGCGTTTCAGACATACTACCATTCGCGTTTCAACGTAACACTACTGATATAATAATATCGGATCTATCTGCTACGAAATAAAAATAATATGCAATTTAAGAGGGAGTTGGCTGCTGGTCTTAAGAGTGTCACGACTCTAAACTCATAATAACTCTTTAATTTAATACAATTATAAATAATAATAATAATAATAATAATAATAATAATAATAATAATAATAATAATAATAATAATAATAATAATAATAACAATAATAATAACAATAATAATAATAATAATAATAATAATAATAATAATAATAATAATAATAATAATGACAAAGAAAGAACCACGTCTCCTCTTTCCAACGATATACAATACAATACTATTATGGTTTCCGACTATGACAGACTAAATTAGAAATCACCTAACACCTATCCTATCCTATCCCGTAACTCAGAGGTCGTAGGGGCACCACAGATGATCGTTTAAACAGCGTACTCTATCTTTCCCTGTCCTCAGCAACTCTGATGGTTTCGCTCAGTGTCAAACCAGTTTATTCTCGAATGTTGTCCTCACCTATTTTTCGGTCTCCCTCTTCTTCTACCTCCTTGCACTGTGCCTTGCAGGATGGTCTCTGAAGATCTGGTGACGTGGCCATACCATCGGAATTTCCGTTTTTTCACCACTGTGAGCAGGTCATCGTGTTGTCCAATGGCTTGTGTGATGGTTTGTCGGACTTCGTCGTTGGTGAAGTGCTGGGTATAGGAAATGCCCAGAAATGTCTTCTGTAGCAGCTCATCTCCATGCTTTGTATTCTTTGTTGTAGATCTGCTGTGAGGGTCCATGTTTCGCAAGCGTATAGAACGATGGAGATGACAAGGGAGCGCAGCAGTCTTACCTTGGAATGTAGGCTGATGGTCCTGCCTTTCCAAATTGGCTTTAACCTCGCCAGGGCAAAAGTTGTTTGTGCGATCCTGTAGAGGACTTCCTGCCAGGACCTATTGTCTGATACAATGGCTCCTAAATATTTGAAGCTATGCACTGTGTTGAGGGATTGGCCTTGGACTTTGATGTCCGTGTTGATGCCGTTTGTGTTGTTGGTCATCATTTTGGTCTTCTCTGCACTTATTTCCATTCCATAGTCTCTGGAGGTGGTGTCAAGCTTATGTACCAGCTGTTCAAGTTCTTGTTCCTCTCCAGCCAATCCATCAATGTCATCCGCAAAACGAAGGTTGGAGATTGCTCCACCCCCTATGCTGACTGTGCCTTCATGATCTGCAAGGGCATCCGACATGATGCGCTCTAGGAAGATGTTGAAGAGTGTTGGAGAGAGTAGGCATCCCTGATGCACACTGATTGTTGTCCTGAACCAGTTTCCGATGGCGCTGTTGTGGAGGACTGCACTGGTAGACTTGTCATACAGACTTTTGATGACTTCAATAATTTTAGGGCTGATGCTGTACACTCTCATAGTTGCCCTCAGAGCCAGACTCTGTCAAATGCCTTTTTAAAATCTACGAACACATGATAGAGATGTTGTTGGTGCTGTAGGAATTTCTCGCAGATTATTCTGAGGTTGAAAATCTGTTCAGTGGTACTTCGCCCTGCCATGAATCCTGCTTGTTCTTCAGCTATGATTTGTTCAGCTTGTGGTTTCAACCTGTTGAGTATTATTTTCAGGAGGACCTTACTGGGATGGCTGATAAGGCTTATGGTGCGGTAATTTTCACACTCCTGAAGGTTACCTTTTTGGGAAGAGTGATGACAAGCGACTGGGTCCATGGTGTAGGCCACTCCCCACTCTGCCAGATCTTGTTACAGATAATGGTGAGTGCGTTAATCATCGCTTCTCCTCCTGCTTGAAGAAGTTCCGCGGGTATGTTGTCCATTCCCGCTGTTTCACATCAGCCATAATTACATCTAGACCCTTCCTACAACCTTTTCTCTGTTTTTCTTCCGATGTGTCTGTCCCTATAAAACTAATATGTAATATAAGTATCTACTGTTAAAGAATGAACTAAGGCATCGGACAATATCACACTTAAGGTGTTACCGTGGATATTCTTTGCTATAGCATCATTCACAATTATATTCTTATCATCTGTTAGGCGGGAAGAGGCGTTACGACAGGTCAGTATCCGTTGATGCTAAGCCTATAACAGCGCGTTGTCTTTATCAATGTGATATTCATCGCGCTATTCTAAACATCGCGCTCTCCTTCAAAACGGCTACTGGAAGCCTTGTCATACAGGATTTTAATGACTTGAATAATTTTAGGGCTGATGTTATACACTCTCATTGTGGTTGCCCACGGAGCTGCATGCCAAACTCTGTCAAACGGCTTCTTGAAATCTACAAACACATGAAATAGATGTTGTTGGTGCTGTAGATATTTTTCGCAGATTTTTCTAAGGTTGAAAATCTGTTCAGTGGTACTTCGCCCTGCCCTGAACCCTGCTTGTTCTTCAGCTATGATTTGTTCAGCTTGGGGTTTCAACCTGTTGAGTATTATTTTCAGGAGGACCTATCAGGGATGGCTGATGGTGCGGTAATTTTCACACTCCTGAAGGTTACCTTTTTTGGAAAGAGTGATGACAAGCGACTGGATCCGTGGTGTAGGCCACTCCCCACTTTGCAACATCTTGTTACAGATAATGGTGAGTGCATCAATCATCGCTTCTCCTCCTGCTTGAAGCAGTTCCGCGGGTATTTTGTCCACTCCCGCTGACTTCCCTTTCTTCAGCGATTGCACTGCTGCCTCAACTTCTTCTCGGAGAATTCGGAGGATTTCTTCTTGTTCTCTGTTCTCGGGACATGCTAGAACTGAAGGGTCTTCGTTTGGTGTGTGGTTGTAAAGGTCAGAGCAGTAATCTGTCCATCTATCCAAGACTTCTTGTTCTTCTGTAAGGCATATGCCGGACTTGCTTTGGATGGTGGAGAGCTTGGGCTTTACAGTCTGAAAGGCCTTCTTTTTGTTGTTCTTGTTCAGACTGTTCTCTATTTCCTGGCATTGATCTTCTATCCAGTTCTCCTTTCCTGTGCACATGCCTTTTCGGATGGCATTGTTGATTTTTCGGTAGTCATCAGCTCAGTGTGAGGTGTTCTTTTTCTTTTTCATCTCTCTTCGTTTATCACACAGATCCAAAAGTTCAAGTGTGATCCACGGCTTCTTCTTTGGCCGGTGCTTGCCAAGGATCTCATAGGCGGCATCTGTCACAGCTGGGTTGAAGGTGGTGGTCATGGAGTTGACATCTATTTCACCAGCTCCCAAAATGAACAGTGGTGCAAATTTCCCTCCAACTGTGGTCTGAAATATTTCTGCTACCTCCGGGTCTTGCAGTTTGTCCAGGTCGAACTTCAGTCTAGTGCACTTTGCTGTGTTTACTCTCGTCAAGTTGAGCCGATATCTGCTCCTGGAAATGTGCGTGTCCTGCCAATGTTGATGCTTGATTTGAAGCGTGTCTTGACCATGATGTAGTCAATCTGGTTGTGATGCCCCACCCCGCCTCCCCGCCGGAACTGTGCCATGTCCATCGTCTGGATTTTTTGTGGAGACCAAGCGTGTTTGCCAGTATCAGATTGTTGTATCTGGCAAACTCCAAGAGTCTCAGACCCCTGTCATTTGTCTTGTTATTGCAATGGGGTCCACATGTGTCTAATTCCCAGTTGTGATGCGCATCTTGGCCAACCTTGCATTCCAGTCGCCTTCCACTATGACTATTTAATTTACTTATTTTGTTAAACATCAGTCATTAATATATGGTTGCTGTCATTACAATTACGCACTGGATGTGTCACATTACAAGACCATGTCTCTCTTCTAGAGACCATCAGTATGGCTGGTACAGAGAGAAAGAGAGAGAGCGAGAGAGAGTGCGCTCGCTCGCTGGCTTTTGTAACCCAGACTGATCGCAGACAAGAGAGAGAGAGAGAGAGAGAGAGAGAGAGAGAGAGAGAGAGAGAGAGAGAGAGAGAGAGAGAGAGAGAGAGAGAGAGAGAGATAGAGAGATGCTAAGTAAGCCCAGTCAGTGCAGCCAACCTTGTAATTTGAAAAGAGCAGTGTCAAATTAAGACCTCATACAAACCACAATAAGCAAAGGAGGTTAGGGGTGAGGAGTAAAGTTGATACTTAAGCAAACAATGGAGGGATGTTAAAAAGGAAGAATAATATTTACACATGTAGCCATGCTGGCTTCAAGAAATTTCTGACCTTACGATTCGTAGACCTTATACTCTGTCTCTGTTGTGTTTAATAATACTAATAATAATAATAATAATAATAATAATAATAATAATAATAATAATAATAATAATAACGGATTTTTATATAGCGGGTACTCCAGCCTATGACCAGACTCACCACGCTTTACATAGTCATTACATATAAATACATGCACTCGATGAAACATCACTTTTGCTACAATACAACAAAAGACGGGACAGTAAAGGTACAGACTATTTACAACTATGTACATAAATTACAAAAAAGACAAAATTATACTATTTACAACTATGTACACAAATGACAAAAAAGACAGAAAATAGAATAGCAAAAACCTATTCACAGCTATTTATATGCCCGGTTAGGCCCAGGAAGAAAAACATTATAAATATTTACAGCCGTTTATACACTTACGGATCAGACATAGACAAAAGATGAGAGAATGGCAGCGGGATACAAATCAATCTGAATAATGCAGTTTGAAGAGGTGGGTTTTGAGGGCCTTTTTGAATGCTTGTGTTGATTGTATGTTGCGGATATGGGAGGAAAGGGAATTCCACTGCTTAGGTGCGGAGTAAGCGAATGCACGTTGGCCGTATGTCTTAGTGCGGGTGACGGGAACCTTGAGTGTGCGAGTGTCAGCAGAAGATCTTAAAGTGCATGAAGGGGAGTAGACAGACAGTAGATCAGCAAGGTAGGAAGAACAAGAATCTGTGAAGAAGTTGTGACAGAGAACAGAGAGTTTGTACTCTATGCGTGCTTGCACAGGAAGCCAGTGAAGGGAATGTAGTAGAGGTGTGATGTGATCGCGTTTCTTAGCTCGGAATACTAGTCTAGCTGCTGAGTTCTGAACCTTTTGTAGTTTGTCAATGATGTGTTTCGGGGAGCCAGCAAGGAGAGAGTTGCAATAGTCAAGACGAGAAAGGACGAGAGCGCAGACTAGGGTTTTGGTGGCAGAGACTGTAAGATAGTGGCGAAAGGAGCTGATTTGGCGTATGGCCGTGTATGCAGAGCGACAGACGTTGGAGATGTGGTTGTTGAGGGACAGGTTATCGGAGAGAATGTAGCCGAGATTTCTTGCTGAGGATGAGAACTGAATGTTTGTTGTCCCTACTGTAAGCGATGTTGGGAGAGGCGAGAGTGAGGAGGAGGTGTTGTGCTTGTGAATGAGGAGGGCTTCGGTTTTATCGTCATTAAGCTTAAGCTTGTTGAGTGTCATCCATGACTTAATGTCTGTGATGCAGTTCTCCAAAGTCTGAACAGTGGAATTATTGAGAGAGGGGGCGGTGGATTTATACAGTTGTGTGTCGTCTGCAAATGACTGACTCTCAACAGCATGCTTTCTAAGCAGGAGAAGCAGTGGCTTGGTGTACAGAGTGAATAACACCGGCCCTAAAACGGAACCCTGAGGCACGCCGAACACCAAGTCTGCTGTGCTGGAAAAACAGCCATCGACAGTGACTGCTTGTGATCTGTCGGAAAGATATGAGTGGAACCAAGCCAGGACCGAGCCAGAGATTCCAAAGTAGTGTTGAAGAGTGTTAAAGAGAATGTGATGGTCGACTGTGTCAAAGGCGGCTGAGAGGTCTAATAAGGTGAGAACGGAGACGTTACCATTATCTAAGGCAAGCAACAGATCATTGGTTACCTTTAGGAGGGCTGTCTCAGTGCTGTGGAAGGGTCGGTAGGCAGACTGGTTGGAACAAAGTAAAGCGTTATCATATAGGTAGGCAAACAGTTGTTTGAGAACAATTTTTTCTATGACTTTAGACAGGAAGGAGAGGTTTGAAACAGGTCTATAGTTCTTTAGATTATTTTTGTCTAAACGTGGCTTTTTAAGGAGGGGTTTGATGACAGCCGCTTTGAGCACAGACGGAACAACACCAGAGGACAGACTCTCGTTGATAATGTGGGTAATAGTCGGGAGTAGAGGGTCAAGATTCTCTATCAACATGGGGGTAGGAATGGGGTCGAGAGAGCAAGATGTTGGTTTTGAGCTTAAGATGACTTTCTTGACTTCTTGCTCTGTTATTGGTTGGAAAACTTCCATCTTTGCGGTGGTGAGGGAAGGTGAGAATGGGTTAATGAGTGGGATCTTTTGGCTGTCAAGAGCGGCCCTTATGTCAGCCACTTTCTGTGTGAAATAATTACAAAATACATCTGGGAGCTGACATGCTGGATGTGTGGATGGGAGTGATGTTGCATTGCTCTTACCCCTTAGCTGATTGCAAATGTCAAACAACTGTTTACAAGTTTCGCTGCTGCTAATTCTGTTGCTAAAGTACCGGGTTTTGGCAGTCTGGACTATTTTAGTGACCCGTTTTTTTGCAGCGGTGAAAATCTGCTTGCTGACTTCTAAACCCGATTTGAGCCACTTTTTCTCAGCTTTGTGTCGGTGTTTCTTCGCCTCGGAGAGCTCGTCCGTAATAGACTCGTACCAGGGTGCTGAGCGAGTTGCCTTGACCTTTTTCTGGGCCACGGGGGCGTGCCGATCAAGCACCGCATGAAGTGTACTATTCAGCTGATCCACAGTGGGGCACAGTTCTGGGGTCACTTTAGCGGTAAGCTCTTGCTTGAAAGCATCCCTATCCATGGTACGCAGGCTGCGAGCCTTCCTGATAATGGGGGGAGGAGGGGGGCTGCGACGCTTAGTTCGCACATGACACAGAAATGGTCAGATGTTAATTCCTAGGTGACTGAAGTTGATCTAACAACATTATCCTGAGGCCTATTGTCACGTGGGGTTTATGGGCTCTGCACAATGGAATTATGGACCCTCACGTTTATTCGGTGGGAACTGCTAGTAAGTCACCCTATGAATTACTTTAATAAATTTATTTGTTTAGCTCGTTCTGTGTTAAGGTTGGGGTACAGAAATAGATAGAAAAAATGGTAAAAGATTACTGTCACACTAGCTTTCACACGGCTATGAATCATATGTAGTCCAGCCACTTGATAACAGTTAAAATCACACATTTATTTCTTCTACTCTATACAAGATTCTCTAAGTACTAATCTAACTTAAAAAGTCTCAGTTACTGCTAATAGTTCGATCGCTGATAGTCTAGGCAGCTGTTATATCTTCCTCGGGCACTTGCTATTTGATTTTATGTAGATTTGGACTACTGTGGTCCGTTTTACAGTTTCTGAAGAGTTGGACTACTGTGGTCCTGTTTCGATCAGTTTAAGTGCACCTTCGGTGATTACACTTAACTGCTAGATGGTGCGGTCGAAGTCCTTCTGTGAGGTAGCTTCTGGTACACCTTTGTCGTTGTGTAGTTGGGTTCCCTTGCCACGCTGTGGGGTCTGACAGGGTGTTTTTCCGGGTAGCTCTGTCCGACTTGTGCGGTAGAGGCTCCTCAACCAACTCGTCGTTTCTGTGGAGTGGGGTGCACAGGATAGCTCGCCTGCTCGTCTGTAATATAAGAGACGAAATTCTGCACAACCCTGAATAATCGGTTTGTGCAGAGCGTCTCACTGAAAGCCAAAGTAGCCCTCAGTGATAGCTCCACATCTCTATACATAAGCGACGAACATTCTGCTACTTCCGGGGTCCACTGGAATCTCACTCTAAATTCCTATACATACATAAATATCAATCGTGTCTAACTATACACATACAGAATTAATAATAATATAAACATTCAGTGGTACAGCCACTGGTCTGCAAACATACATATAAGTTAAACAACAGTGGTTCCGTACAGCATACAACATGGCGGCGCAACCGGTTGTGTTTCGCCACGTGTTCGGCTTTTCCACATGGTCACGCAAATTCGGCTTAACAATTCACATTTATGCATAGCAAATTCCACAAACATAATTTCCACAATAATATAAATATATCACGATGAAACAGAAGTGTGTTCATTTACCTGTTTGACAAGTTCAGGCCCGTGATGACTTGAGAGAATTCTAAGATTCCTAAGTCCTGCTTCCTGGTCGATGTGTGGAGAGATTTCTCTGCCAGCTTTCTAGCTGTTAACACTTCGGTGTCTTCCTCCCAACTGACCAAAGCTGTGTTAGGCTCGGACCCAGTCAAACTGGATCCAACCGCTTTGCCTAAGCTCTCATTGGTTAAAACGGTCCGATTCAAAGCTCAAGTGCTGAGTCACTGGGCTGTGAGGGTCTGGCTCGCAGTGTGTACTTTAATTGCTGCTGTGTACTATACTAACTCTCTTAATGTTACAATTACTACACAAGGCTGAATAGTAATAGGCAGAGTTAAAACTAGCCAGTTCATGACACCTATGCATAACCCAATCTATGATGTGACCACGGCTGTGGGTGGGTTCTGTGACTGACTGAGAAAGACTAAACTGATCTAAAAGTTCAATCATTTTTGCGGTGGAAGGTTGCTGGGGTTGGTCAAAGTGAAAGTTAATGTCTCCTAAAACTATGTATGTTCCTGACAGTGTGTTGCAATAATCAAGCAGGACTGGAAATTCTTGGTGGAAAATTGTATCAGTTAGTTTATTTTTCTTGCTTGGAAAGGTGCGATATATGCATATGAAGTGAATGTTCTGCTGTGAAACGGACAGGCTAAGTTGAACAACTTCAAAGGACGAGTGAGTGAAAGCGAAGTCTTTAATGAAGCCAAGGTGACGGTACAGACTGTTTCTGTAAATGATAGCGAGGCCACCACCGCGATTTGAGCGAGGCAGCGAGCATACAGATTAGCCAGAAGGGGATAAATCAGAGCATTTACCCTCGTCGCCAGTCTGCCGAAACCAAGTTTCTTGAATGAACATTATGTCAGTCTGCTTGTGTGAGATGAATTCTTGCAGAGCGGTACGTTTTTCAATGGGGCCTAGTGATTGAGCATTGAATGATGCAATGCGTAGGCCTAGAGGGCTATGGCTATCGAGGTGTGAAGATAGAGGTTGAGGGGAGAGGTTGATGTGAATGAGATTGTCTGTGTTACAGCGATGAGTCTCAGGCCTAGTGGTACACTTTGGGTGTGATGCAACGTGTAGCGTGGGGTCGGAGTTTGAAAGCATAGGCGATCTGTGTGTAAGGACAACAGGGATAGACGAGATGTTTTGTTTGCGTTTGCCTCCACGACTAGTCCGTTTTCTGGGCAAATGACGGCCGATCGAGAACTCTTTTAATCGGAACACAAGGTCGGGAGCGAGCTGCGTGCGTTTGGACTTCAATGACAATAGCTTATCGCGTGTGTAGCTTGTGGATAGGATGCCGGAACAAGATGGCGGACTACGTGAGTGCAAGAAAGCACAGTGAACGAAGCGAAAAAAAGATAGAGTAACCAAACAACATAAAAAGAGAAGCAAAGCAACGCTACACTTACTTAAGGATCCATGAGACAACAATTACACAATACAAAGCTCACAACAAAACACTGTAAACACAGCAAAATCACAAAATTCAGCAGAGCTCTGGTCGGTACAACCTGTTGGCGTCAACCGGAAACTCGCTTTAAACTAGCTGTAAGTAATAACTTGAGATCTACTTGTCAGATCCCTTAAAGCATATAACGTGTCACGTGGGGTTTATGGGCTCTGCACAATGGAATTATGGACCCTCACGTTTATTCGGTGGGAACTGCTAGTAAGTCACCCTATGAATTACTTTAATAAATTTATTTGTTTAGCTCGTTCTGTGTTAAGGTTGGGGTACAGAGATAGATAGAAAAATGGTAAAAGATTACTGTCACACTAGCTTTCACACGGCTATGAATCATATGTAGTCCAGCCACTTGATAACAGTTAAAATCACACATTTATTTCTTCTACTCTATACAAGATTCTCTAAGTACTAATCTAACTTAAAAAGTCTCAGTTACTGCTAATAGTTCGATCGCTGATAGTCTAGGCAGCTGTTATATCTTCCTCGGGCACTTGCTATTATATTTCATGTAGATTTGGACTACTGTGGTCCGTTTTACAGTTTCTGAAGAGTTGGACTACTGTGGTCCTGTTTCGATCAGTTTAAGTGCACCTTCGGTGATTACACTTAACTGCTAGATGGTGCGTGCGAAGTCCTTCTGTGAGGTAGCTTCTGGTACACCTTTGTCGTTGTGTAGTTGGGTTCCCTTGCCACGCTGTGGGGTCTGACAGGGTGTTTTTCCGGGTAGCTCTTTCCGACTTGTGCGGTAGAGGTTACTCAGCCAACTCGTCGTTTCTGTGGAGTGGGGTGCACAGGATAGCTCGCCTGCTCGTCTGTAATATAAGAGACGAAATTCTGCACAACCCTGAATAATCGGTTTGTGCAGAGCGTCTCACTGAAAGCCAAAGTAGCCCTCAGTGATAGCTCCACATCTCTATACATAAGCGACGAACATTCTGCTACTTCCGGGGTCCACTGGAATCTCACTCTAAATTCCTATACATACATAAATATCAATCGTGTCTAACTATACACATACAGAATTAATAATATTATAAACATTCAGTGGTACAGTCACTGGTCTGCAAACATACATATAAGTTAAACAACAGTGGTTCCGTATGGTACGCAACATGGCGGCGCAACCGGTCGTGTTTCGCCACGTGTTCGGCTTTCCCACATGGTCACGCAAATTCGGATTAACAATTCACATTTATGCATAGCAAATTCCACAAACATAATTTCAACAATAATACAAATATATCACGATGAAACAGAAGGGTGTTCATTTACCTGTTTGACAAGTTCAGGCCCGTGATGACTAAATAGATTTCTGAGATTCTAAAGTCCTGCTTCCTGGTCTATGAGTGAAGAGATTTCTCTGCTAGCTATTGAGATGTTGACTCTTCCTCGTCTCACACACGACTGATTCAAACTGCGCTAGGGTCTGACACAGTCAGAACTGCTCTACCCGCTAAGCCTGAGCTCTCATTGGTTAAAAACGGTCAGATTCAAAGCTCAAGTGCTGACTCACTACGCTGTGAGGGTCTGGCTCGCAGTGTGTACTTTAATTGCTGCTGTGTACTATACTGACTCTCTACTGTTACAATTACTACACAAGGCTGAATAGTAATAGGCAGAGTTAAAACTAGCCAGTTCATGACATAACCGTTAGACGCAGCATTAAATTCTCTATTAGAATATATCAACTTTATTTGTGATTTATGTAGCAGTTTTGAATGAGAGCGTGATGTTTAGAATAGCGCGATGCATATCACGTTGATAAAGACACCGCGCTGTTGTAGGCTAAGCCGCGATTGATATTGGCCAGCCGGTCTTAGTTCTAACGCCTCTTCCTGATTTGTAGCCTAACACATGATAAGAACAAAATTGTGAATGATGCTAAAGCAAAGATCCTCCACTATTCTTTAAGTGTGATATTTTTTCGATGCCTTAGACAGTTCATTCTCTGATAGTAAATACTTAAATTAAATATTAGTTTTATATGGACATACACATCGGAAGAGAAATAGGGAATAGCTGTTAGAAGAGTCTAGATGTAATTATTGTTGATGTGTTAGGTGTTTACTAGATTAGTTCGTCATAGTCGGAACCCATAATAGTAACTATGCCATATTGTATATCGTTCGAAAGAGGAGACGTTGTCCTTTCTTTGTCGTTATTATTATTATTTAAAATTGTATTAAATTAAAGAGTTATTATGAGTTTAGAGTTGTGACACGCTTAAGAGCAGCACCCAACTCCCTCTTAAATTGCGTATTATTTTTATTTCGTAGCAGATAGGTCCGATATTATTATATCAGTAAAAAGGTCGTATTTCCGCGTTTACGCCGCTATATAATTTGTATATTATTCATTAGACTTTCATGCATTACAGGTCAAGTAAAGATTAGCAACTAACACAAACTTAGCCAGCGAGCCTAATTTTGTAGCTCTCGCGGCACGCGTAAGCAGCTGTGGCGAGCGGATCCCAAATATTTACCACACAGTCTCCTCTCTGAAAATCCTTTCCGGGAAGAGAGGGGACTATAAACTGATTAAAAAAAAAAAAAAAAAGATCTTAAATAAAAGCACGACCGTGCTCAGTTTTGGTGGTCAGAAAAAGGTCAAGAGTCTCCTCTCTGAAAATCCTTATCGGGAAGAGAGGGGACTATAAACTGATTAAAAAAAAAAAAAAAAAAAGTTTTGGTGGAGCAGCATCTACAGATCGAGTGTTGAAGTCGCGGCACGCGTAAGCAGCTGTGGCGAGCGGATCCCAAATAAAAGCACCACCGTGCTCAGTTTTGGTGGAGCAGCATCTACAGATTGAGTGTTGAAGTTGAAGTGTGTATGAGTGCCAACGCATCGTTTCTCCACTTCTGAGTGCCAACGCATCGTTTCTACACTGTCTGGGGACTTGTCACCCTGATGTTATCTCTTTGTGGCTGCCTGGTGCCGCGCTGTTGATGAACTTCTTCTTCTCGACACTGCGTTATCCATTTGGGCACCTAACCTGCTGTTACTGCACTTACACCGAGGCTGCGGCCCTGTCTGCCTTCTTCTCCTTTGGTGACTATTTTGTAGTTTAGGTCCCCTAGACTATGGATTTATACTATTAATCAAGTTGACAGCCGTTTGTGCTGTACCTCCTTTGGGGGGTTTTAGTTTAATATTTAACTGTTTTTGTGACCTAGTCCTGGACTTCGTCTTTTATTGTCATATTTTTTATAAGACCTTTGTTAGCTCCCAGTGAGTTTTGATTTTTGATATTTGATTTTTAATTCTCGTTTATATTCGGTTTTACATTTTGTTTTTAACGGTTTTAACTATGTAGTTATACATTGGCACTGTTGGTCGCGTTGTCGTTACTCGTATGGAGCGGTCCGAGTCGAATGCTCCGCTCTGGAAGCGCTGCCCTGTTGGGGCGCCGCGGAAAGATTCCCCTGTGGTCAAATCCAAAATTGATTCGGCTAGCATAGAAGATGAAGTTTTGGAACTGTGTGCCTCGTCTGTCCAGACTTCAGCAGCCCAGGTTGATATGGGCCCGTCTACACCTAACCGCAAACGTTCTAGGAGAACGCTTTCCGAGTCTTCATCGGCTTCCTCTGATGGAATGGATGAGCAATTGATCGAGGTCACTGTCTCAATGCATCAGCCGACCGCGGCTGATAGTCTAGCTCAACCGAACATGGAGACTGGTGTAGAGTCTTCTGAACCCGCTCCCGGGCCGTCTGTGACGGCTCCCTTGGGGGACCATGAGAAAAACTGGTCGACCGTTACTGGTAGACGTAGAAACAGAAACAGAGATGGGCTTCCCCCAAATCCTCTGCCTGTAGTTAATCATAGTCTGTGCCGTTTTCCGGTGGTAATTAAATACTCCGATGCTCCTGGCCCGGCGATTTCTAAATCGCGTGGTTGGAGGCTAGCTGAACATTTACTGGAGGCCGTGGGACCTATTGATAGGGTGAGGCAGCTGGGCGAGGGCTACCTGGTAGCCTGTAAAACTCGTGTCCAGCAATCGAAACTTGCCGGTTTGTCTGAGCTGGGGAAGTTGTCGGTGACTTGTGTGGTACCCAAACCCACTGTGGAGGGTGTCATTCAAGATATTCCCCCGGCGGTTTCTGAAGAGGAGAATCTTGCTAAATGTGAGGGTGTGGTCGGCCCTGATGGACGCGTCCACCCATGCTCTATTCGCAGTATTCTTCGTCTGAGTTGTGCAGACGAAACGCCGGCCACCTCAGTCAAGGTCACCATTGAGGCGCATACTCTTCCCACTGTATTGTTAATTAATCGTAGAGACTATCCAGTACGCCCCTATGTTGCAGCAGTGATCCGCTGCTACAAATGTCAGAAATTCGGCCACACGAAAAAAAACAGTGCAACTCGATTCAAATATGTTCATCCTGTGGCGGGTCCGGGCACTCTGGTGCACAGTGCAGAGCTACTAAGCGATCGTGCCCTAACTGTCGGGGCTGCCACTCTGCCGCAAATACCAATTGTCCTGCGTTAAAGGAGCGTATTCTTGCGGAATCGCCTGAGGGCTTCTAGTTACATGCCGCGAACCCAGGCCTTGTCCAAGGCCCGTTCACAGACTTCAGCGGATCTTGCTCCGGGTAAACCAGTGTGGGGGGTCGCCGGTACTCCTGTCGCCCCTGCGGTGGGGACTCGCCCCTTGCCGGATTCGGCGCCTGAGCAGCAGGCAAAAACAGTGTGGGGAAAAGACAGGACCCTGGTTGCTCCCCCTGCTCCGTCGGTTCTACCGTCCCAGTACCGGGTGGTCTGTGGTGGCCCCCCCCCCGGTGCTGCGATGCCTTCCGGTTTCCATGCGAACATGAACGGTACTGAGGTGCCGTCTGCGCCTGGTTATGGCTGCGGCGACCCTTGGGTTGCTATATCTAAACTAGAAAATCTAGTGGAAAAACTTACTGTTACGGTTGCTAGGCTCGTGGATACTGTGGGTCTCTTGGCCGTGCGCAGGCCGTCGGCGTCTAGTCAAGTTATTTCTGACATCGGTGCCGTGTCCGATCTGGAGTCCACCGCTCCAAACCCAGTGAGAATGTGTGATGCCTCGTCACAGTCGTTGCCGGCTTATGATCACGCGGGAAAAGATACCGTGACGCGTGCCACCCAAGTAAGACGTGGTCTCATGGCCTCCGATTTTTTAAAACAGTTGAGGGACTTTTTGACACAAATTGCTCCCAAATTTAAGGACTGGACCTTCGATGATGATGACCAGAATGAGGTCTTGGAGGTACTGTTGTGATGTTCCTGTGTGTGTGTATTAACAGGCATACATATTGAGTCGACACCTTGTATTGCAGTTCTGTGTTTTATTCCTTAATCCACAGATCATGCGTATGAAGTTATGAACTGCCGGCCATTGGCGTGTGTCTGGCGAGTTACTTCCCTTGATGATTATCACTCTAGTTATTTCCCTTGGGTGGGCGTTCCCCATAACTCGCTAGGCTAGGCCTATTATGAAAGGACACTACATTCCTCCTCAACTTCAAATACATGCTTTCCTAGCATAAAACAATAATAACTGGACACCGAAATGACAATTTCAAATAAATGCTTTCCTAGCATAAAACTGGACATTGAAATGACAATTTCATTACACTTTATTCATTTCTGCTTTGAACATGTACACAATGTAATATTTATTTATGCTGTCATTACACATTCAAATATTTGAAAGAATAAAATCTTTGAATGTCATTTCAAAATAAAATACTTTCTAGACTATATCCAAATAACTTGTCTTCAGTGATTTCACTCATACATTTTCTGTTTGTTCCTGCGCTCAAGTCTTTTTATTAATGCATTACACTTGCTGAAACTTAAATATGTTCTCGCCCAACTAACTGAGGTTAACACAAAATTTAGTAGCTTCATAACACTTCACATCTCGAAGGTCTGCAAAACTAAACTAGACTACAATTGTAAGCAATTACAGGGCTATACAGTTATACACTGAACATTTTTTCGCCAAGGCCGAGTCTAACAATGAACAAGATTTAAGACAACACAAAGTCTTTAAATTTGTCTGGTATGTTCCTGATTCTTGTGGGATTTCTTCGCACTTCATGCATAGGACTTGGTTGTTGCACTTCAAGTTCACGTCCTGTTCTTGGAGGAGTGTTCATCACTAGTATTGGAGGATTATGCATAGTCTTTTCCTCATCTTCTTCCTCTTCATCTTCAGACAAATTGTGCATTTCACCATGAAGTGGTTTGAAGTGTGAAGAATTTCTGGTGATTGTGTGTGTGCCACGCTGTGCTGTGATCATGCTACCTTTCTTCTCTGTGACTATGTAGGGTTTGGGGCTGTATGGGGGGGAGTAAGCTTGTTAAGTTTGAGTTGTTTCACAAGTACTTGATCTCCTTGTATGAGTGTGGATGTTTGAGTGTGTCTGGTCTGGTCTGCATACAGCTTCATCTTGGCTTTGCTTGCTGCATCATTTTGTGTGATTGTGTCATGTAGAGATTGTTGTTTGTTTGTGGTGGTGTGAGGAAGGTCTGGTAGACCTATGTTCATTTTTCTCCCAGTTAAGGCTTCAAAGGGTGATATCTTAGTTGCAGAGTGTGGTGTAGCTCTGTATTGTCGGAGAAAGTGTGGGAGTTTGTTTTTCCAGTTGTGGTTTTCTGAGGTTGATGTTCGGATGTATTTGTTGAGTGTTTGCATGAATCGCTCAACTTCTCCATTTGCCTCTGGATGTAGTGGTGTGATTTTGCGATGTTTGAAACCATATTGTTGTGCAAACTCTCTGAATTCTTGACCAGAGAATTGGGGTCCATTGTCTGTTTTGACAATTTTAGGAATGCCTTGTCTTGAGAATATGGTGTCAAGCTTGGGTATGACAGTTTTGGCTGCAGTAGAATGAACTATTTCTATTTCAGGATATCTGCTATAGTCATCTATCATCACTAGCAGGTATTCTCCCGAGGGAAAAGGGCCAGTAAAATCAAGCGAGACTTCACTCCAGGGGGATGCTGGTGTGGGAGTGACAATGATTGGTTCACGAGAATTAGGATTGCCTGGGTATGAAGCTTGGCAGGGTATGCATGCTTTGACCGTATCTTCCACCATCTTGTCTATGCCTGCAAACCAAGTCTTCTCCCTTATCAATTGCTTTGTTCGCACAATTCCCTGATGTGTGGAATGAGCAATTTCAACAGCTCTGTGTTGAAGATTTCTGGGAATGATGACTCTATGATCCCTGAGAACAATACCATCTGTTACTGATAGCTCATCTCTGAATCTGGCATACTCAGACATATCGGGGTCATCCCACCTTCCTGACTGGATGGAAGCCATGACTTTTTGTAGTTTGCTGTCTACGCTGGTAGACTGTCGGACTTCTTCAATGGTCATGGACTTGGGAATTGCATTGATTGCGACATAGTTGATGTAATCTTCTACATCACTGTCAACAGGAGGTTTGCCTTGAGGATGCCGACTAATGTAATCAGCAGGGTTGAGCTCGTCCTTACCAGGGCGGTACTCAAGTTGCAGATTGTAGGGCATAAGCCTGAGTCTCCAGCGCTCGATTCTGGCTGTTGTAGGTTTCTGACTTGCCATGATCCCTAACAACGGTTTGTGATCTGTGATCACTGTGAAGTCTGATCCAAACAAATAGAGATGGAAATGTTCTACTCCGAACACTACAGCTAGCATTTCTCTGTCTTTTTGCGAGTACCTTTGTTCTGTATCTGTGAGCGATCTGCTTGCGTAGCAAATGGGTTTGCCTTCCTGAACCAAGATTGTTCCAAGTCCTACAGGACTGGCATCAACAATTATCTCTGTGTGCTTGTCTGGATCAAAGTATGACATGACCTGAGCTCCTGTGAGAGCTTGTTTGAGTTTGTTGAATGCGTTTTGTTGTTCTGTATGCCACCACTGCCATGTCGTGTCTTTCTTTGTGAGTCTGCGCAAGGGTTCGGTGAGAGTTGAGTAGCCCGGAATGAATGTTGCGACATATTGTGTCATGCCTAGAAATGATCTGAGTTCTGTGACATTTGTGGGGTTGGGTGTCTGTGTTATTGTTTGTATTTTGTCAGGGTCTGGTGTCACGCCATCTGCGCTGAAAATGTGACCATAGAATTTGAGTTGCGAGGCTGAGAAAATGCATTTCTCTTTGTTGAGTTTTGCTCCATTTTCACTCAATTTCCTCAGTGTTGCATGTAGGGCTTGGTCATGACTTGCTTGATCTTTGCCATGTATGATGATGTCATCTGAGAGATTCTTTGCTCCCGGAATGTCCGCGAGCAATTCAGCAATTGCATTTTGAAATATTTCTGCAGCTGCATTGACTCCGAATAAGAGTCGTTTGTATCGTCGAAGTCCGACGTGAGTAGCAAAGGTTGTGATGTACCGGCTTGATTCGGTGAGTTCAAGTTGATGGTAGGCATTGCTCATGTCTAGCTTCAGCAATGAGGTCATCTAGTGTAGGGATAGGGTGTTTCTCCCTCTTTATCGCTTTGTTGGCTTCGCGCATATCTATGCAGACTCTGACTCCACCATCTTTCTTTGGGACGACCAAGATCGGGCTGACCCAGGGAGTAGGACCTTCAACTTTCTCGATAATATCGAGTTGTTCAAGTCGTTGGATTTCTTTTTCGACGTCATGTCGAACGTGAAAAGGAATGCGCCGTTCCTTTTGAGTGACTGGCTGTACGCCTGTGTCGACGTGAAGAGTGATTTTCTTGTGTTTGAGTTTTCCTATTTCCCCTGTCTGAAAAAGTTCTGGGAATTCTTCACAGACTGGGATGGATGTGGACAATGTGTACTGAATGAGTTTTAGCTCTTGGGAAGTTGTGTTGCTGAGCAAGTTGCATTTTGGCTCGGTGTCAGTGTTACCCATGACATAGACCTTGGTGGAGATCTTTTTCTCCGTTACATTGTAAGTCTGTCTTGAAATGACCTATCACAGGTAGTGTCTTGTTTGTGCCGTATGCAAAGATGTTGGGACATTTCTTTTCTAGCTCTGGAAAACCCAGTGATTTGTATGTGTTGTATCCAATTATGTTCACTGTGGCACCTGTGTCTACAAGAAATTTGACTTCTTTGTTGTGCATGCGTGTTGTGACTGTAGGTGCGTGTTTGAAGACCGTGTGTGTTCCATATACGTATTCATCATCTGTATCCTCTGTGTGTTGTTGCTGCGTATGTGTGTCTAAGGCAGATTGTGACTTGTCAGTTTGACTTCTATCTACTTCTCTATCTTGCATGAAGCTGGAAGTTTGCGTTTGTTGATAATCGCTGAATGCATGTTCGTCTTTCTTGTTCTGTTTTGTGCCTTTTTGTTCCTTCTCTTCCTTGTGAATCATGAATACTTCTTCATCTGAGTTTTCGTGTGTGTCATGATCTTCAGGCATACATATTGAGTTGACACCTTGTATTGCAGTTCTGTGTTTTATTCCTTAATCCACAGATCATGCGTATGAAGTTATGAACTGCCGGCCATTGGCGTGTGTCTGGCGAATTACTTCCCTTGATGATTATCACTCTAGTTATTTCCCTTGGGTGGGCGTTCCCCATAACTCGATAGGCTAGGCCTATTATGAAAGGACACTACAACTGTCATGGGGGTTCAAGAATGTCTTGACCGACCATTCTTTGGCCCAGTCAAGGGATTTTTCCTGCATAATGCACAACTCGAGGCGCGTAACCAACAGCTAAACATTGATTTTTGTTTTTATCTAGCATTATACATTTTTCCTTTTGGTCATGGTTTTGGGTGGAGTTTGTTCTGCCCGGTTTGTCGCGTCAATTTTGTATAAAAAACGATTTTTACGGTTAAGTAGGATGTTTTTAATTTTGACATGTAGTTGTTTTTTGACCGCTAGGTCCGGCCAATTTTTGCCGGTTTTAACATTTCTGTTTTGTTTTGTGGCCCTGGAGGATTTTTATTCTTAATCGGTTTTATTTTTATCTTAGGCTTTTATAACCAGTTAGCCCTGCCCCTGTTGCTTCCGCACAGACCTGGTCTGTCTCTCTTATAAAAGTATTATAAAAGTATCCAGTTAGTTTTGCTCTTTGAGCCTCAAAGTTCTATTGTCCTTTTGCGCATATAAGCGTCAACCTGGTCCTTTTTGAGCATATATTAGCGTCCACCCATCCCCCTCGAGCACGTATAAGCGTCTACCCAGTACACCTGAGAGCCCACGCCTGTGCTGCGGCCTTTATCAACTTGCCTATTCTACTTCCTCAGCCCTTATCGGGACTACACTTGTTATCAAGTCTACGCTACGGCGGCTCCCAGTGGAACTCCATTGTCATCTGTTTCATTCTACTTTATACCCTTATCGGGACATCTCCTATTGCCTGCCATAGTTAAGTCTCATATATGCGTAAAGTGTCCGGGGACTCTAATTTAACCAACTAACTAACTAACTAACTAACTAAGTTTTGGTGGCAGAACACGGCAGAACAAACAGCACAGGGCAGAATGTAGCTGTTATATTATCTCCATGAGCACTGCCTTTGCTCTCTTAGTACGATGTACTTCGAATAAAACTTTTCAACAGTCATCAATGGACTGGCGTTGGGGAGAGAGAGAGAATGGGTGAGTGAGAAATTCTTCACCATAGCCTCCATCACATTGTCTTCTCTCCAAAACACAACAACATCCAACACCACTACACACAGTTTGTTGTTAATGTTTAGTGTAATGCTGAATGTTGTTAATGATTATTTTCTTTAAATCAGATTAAACAGTTGTTTCAAACATGTACATTTTTTCACTGTATTCACTTTCATCATCTAATGCCAAATCAACAAAGTAATTTAATAAATGAATACTTTAGTCATTTGTCAGAGTAAGCCATATCTCATGTTGCCTGGTCCTTCCTTTGAGAAAATAAATAAAACATACACCGGGCTCTCAAAAGAGCCTGACTGTAAATGTAGGCACACAATCTCTTATTATCACTTGCTGCCAATCCCCTTATTCAAATAATATAAGAAAGAAGGGTAGGCTCATGCCTATCCATTAATCAGCGTAGTATGGTTAATATATTTTACGGAAATAATAACTAACAGGGATAGGCGAATGAGTAACAACTCTGACTCACAATTCGGACGAGCTGAAGGATTGTGGGTTCAATTCTGGGTTTCCACCAATGTTTTTTTATGTTATAAAAATAATTTATTTCTAAGTGTGTGTGAGAGTGGTGTTTGTGTGTCTATGTGCATAAAATATATAGTAGGAACAGCCCACCAAACTTCCAGATTATTTATAGTGAAATGAATGAATTGTAAGGTTACCTGATTGCGTGTGAAAGTATGTTGGTGTTTATGAATGAATAATAGTTAGGAAATCCCAGATTATAAATAGTTTAAAATAAGTGCTCATGCCCAGAACATGATAGAATATATTGTGGGTCAAGGCTTTCTGAGCCAGTGAGAAAATGTCAGCTGGAATAATATGTACTATTAAAACCAGCTTAGTACGCATTCGTACAGAACTAGAAGAATACATGGATTGTCCACAGACTGGTTTCCTCTGTTTAGAATAAATTTTTAATTGGCTTGGCAAGTGCTTGTTTTAAATTCCCACAGTCTCTTTCTTTCTCTTTCTATCTTTTTCTCTTTTTCTGTATTTGTGAGAAAAGTAAAAAGAATAAACGGGGTTTGAGGAAGAGAGGCGAGGTTAAAACTAATTTTTAAAAAACATATTTTATGAGAAAAGTAACATGTTTCCAGGATTGGATAGAAATGCCATTTTCTCAGTCTCTGTTCATATCGATTCTGAATACTACCAACCTTTCTGATAATGCTAAATTATGTTCATTTTCACATGTCTGGTTAATCCAGCGTTCGAAAAGGTTCCAGAAATGTCTCACACATTCACAATTTTCCAAAAGGTGCGTGCTACTCTCTTTATCAGCTTTACCAAAAGAACACATTGCATTCTCATAAACACACATTTATTTTAAAATAAAATTTGTTGTCAGTATGTGATGCACAATGCGCATCTAATATCATCTCATTCCAATATTACCAACCTTTTGAAGTTTACAAAAACTTTCTTTTCCATTGTATATAACATAATGTACTTTTGCATTCCATTCCCTACAACAATTTGGCTCTACATTGTTTTTCATAAGTACATCATAATACATCCTGCAACCTCTTTTTTTAATGGAGATGATCTTATTTACACAGATATTTAAACGATTATAATCAATTACTATTATTTTAGTTTCTTCTTCTTCTTTTTTTCATCTTCTTATTTTTCTCATCTTTATTTCTAATTTAAAATAACAAAACCAATATCAGATAAGAACGAAAACAAATACCAGTTTCACAGTTATGGCCAATGTAACCAGGTAGACATGTACAGGTGTAGAAAGCCCAGTAGTCAGCAATAGTAGAAGTGCAGCTTCCTCCATTTACACATAGCGTGGAGCTACAGGGATCTAAAACATAATTATAATAATAAGAAGAAGAAGAAGAAGAAGAATCAGAAGAAGAAGAAGAAGAAGAAGAACAAAATGGAATTATAACATTTAGGCGACACAATATTATTTCATGAACTACATGGACCTTTTGATAAAATTATCTCCCATGGGTTCAAAACTCCGGTTGTTTTATTAGCCATTGCAACCCGTGTTTTGAACGGATCAGAGGCAATTTTATAAAATGCGACTGGAACATGATGCTTGTGGGACGCTATTTGGCTCACTTGCATAGCAATGTGAGTCTCTGTATTCACCCCTAAAAAAAGTTTCCAGATTTTTGCAAACCCGTGCGAGATGAGTTCTAAATAGTACAATAAAGAAACTTTTTAAAAAATGGTCCGTTTGTCCGTCCGCCGTCTGTGCAAAACTTGAAAGTGGATTAATATCTCAGAACCTATTTCAACCATCACAACCAAACATGGTAAGATGGTGTTATACCCATGAGACCTTATAAAGATCAGTGAATGATTGACTTCAATTCAAGGTTAAGGTCACAGGGTCAACAAATGTTAGTCAAAAATTACAATTTTTCACAAGCCAAGGCAAGCCGCCGAAAACTCCGTATAGTACACGTTCGAACAACCCCATCAGAACCGATGGCGCCATCGCATTTTTCCCGAATCTCGGCCTCAGAGACCGAGACAGGGATACCTGATACTACACCATCCACAGTGGGAATAGGAATATTGCATACAATGGAAACTTGCCCTATCTGAGAGAGCTCCAGTAATTTTTTCTGTTGCACTTGAGTTTTGCAACCTATCATGAAGCCCTCACCAAGTGGCCTAACCCGATCCACCGTTCCCACCACGGCTTTCAAAAGGTCTGCCAGTTTCCAAGTAAGTGATTTGAGGGACAAAGAAGTTTTGTCCCCCACTTGGGTAATGATCACTGGATACTGACACAATCCATAATTAGGAATTGTAGGCGACAGTTGTGGCCCTCTGGGTTTTTGTCTACGCTTGCCAGTGACAGTCTTCCAGTTTTTTTCCGAATCAACCGGGGGCTCGGCCGATGCAAGGCATGGCGAAGTCACCGGGGGATCGGCATCTAGTGGGGGGCCGCTACTCACCGGGCTCTCGGCACCAAGACCGGGTCCCGGGGAGCGATCATCCACTTCTATTGATTTTTCAATTGAACTGCCAGAAGAAGAAGAGGAGGCAGACAAAGTTTTTCTTTTCCGGCCGGTATTTGCCGACCCTATATCTGCACCGGCGACCAGGTCGCCAAGCGGGACGGTGTTAGTTGGACAGTTTCCTGAGCAATTCAGGCCGCCGTCCATCAGGTTTTCATCAATTTTATTTCTGACAACTGGGGAATCTTTCCTACCCCTATTTGCCATGCGATGGCGTTTTGGAGAAAAACAGGAGCTGGTCCTGTCCATAAGAATTTTGAATTTATAAAAAAAAAGAAAAAAAAAAAAAAAAAAGAGGGGGGCCCGACCAAAGCCACACACCGATCAAAATTAAAAATCCGATTCAGGACCTAAAATAAGGACAATAGTAAAATAATTTTACCGTAAAACTTCACTTGTCGCTTAGGAGCGCCGATCGCTGGTCGGCGAACTGCCTTCAGAGTACATGCAGTGGCGACAGGTTAGCTGCACACCAGTATTGTCTCAAGAGTAAAGGTTCGGCGGGTAAAGGTTGCGCCGAACCGTCGAGAAAAAGTGTTCGCAGCACAAGAAACTGTTGTATAAAATCCAAAGTTCTCAGAAGCTGGGAAGTCTCCAAGAAGTAAAACACGGTAATCCAAGATTTCACATAAAATCTCCAATATGGATATAACTGTCACCTCCAAAGCACACAAATGTAGAGGCACAATTGTCACAAAAAGTCACAAGGCACAAGTGGAGATCCAGGAATGAAAACTCCTTCATGTAGATATCGAAGAGGAGGCAAGACCAAGTCGACCTGACCCTTTCACGTCTGAATCTCGTATGTTATGTTGATTGGATGATATGTATTGCACTGAAAGGGAGTGTGTAGGCAAGCTATAAATAGCCCGCAGCCAGCAAAATGTGGGAGAACCTAAGAGTGCTGTGACTCAGCTGTGGCAGATGCCGCCAATGAAATCCTTGGCAAGCACCGCCCAAAGAAGAAACCGTGGATCATACCTGAATGTTTGGACCTGTGTGACAAACAAGAGAGATGAAAAAGAAAAAGAACACCTCACAGGGAGCTGATGCCAACGGAAAAAATCAACAATCAATTCCAAAAATGCATGCGCAAAGTAAAAAAGAACTGGATAAAAGGTTAGTGCCAGGAAAAAGAGAACAGTCTGAACAAGAACAACAACAAGAAGGCCTACGAGACGGTGAAGCGGCTGACAAGTGTTAAACAGTCCAAGGTCTCCACGATCCAAAGCAGGTCTGACATATGCCTTACAGAAGAACAAGAAGTGCTGCTCCGACCTTAACAACCACACACTAAGCGGAGACACATCAGTTCTAGCATGTGTCCAGAACAGAGAAGAAGACGAAATCCTACCAATTCTCCGAGAAGAAGTTGAGGTAGCAGTGCAATCGCTGAAGAAGGGGAAGTCAGCGGGAGTGGACAAAATACCCGTGGAATTCCTTCAAGCAGTGGGAGAATCGATGCGTGACGCCCTCACCATTAGTTATAACAAGATCTGGCAGAGTGGGGAGTGGCCTACACCATGGACCCAGTCGCTTGTCACCACTCTTCCCAAAAAGGGTAACCTTCAAGAGTGTAAAAATTACCGCACCATCAGCCTCATCAGCTATCCCAGCAAAGTCCCCCTAAAAATAATACTCAACAGTTTGAAACCATAAGCTGAACAAATCATAGCTGACGAACAAGCAGGGTTCAGGGTTGGGCGAAGTACCACTGAACAGATTTTCAACCTCAGAATAATCTGCGAGAAATACCTACAGCACCAACAACATCTATATCATGTGTTTGCAAACATCAAGAAAGCGTTGGCCGAGTCTGGCATGCAGCTCTGTGGGCAGCCATGAGAGTGTACAACATCAGCCCTATAAATATTGAAGTCATCAAAAGCCTGTATGTCAAGGCTACCAGTGCAGTCCCCCACAACAGCGCCATCGGGAACTGGTTCAGAACAATGATCGGCGTGCGTCAAGGATGCCTACTACCTCCAACATTCTTCAACATCTTCCTGTCTGATGCCCTTGCAGATCTCGAAGACACAGTCAGCATAGGCATAGAGCAATCTCCAACCTCCGTTTTGCGGATGACATGGATGGATTGGCTGGAGAAGAACAAGAACTTGAACAGATGGCACAGAGGCTTGATACCACATCCAGAGCATTTCGAATGGAAATAAAGGCAGAGAAGACCAAAATGATGACCAACAACACAAATGGCAACCACACGGACATCAAAGTCGAAGGCCAATCGCTCAACACGGTGCATAGCTTCAAATATTTAGGAGCCACTGTTTCAGACAATGGGTCCCGACACGAAGTCCTCTCCAGGATCACACAAACAACTGTCATTTGGAAAGACAGGACCATCAGTCTACACTCCAAGGTAAAGCTGCTGCGCTCCCCTTGTCATCTTCATATTCCTATACGCTTGCGAAACATGAACCCTCATAGCAGACCTACAACGAAGAATACAAAGCATGGTGAAGAGGTGCTACAGAAGACTTCTGAGCTTTTCCTATAGCCACCACATCACCAACTACGAAGGCCGGCATAGCATCACACAAGCCATTGGACAACACGATGACATGCTCACAGTGGTGATGAAACGGAAACTTTGATGGTATGGCCACGTATCCCCCAAAAACGACTGTTTAGAAATATTAATTAAGATGCTAAGTTGATAATTATGACAATTCGTTGTAACGAACATCGTTGAAAGGGCCATCGCTGAATCGTCCAAAAACATCGTTGGAATGGATTTCCGTTGAATCGACCAGGTACCCAAAAGAGCTGCTCTACTTCAATGCACTTCTTTCCGAGAAAGATCAGTGAAAAGACGACTGATGTTCAAAAAGCTCAAAGTCCCAGACCATCACAAATGGCTTTTTCAAGGTTCAGATTGCACCAGATTGCACCATTTTGCATCGGTGAAAAAAACATTTACGGGGTGGCATGCTTGCGAAGCATGGGCCCTCACAGCAGATCTCCAACGAAGAATACAAAGCATGGAGATGAGGTGCTACAGAAGACTTCTGGGCATTTCCTATGCCCAACACATTTCCAACGACGAAGTCCGACAGACCATCACACAAGCCATTGGACAACACGATGGACTGCTCACAGTGGTAAAGAAACGGAAACTCCGATGGTATGGCCATGTCACCAGATCATCAGGCCTTGCAAAGACTATTCTGCAAGGCACAGTGCAAGGAGGTAGAAGAAGAGGGAGACCGAAAAAGAGATGGGAGGACAACATTCGAGAATGGACTGGTTTGACACTGAGAGAAGCCATCAGGGCTGCTGAGGACAGAGAAAGATGGAGTATGCTGGTTAAACGATCATCTGTGGTGCCCCTACGACCTCCGGGTTACGGGATAGGATAGTATAGGATAGGATGCCCCGCGGACCCTCCTCCTAGAAGGCTCGGCGCTTCGCGCCTTCGCTGAATCTGTAACCCCCCTCTCCACTTTTCCCAGGTCCGGCCCTGGATAGAATAGATTTGTATCTTAAACTCCCCAGTCAAGAGAGATGGGTAAGGGTGATATACAATCCGACAAAGTTGGTTCGGTCAAATACAGCAGCTTCTGAATAGTTTATCACAGTCAAGTTTTAACTATCTATTATCACCTACACGAATGAACAGGCATTACAAATAAGAGTTATAGATTGGTTGAGGTTTTTATATGGAGGGATTAACAACGTATAAGAAGTCTCGTCATACTAGCGTATTGTTGCCAAACGTGAAAGTGTCTAAATTACTTAGCAACGTAATGCATGTTACCTCACCTCTCTAACGCCTGTAACCTTCTCGGTACACCGCTGTCGTTATTTACATTATTATTACGAAGTTAATGGTCCATACTTAAATTTCATTTGTGTCAAACGCTCCTTAAGTTTGAAGAATGAAAGCAGTTTCAAAACAATCGAGGGAAACTTGGAATTCTGAGTTTTAGTTCGTATTTTATTGGTTTGTATCAGTGCGGGATTTAAATTGACGGTGAAGGTTAGTATCAAAGGCGGAGGTACGACTATCAGCAGATATAGATGGATTAGCGTACTCTTTTGGTCTGTAATTTTCTTCTGGCATAAAATTTAATAAAGTTTAAACGATATTACCTGCACAGGTGTTAGGTCTGTCAATGTGATCACAGAACTTTCCAGTGCATGTGGATTTACAGGCTTCGCAGTTACTGCCATAGAATCCCGGCTTGCATACTGAGACATCGTTAAAAGAAAGGTATTAAAATAATAAGGCTAGGACAATAAATTATTAATAGAATCAAGATAATCGAGAGAAACAATTAAAAGATATTAATCACCATTGATCACTTAACTTCTGAACAAAAAACTCAATAAATTAAGTTAGTCATTGGATAATAATTAGTATATGATTGATGATTGTTTTCTTACCCAAGCTGTAAATTAAAATAGTTTCTATCATAAACAATAATCTGGACGTTATCGTACATGAGAAATGTCTATTAATGCAACTAAATACATTCAGTATTAGGCATACAAAACGAAGAAAAATGCAAATTTGAAAGGCAATGGACCTTTTGCTGCTAGTTACTTCCCTTGATATCTTCACGCACGGAAGAGTTCAAGTTCCATATAACGTGGGGCTGAAACGGTATACGTGGGAACGAGCTAGCAGATAGGGCTGTGAGGGTTGGGTCCTCGGGGGGTGCCCCCACGTCGGCCCCGTTCCCCCTTCGGCTGCTGAACTCTGTGGCATGGCCGATGCTCTGGGTTGGAGGGCATGGCCGATTTTAAAAACTGGAATACTGGGAAACACAACTTAATATTTTCTCCGGGTCATAAACCATTTTCACTGTACTCCTCGATCCCTGTGCACCTACCAACCCTAGCTTGCAGGTTCATGGTCGGGCACACAAAATGTAATCATGTCCCCGGCCATCTTAAATGTGTATATGTGGAAGGAATATTACCTTTGACCACTGCCTCTTTGGGTGTCCCATGTTGGCGAGCCATTTCTCCCCACTTCTTGACAAACTAAAGTTAGCTGGGACCTCGTTAGACATGATGGGAATGAGATCCTTGGTCGAGACTATGGGTGTAGATGTTATTGTTCACACTGCTCAACTTATACACAGTTCGGCAAAAAAAAAAGTGTAACTGTAGATTATAGTCACACGACACCGAAGCGTATAGGCGACTACTGGTCACATTATTCTGACACCAGCGAACCAGTTGAAGGTAAGGGGAAAATAATATGGTCACACATTGGCCAATCCGGGATTCGAACCAGGTACCTTTCGGTTACTAGTAAGACGCTCTACCAACTGAGCTGCCCGGCCCCACCACAGCTCGGCGGTCGGAGCACTTCTATATTACAATACCCTCTCCTTGTATATAAACTGTGCTGATCAAATAAACCAACCGTTGGGTAGGTGCCCTGCCGTGGCCGTGCCCCGAGTATATAAATTCTGCAGCACGGCTCATACTGAAAGCAAAAAAACGCGATCACGTGACACCACTACTATTTTCCCTTCACTGGCTTCCTATCCAAGCACGCATTGACTACAAACTGTCAGTTCTCTGTCACAGTTTCTTCTCTGATACCTGTCCATCCTATCTTAGTCAACTCCTGTCTGCTTACTCACCTGCCCGACAGTTGCGTTCATCCGCAGACACTCATGTCCTCACCACACCAAGAGTACGCACAAAAACATACGGTGAAAGATCTTTTGCTTTTTGTGGCCCTAAACAATGGAATTCGCTGCCAGCTAACATTCGTAGTATCGCATCAACGCAGACTTTCAAGAAAGCACTCAAAACACATCTTTTCAAGCATTATTTTCCCACTGATTGAACTAACGAACATCACAATTCTTCCTCCTGCTTACATCCAGTCGACTGCCCAGTTTTAAACTGTTACCTCGCGGTGAATGCTTGCGTCCGTGTTGAAGGTCATCTATTAATTTTATATAAGGGTATTTACCAATGTCGTCCAAGTTCTTTTATAACACTAGTTTAGTGAAGTGTATCTGTTTTAGTTGAGTCCAGTCCTTTTTAATGTTGTGATTCATGTCCTTTCATTGTATTTTACTGTCTTAAGAAATGTTTACAATCTTATGTTTTGTTTTTAAGGTGTATAATTTTTTATTTTTTGTTGTTGTTTTGCTTTGTTAAATGATGTGATAATGAATGTTTTTATTGTGGACATGTACTTTGGCCAGGCGCTCATGCGTCTGTGTGTGTGTGTGTGTGTGTGTGTATGTGTGTGTGTGTGTGTGTGTCTACTGTTAATTAATGTACATACTCCTGGTTTAGCAGTTTTTTACTAGGCATGTTTTTGTTTTACATATTTTATTTTGTTTTAATATTATTGCTTTTTAGTGCATTGTAAAGCGTGGCGAGCCCATGTCTGTTGGGGTACCACGCTATATAAATCAACTGTATTATTATTAATAACCATGGTGTTGGCTTGGGGTAGCCAAAGATACCTGGTTCGAATCCCGGATTGGCCAATGTGTGACCATATTATTTTCCCCTTACCATCAAACTGTACCAAAACGAAACGAAACGAAACGTATGTTAAGTCGGTATGCGCATGCGCCTTGTTGTAATAGCTGGAGCTTGTGTATAGTGTCATATTCACTCATAATGTTCTATGAAATAATTTGTTGACAAACAAGTATCGCGCTGTTCATTTATAAATGTGTTGTTAGCTAATTGTTGAATATGAAGAACCTACTGTGTAAGCTCCAGCTTATGAATGTTTTCTCCACTAACAACTCTGTCATATGCATAAACTTGTAAAACTAAAGTGGAGGAACAGAGAGAGAGAGAGAGAGAGAGAGAGAGAGAGAGAGAGAGAGAGAGAGAGAGAGAGAGAGAGAGAGAGAGAGAGACAGACAGACAGACAGACAGAGAGCTTCTACGTAATTTTGTTAAGATATAAAGTATAATTCCTTACCCCAGATCTGTACTTCACAAATGTTTAGAAACACTTCTGTACCGCCATTACTGGTATTGTCTCCACCCGCGCTGTTACGTGCCAGTTTGATCACTTGTCCTTTCTTGGGTAGATGTTGTGTGTTTCCTTGCTCTCCACCCGTAATGTTCGTTGGATTGGAGAACGTGCTAGCGTTGTTGGGAAACTTGTAAACCTCGTTAGAATCGACCCACACTTCTAGGTTGGTCATTCGCTGCAGGTAAAGTGCTACAAAAACAAACAAAACAAGTGCTGGACCATAACGAGTGCAGAGTTCCATCACATGCTCTCTCTCTCTCTCACTCTCTCTCTCTCTCTCTCTCTCTCTCTCTCTCTCTCTCTCTCTCTATCACACACACACACACACACACATTATGTATTTCAGACAATAAAGAAGGACAAAAAGTGAGAAGAAGTTGGAGGAGAAGGAGAAAGAGGAGGCTATGATCTCTTCATTGGCTCCCTGTTCGAGCTCGCATCTTGTACAAGCTCTCAACTATTGTTTTCAAATTCTTCACTGGTTCTGCCCCTTCATACTTTACTGACCTTTTCTCTGTCTACTCTCCTGCAAGACAACTCCGCTCTTCTTCTGATACAAGACTGCTTTCTATCCCCCGTGTTCACTCAAAGACCTATGGTGAACGATCTTTCTCTTTCTCTGCTGCAACTGCCTGGAACTCACTACCGATGCAACTCCGACATGCTCCATCACTTCCTTCCTTCAAGCGCCAATTAAAGACCCACCTTTTTAACACGCAAACTCAGTAATTTTTACTCCTCCTCCCTTCCATCCCCATATGTAATCTTTTACCAAGTCACGTCATCAGTTTCATGGATGGTGGCGGCACCGGCTCGGTTCTTGGTATTCATATTATCTTTTGCTTTGCATGGCCATGTTTTTACTGTAATTATTTAACCATTTGATAAGTGTATACCTGTTCGGTGTGTGTGTGTGTGTGTGTGTGTGTGTGTGTGTGTGTGTGTGTGTGTGTGTGTGTGTGTGTGTGTGTGTGTGTGTGTGATTGTGTGTGTGTTGTCAAGCGCGGCGAGCTCGCATTCCTTACCGTTTGCGAGGTACCGCGCGATACAAATGTACTGTATTACTATTATTATTATTATTATTATTATTATTATTATTATTATTATTATTATTATGAAGATACTATTCTCGGATATTAAAGATACTGACGCTCAGTTCCTAGGCGGGTGAGTGCCAGTTACATAAATACGACGATTGAGACCTTAGACGATGTGCCTTAGAATGTAAGCTGGTGCATCGAACGGCTCGAGTTAGATTCTGCATTGACCAGTGCCTGGAACTAGAAAAGCTCAATATAAGGACGTTAATAATAATAAAAATCATCAACATCATAATCATCATATTATCATAGTCATCAAAATCACATTTATTGATTTACTCAACGCATCAAGTTGTGCTGAAATATAAGGGAGGGAACTCTGCACCCTTTGGGGTCTAGCACTTGTTCATATAGTAACATACTGGCCATCATTGACTCTGAGCATTCCTCTGATTGTTGTCAACTAAAAAGACGGAAGTCATGGGGTTATCGCAGATGTTTTGACTAGGGTTATGGCCTTCATTGTCAACACTGTCACAGACATGTTTAATCCTGATATCTTGTCCTGTGCCATGATTATTATTAATGAGCAAGCTAAGAGCATAGCAGAAGTGCAGTGCATGTTATTATTATTATTATTATTATTATTATTATTATTATTATTATTATTATTATTATTATTGAGGATTTTTATAGCGCACTTATCTCGCCGTACTTGACCAGACTCTAGGCGCTGGCCGATACAGGATCTAACTCAAACCGCCCCAGACGCCCACCCGCAGCCTTTGGGCGCATGGTCTGACGCCCGGACAACTGAGCACTATCCTGGACAGCCAGAGATGGGGGAGAAGGACCAAGTGCATGCTGGGTGTGTTCTTGTTACCGGCACTCACCCGTATAGGACATGGGCGACAGAATCTTTAAAGTCCGTTATGATGGAATGTATGCAACACACAGACTAGACCTCGGTTTATACTCTCCTCCGAAGGAGTAGGAAACGGGAGTAAAGTGTCTTTCCCAGGGACACAAAACAATGGCCCGGACGCGAACTTGTTTTTTCCAACCTAGTTCCAGTCATTCGCCGAAAAAAGCAATTACCGAAGTCGAACGAAGCTCTCCGAGTCGACAGAAGCTATCCGATGTTTTACGAACGAATGCTGGCAGGACTACGTGAAACCACAGGCTGGGAAGTCTCGTCTTTCGTAGGCCTCAATTACTTACTATACTACGTACGTATGTAGGAGGCCCACGAGTTTACAAAGACGAAAGAAAAGACTTCAGAGCCTGTGGTGAAACATCCGTGCATAAAAATAGCCGCTGTTGCTTCCAGATCTAATTCTATCGATCTGCACAGCTTCAAGCTCTAAGTCAAGTCGAGATTCGCATTTCGAAGCAGTTAGTATTATTATTATTATTTTACATGTATGATGATTAATATACTGACACAATTAGTAATAAAGAGAAAAAGTAATACATAACACATAATGCACACATACAACGATTTCACATCTATATCAACAATAAAACCATGACAAAACTTCAAAGCGCTATGGATACGTTGATGTCCCTTCAGCACAAGGCAAAGCAAGTTTATACTGGTCTAAAAAAAAACGTCACATTTGTATTGCAAGCACCAAAGCAATTATTTATTTAAATAATATTATTCTTTTTAACTGATACAGTAAATTTGTTATATGTATTTTAATTATATATGTATTTTAATGAGAAACACGTATTAAAAAAAATGTTGCGTGGCAGGCGGAAATTTCCATAAATCATCTGAAAACTTTGGTAAATCTATAAGAAAAAATAACCAGTAACACCATCTGAATATTTCGGGTTACACCCAACTTCAGCAAAAACAAACAAAACGTCACTGACCATAATTATTTACACCATTGAGCACGCACAGCAGCACACTATTCCTTATTCCTTTTTTTTTTTTAAAAGTAGGAATAATAATAATGATAATAATAATAATAATAATAATAATAATAATAATAATAATAATACTATTAAATAAATAAATAAATTACAGATTTAACTAAATAACTATACTACTACTACTACTACTACTACTACTACTACTACTACTACTACTACTACTACTACTACTACTCCTACTACTATTACTACTACTACTACTAGCGAAGTTGAGGTCTTGATTTTGTGATCCTGATTCGGCTCTTTGCAGTCCGCTGGACCCTGTAAGCAATGAATAACTAACTAACTATTAATTTAACTCTGATCTCGAGTTATAAAAAAAAAAAAAATCGCTTAGCCTACTCGTTCTTCACCGGAAATTTAAAGATTCAAATATTGTAAAGTATAGACCTAAATTAATATTATTAATTAGAATAGATATAGTTTATACATTTATTTACGTATAAAACAAACAATACAGGTCTAATAATTATATTCAGCTAGTGAGCTTCTTCGCTGCGCGAAGATTGACTTATAATAATTCTATAATGTAGATTAAGCCTATGTATATTGTATAACAGTGTCTACTTGGTTCTAGGCAGGAAATGGGGAATGTTATTATTAGCCAACTGCTGAGAACTAACAAAATGCAAATCAAGGAACGCAACTATTAAATATGGTCGATAATAACAAAGTATACGTTGCGAAATGCTAATCTGTGTACATCGAACAGAATTAGAAGCAACAGCGATCATTTTTAATGTCAACTAGTCGTAGTCATGCAAGCATCATTTCGTAACACATCGGAGAGCTTCGTTCGACTTCGGTGATTGCCTTTTTGGGCGAATGACTGGAACTAGGTTGGAAAAAACAAGTTTGCGTCCCGGACAGGGCTCGAACCCGGGACCTTCTGATCTGCAAGCCAACGCACTACCATTAGACCCGCTTGCAGTGCGCATAATATTTGTTAGTTATTCATTGCTTACAGGGTCCATCCAGCGGACTGCAAAGAGCCAAATCAGGACCACAAACTCAAGACCACAACTTGGCTGAAAGAGGACTCACCCCTGATCCGCATAAAAGATTTGCCGAAACAACCCCAGTGGTAGACTAACACTGAAGGCACTCCACCAGCCGGTCACTTTACAATAAAGGCATCCTACCCTGAGGCTATACTCTAATTTATCGAACCCTCGTTTACACAAATAAAATAGAATACAAACATCATAATAAAATATCAACAAAACACATACATATAAAATGCCTACATTGCCAAATGATAATATCATAGGAAGCCCAAGTGACCATTTGGCAGAAAGCGTCCAATATTCCCAAGCTGATCCAACAGACCTCACACACAAAAAAAAAGGAGTTTTGTCCCGGAAGAGTTTTCAAGAAAAAGGTAGGGGACTGGAAGCTAGTAATTGGAGATAAAAGCGAGGGTGTGTGTGTTGTGTGTGTGTGTGTGGAAAGGGAGCAATTATTTATATAAATTTAAAACAAAATTAAATTTTAAAAACACAATTTAAAATTGCATCACAATGATGACATCACTCGAATTGCATAAGTTTGGTTTTACCTTGGAAGCATCATTAAAGTCTAAGTACATACCAAACTTGAACCAAATTTCTCCAACAGTTTGGGAGAAAATACAATACAATACAATACAATACAATACAATACAATACAATATAACTTTATTGATCTCAAACTGAGAAATTCAATACAATCCGACATAAAAATTTTAGAGTACATGGGAAAGAACTAAGAAACGTTTTAGCACATTATGCATACATAATTATATAACACATCATATTCATTTCCTTACTCCTTATACGGCACATAGACTGGACATTACTTTCAAGTTCTTGCATAGCACACACTTACTATCACATTTATTCCAACATTGAACATGTCATTTCTCCAAGATACATAGATTAAATATTGCCTTTCGCACAGCACACTTACTATCACACTTATTCCAACATTAAACATGTCATTTCTCTAAGATACATAGACTGGATATTGCCTTTCTCACTGCATATTATCACAACGTTTATTCCAAAATACCTTCTCATCCTTCACACACACCCACACATTCACACATACACACACGCACACACCCACAGTAACTAGGAGCAAACATCATTAACTAGGATACGTTCCAAATATCACTTAAACATTGCATCAACAACAAAAACTATCTCACAATAAACACAATTGTACATAGATCATGAACACTCATTCCTACAATCTTGCTCGCGACATATTCATAACATAAATGGAATTGGGCACAAAACTCTTTCTTGCTCTCACTGTGGACATTTTTGGCATTCGATGTCTGCGCCCTGACGGCATGAGTTCATAGTGTGTAGCCAGAACTTGGCTCGGGTCACTCGCAATCTGATATGCCTTTCGCTCAGCCTGACGTTCGTACAACACACACAATTCATCCTGCCTTTCACCCGTCACTTTCGCACAGACGTGTACAATCCTGTTCAATACATTCTTGTGTTTCTCACTCAACCCTCCATACCAACACAGGAAGCCAAAGGTCACAACAGACTGAACAAAACATCTGTAAAAGTTGGTTAACACGGGACGACTGACATTGAGGGAGCGAAGCTTCTGAAGGCAATATATTCTGGATTGACATTTCTTGTGTATGCTTGTTGTGTTGGAATTAAAATTGAGTTTACTGTCTACAATGGTGCCTAAGTATTTGTACTCATTGACTCTTTCCACCCTTTCTCCCCCTATCTCCAAGTCTGGTATGGCAACGGGGTTTCTTCTGAAATCTATTATAAGTTCTTTTGTCTTCTTTACATTCAGGTTGAGATAGTTATCAGTGCACCACGCGGTGAACTTAGAGACTTCTTCTACATAGACGGAGTGAGAATTTGAGAGATTTTGTAGAGCGGTGTCGTCAGAGTATTTGATGAAAGGGGTGTCGGTGGAGCCAGAGCAGTCGTTTGTGTAGAGTGTGAAGAGAACAGGGGAGAGAACAGTGTCTTGGGGAGAGCCAGTGGAGGTGGAACGGGAGGAAGAAAGACAGTGTTGAAAGCGGACAGACTGTGAGCGGTTGACAAGAAAGTTTACAATCTAAAGAACCAGTCTCGGGCTGACATTTAGAGCCAGAAGTTTGCGAGCCATGAGGTGGGGTTGTATGGTGTTAAAAGCGGAAGAGAAGTCTATGAATAGAATCCTAACAAAAGAACCAGGTTGTTCAAGGTGGACGTAGGCATTGTTGAGGAGAGTGAGTGTTGCGTCATCGGTTGATCTATTGTGCTTGTATGCAAACTGAAGTGGGTCAAGGGACGTTTGTGTACTAAGGAGGAGAAACTTCAACACAATGCGTTCAAAACACTTCATCACTATACTAGTGAGGGCTACTGGTCTATAATCATTTAGTTCTGATGGGCTCCTGGACGCGTTGGGAACGGGAAATATGGTTGAATTTTTCCACACAGATGGAACAACAGAGGTTTTTATAGACCAAGTGAACAACTTGCTAAAAACCTCACACAGCTGGGAAGCACACGATTTTAACAATTTACCACAGACGTTGTCCGGGTCAAAAGCTTTGCGGGGGTTGACCTTACGAAAAAGGGACTCAACCTCGTCCGCCTGGATCTCACAGTCCAAGATGCCTAGGTTATCTCCCGCCACTCCCTTTACCCTCCCTTGCAGATCAGATATCACATTTAGCAGGTCGTCTGCTACATCGCTACGCTCAAAGCGGCAATAGAAGTCATTTAGTTCTTCTGCAAACTCGCTCCTCTTTTCTTCACTAAGCTGACAATTACTCTTAGGCTTATTTTGACCAGTTAATACTTTTAAACCATTCCACGCCTCCCGCATGTTGCCTGACTTAAACTTTTCCTCTACTTTGTCCTTATACTCTAGTTTAGCATGCCTAATTTCATCTCTAAGTTTCTTCTGTACACTTATCCTTTGTTCTCTGTCCCCCATCTGAAATGCTACCTTTTTCTCACTAATTGTACTCTTCAGTGACTTTGAGATCCAGGGTTTGTTGTTTCGATACATTTTTATTGTTCTAGTAGGAATAATCATGTTTTCGCAGAAGGTAATATAATCAGTTATAACGTCTGTAGAATAGGATTAGGGAAAAACTACAAATTATGACCTCACCATGATGCCTGTCAACCAATATGCATATTTTTTTTGTCATCTGATAGGGTTCACTATTTCCTAATTAAATACCGAGTTTCAAACAAATCTGTCAATTAGTTTCAGAAAAAGGTTTCCAAATAAATAACTAAACGAAAATAAAAATATTACGTCATCGCGTTTGTGACGTGGTGTTTTATTGTTGCTGGGGCTCTGCACAATAGAATGCTATTACCCACTCGTCTTAGTCGATGGGGATAGTTATCTCCCTGTGACTTAACTTAATACATTTATTTGTTTAGCTCGGTCTGTGTTTAGGCTGGGGGTACAGAGATAGATAGAAAAATGGTAAAAGATCACTGTCACACTAGCTTTCACACGGTTATGAATCATATGTAGTCCAGCCACTTGATAACAGTAAATGTCCCACATTTATTTCCTCTACTCTATACACGATCTTCGAAGTACGAAACTAACTTAAAAGTTCAATTGTCAATGCGAATGGTTCGCTCGCTGATAATCTAGGCAGCTACTTTTTCATCATAGAGCACTGGATACTTTCTGCCTTAATGGTCAGAGTTCTTGAAGAGTGGATTACTGTGGTCCTGTTTATACAGAGTTTTAGTGCACTGTTTCTTGTGGCACTTAACTGCGTGGTTGAAGCACTGCGTTGAGGTCGCTTCTGGGACAATCTGTGTTGTCGTGGAGTCTTTGACTTTGTGGTTCGTCGGTTGGGCTATCTTCGCACAATGCTGGAGATGCCTCGGCAGCCAACTTTAAGCGTCGACTTGGTTTTGTCTTTTGCTGAGTTGGGCTCACGATATAACGCCTGCTTGTCTATAACATATGAGACGAAATTCTGCACAACCCTGTATAATAGGTCTGTGCAGAGCGTCTCACTGAAGGCCAAAGTAGCCCTCAGTGATAGCTCCACATCTCTATACAGAAGCGACGAACATTCTGCTAAGTCTGTGGGGTCCACTGGAATCTCCACTCTAATTTCCTATACATATATAAATATAAATCGTGGCTAACTATACACATAAAGAAATAATAATAATTATTATAAACATTCTCGGGTACAGCCACTGGTCTGCAGGCATACATATAGGTTAAACAACAGTGGATCCATACATAATACAACATGGCGTCGGCCGGTCGTTCTCGCATCGTGGTCGAATTCTCCACCTGGTCATGCAACGTCGGACTAACAATTTAATTCTATGCATAGCAAATTCCACAAACATAATTTCAACAATAATATAAATACATCATGATGAAACAGAAGTATGTTCATTTACCTGTTTGACAATGTCAGGCCGTGGCTACTTGATTGAATTCGAATATTCAACAAGTACTGCTGTCTAATCTTCTCAGGAGAGAGATTTCTGCTTGAGTGTACTGTGTACTGCTCAGCATTTCAACGAAGACTGACGTTCTATCTCTTTGCTTGAATCACCCAGAACCGGTTCTATCTAACCTAGCTGTGTTCTCATTGGATGAAAAAATCTAAGTGAATGTAAAATTCGAAACTCCATCGTAAGCTGTGATGATGTCACCAACTGTGCTTGCATCAAGCTACAACTGTGTTACGCATGATCACTTCTGTCGTCTGGTTTAGACTAACAGTAACCTTCTAAGCCTACACTGACCAAACAAGGCAAAATCTTAAAATGTGCGAGGTAAAACTATGCTCTTGTAACAGCGATGATATCACTCGGTATAAATAAATTTTGACTAATGCTCAACGCATCTGCATACTCTCAAAACATACAAAATTTAAAGGAAATTTAACAAGAAAAATAGTAATTAAATAAAAGGTGAAGTCATCATGATTACATCACTCGATTTGCGTAAGTTTGGTTTTACGTTGTAGACATAGGTAAAGTCTAAGTATATACTAAAGTTGAGCCAATCCCTACAGTAGTTTAAGAGTAAATGTGATTATTTAAAAAATAAAAACAATGTACGAGACCATGATGAAATAACAAGATGGCGTCACTCAAGATACACCAGTTTCGCTTAAACGGAAGGCGCCTGTACACTCTAATTACAAACGAAGATTTTTTTAATGACGTCACAATGATTACGTCACTCGATTTGCATAAGTTTGGTTTTACCTTGGTTTTTACCAGGTAAAGTCTAAGTGCATACCAAACTTGAACCAAATCCCTCCAGTAGTTTGGGAGAAAAAATGATTAGAAAAAAGCGCAACAAATTATGAAATCACAATGATGACTAATCCAATATGCAATGGAAGTATGTGACAAGTTAGCCAAAGAGGGAGCACTAAGATCATTAGATTCTATTTCTGTCAACAATTTGAATATGGGTTATCTTGAAATGTACATGTATTCTTTATTAGAAAAAGCAGTATGTTAAGATACTAGCATTAAAAAGTTGTCAAAATTAATATACAAGTTAAGAATGAACGCATGGAATGCTAAATATTCCGCAGATTTTCAGTGTATGTGTTGCAAAAATATATCAGTTTACCATATTTTATTTGAATGTCCAGTTTTAAATGAAATGTATAAAAACCAAAGGCATCAATTCAAAGAATATGGACATTCCTTAGACGATTTATTACATCATTCACAGATAACAGCAGTTGTGAAAATTATTGCAATGACGCCTTTCAGTAGACTTTTATAGTTTGGTGTTAAATCCCTTTTCCCCTTTCATTTCATTTTGTTATACGGTTTCTTAATTGTGACTTGATTGATATTGTTGTTGTTATTAGTTAATGTCTAATATCACCTGAATGTGTAAATAGACAGTAAATGAAATATTGATTTTTCCTCTTTGCTAAAGCCTAAAATTAAGACCTTCAGACAAATTTGTAAACGTAAATAGGCTCACATGCGATGTCAGATAAGAAATCTAAGTAGACCTATAACTAGCAATTGAGAGGTTATCTGTAACCAGTAATAGTAGTTGTTTTAATGTCTCTCATTTTCATTTGCTAATATCATCTAAATTACTACTGCTGCTGCTGCTACTACTACTACTACTACTTCTACTACTATTACTACTACTACTACTATTATTATTATTAATATTATTATTACTACTACTATTATTATTATTATTATTATTATTATTATTATTATTATTATTATTATTATTATTATTATTATTATTATTATTATTATTATTATTAATTATTATTATTATTATTATTATTATTATTACTACTACTACTACTAAGTACTACTACTACTAAGTACTACTACTACTACTATTATTATTATTAGTACTACCACTACTACTACTACCACTACTACTACCACTATAATATTGCTCAGCAGCCCCATCAATATTTTCTACTGCAGTGGAAAGTGGCAAACCTCTGGAGTAAATGGTGATCTTTTCCACAGTGTAATTTCCACCCAGGTCCACGCTCCAGGTGGGATGACTGTCATTACGATGAGTATGGATGCAGTTACCCGTAGTAGTGTACTCTGTTCCTGTGTTGCCATTGATAGCGGCACTGCACTTATTGTAAACCTCGTTATGTTTGGAAGACTGACTGCAGGTCAGCTTGCCTTGAGCGATATTGGCTGAAATGGAACATTTGAAAACTTAAATATTAGGAATTAATACAAACTTAAATTGGCGATTGAAAAATACTGAGTGTGCATTTCTTTATACCTGTATTAGCAAACAGTTTTTAATAACAAAATTTTCTTAAATTATAATACTGATTAGTTTTTTTATGATAGAATTAAATAATTTTTTTGAACTGATTTCTAATTTTGATATTATCGTTTAAAGGAACTCCTTAGCCATTGTACGTGCGACTTCTCAATTGATGTCGCTGTCGTGCTTATTAGTTAGTCAGTCTGTCTGTTGTTGTCAATGTGTACAGTTGGCCACCAGGATGGAATGTCACGTGAATCAAAATTCTGGCTTTGATACTCTGGCTGCACGTAGCTTAATGATTGACGTGGTTGGGTCGGCTCAGGTCAAAACGTTTGATGGGGACCGCAAAGAGAGGCGTGTGAAGTCATTTGTTATTTCTAAAACTTCCGCTCTTCATTGCGTGGGCATCCCCAGTGTCGATGTTGGTCACGGTATATATGTAGAGGGATTAGCTATGAACGGGGTCTGCGTATAAATCCACATACCCTCGCGACAGCCGGGGCGATTTTTCGAGGCACTCGGGGGTCCGAACTGCGTATGGTCAAGATGGGACAATCACAGGGTACTCTACAAATTTGGGAGCAAGTTGGAGCTCCATTTGTATGTGCGATTGTCTTTGGATAATTGGGCACACCAAGTGGAAAAATTCGCGTGTAAAAAGAAGATTCACGGGCCGGTAAACAGGGCTATGTGTTTTTTTCTATTTTATACTCTGTCTGCCAGCGATACAAAGAGAGCATGTCTATGTTCATTTTTGGTCATAAATGTGTTTAAATTGAATGAAAAAGGTTGTAGCGTGAAGTATGTCTAATTTAGTGCAGTATAAAACAATATTTTATTATTGATAGTTTATAATGAAAGATGGTTGATATTGTTTGAAAATCTTGTTTGGATTTTTGTTGTGTTGGATATTTTGGAATTGTTTTTTTTTAGGTAATACGGTAATGAATGAATGACCGTATGGGTGAAGAATTTTGCAGTGTATAGTGTTTGGTGTGGAACGGTAAATGAAATGTAAATAGTGTGATGATATTTAGTGAGTTGAAGATTTATTGTTGTTAGATAACAAAATGCTTAGATTCGTTTTTGTTTTGTGACAGGATGGGCTTCATAATTATCTTCATAATTACCTTCATCATTATCGTCATCATTATCTACTTCATTATCTACGTTATTTTACTTGGAGCTTCCTGATTCCAAAAGGGTGGTGGATACATCTACTGATTTTCAGTGTGGACTATTTTTATTAACCAGTTTAATCCGGAATGCTGAGCACCAGCTGCCTTCTTCGTTTGTTGTTGTTTTGGTTTTTTTTAGTTAATTATTATGAAGTGACAAAGACCATTTGATTGAACTACTTTTATATACATATATTTGTTGACTGCAGATTTTATCCATTCAATTCAATCAATGTATTTATAGTCTGTTCACTACTTAAGTGATATTAGACTTAATTTTTAAAAAATAAATAAAAAAATAAATTTTATAAACATTACTTTACCATAACATAAGTCACCATAACAAAAAGGTAGTCTTTATAACCATTAAACAATTTAACTTTAAACATTGAAATATCAACATCATAATATTAAAAGTAAATCGCGTACAATAATCACAATTATAACAAGTTTCCTATATGATTACACGATATAATAGATGCAATTTTCAACATCAGTTCCTATCCTATCCCATAACTCGGAGGTCGTAGGGGCGCTACAGATGATCGTTTAACCAGCGTACTCCATCTTTCCCTATCCTCAGCAACCCTCATTGTTTCGCTCAGTGTCAAACCAGTCCATTCTCGAATGTTGTCCTCCCACCTATTTTTCGGTCTCCCTCTTCTTCTACCTCCTTGCACTGTGCCTTGCAGGATGGTCTTTGCAAGACCTGATGATCTGGTGACGTGGCCATACCATCAGAGTTTCCGTTTTTTCACCACTGTGAGCAGGTCATCGTGTTGTCCAATATCAGTTCATTATCAGCTATTATGTTATTTATATCATTATGCTGCCTGAAAATAGTATCAATCTTATTTTCTGTAAATAATTTGTTCAAAAACGGAAAGTGTAATAACAGATGTTCAACATTCAAGGCGTAAATTTAGTTTTCTAGGAATTTAATTTTAACTTGTATATAATTGTTGTTAAATATCTAGAGCTAGACAAAAAAAGTATTGTGTAAATGTTGAATAAAATATTTTTCTATTATGGATGTCAATTCAGAGTAAGAGAGGATAATGTTATGATTTACCTCTGTGGGTTTACTCGCACCAACTTTTGCTAGTTTATCGGCCAATTCATTACCCCTTATTCCATAGTGTGAAGGAACCCAAAGAAGATCAACCGCAATATTTCTAATTAGTAAACAATGTAAAAGGTATTTGATTTCACATATAATTTCTCTTCTAACTAAACAATTCCAAGTTTGCAACGCATATAGAACAGATTTTGAGTCTACAAAATATCACTATACCAAACACATCTAATGATAACGTAAGAACATAATTCAAAACCATAATTATAGCATACAATTCAGCAGTAAAGATTGAATATTGTTTTCCTAAAAAAAAAAAAAAGAATGTCCAATATTAAGATCTGGTATAACATATGAAGCACCAGCATCCGAAATTTCAAGTAGTGAACCATCTGTAACAATTTTTAATTTATTGAAGTAGACAGAATTTAACCGTCTTTTGACACTATTAGCTAACATATTTATTTCTTCATTTTTATGTAAATCTGTATGATCTATATCGAACTGAGCTCGTAAGTGTTCCCAAGGGGGTAATTTTGGTGAAATTGGAACCGATTTTACGTTACTAATATTAATGCCACAGTTTGTCATCACATCTGCTGTACAGTCGTAAATGGTCTGAATATAAGGAATATGTTTTGCTCTTTGGGGAAATTCATTTATGGAAGACATTAACACTTCATGTGTTACAGAATTTTCAATACATAAACTTCTAATAACATATTTTGAAGCTGCTAATTTACGTTGAGAAGAAAGTATACCTGCTTCATTGTAACAACGCTACGTGTTTGTATGCACTGGTACACTAAGAGCCAATGTTACTGCTTTACTGTCTATACTCTGCAGTTTATTTAATAATGATTTTGGGGCTGAAAAATACACCTCCTGTCCATATATTAATTTTGATCTTAATAGAGAAGTTGCTAGATGTAATAACGTCTTTGTATCCTGACTCCAAGCTTGCACATTTATTATTTTCAATAAATTTAATCTTTGTCTTGCTTTATTTATTAAATATTCTATATGATATCTCCAACTCAAACACCCGTTGGGGTGCCGGGGGTTTCAGTATAAATAGTATCCCCACTTTCTGGAAATTTAGTGCTTTAAATTCCCGCTGTCGCTGTCTTTCTCATTTGCTCTTTCTCATTCCTGCTCTGTTCTATCAATCTGCTATACTATCGTCTTCTTCGCTAGACCAGTCTCCTACCTTTTTTCTTGAAAACTCTTCCGGGACAAGACTCCTTGTTTGTGTATGAGGTCTGTTCGATCAGCTTGGGAATATTAGACGCTTTCTGCCAGGTGGTCACTAGGGCTTCCTATGATGTTATTATTTAGCAATGTAGGCATTTTATATGTATGTGTTTTGTTGACAATTTATAATGATGTTTGTATTCTATTTTGTTTTTGTAAACGGGGGTTCGATAAGTTGGGGTGAAGCCTCAGCCGTCCCCTGCGTGGGATGTCTTTATTGTAAAGTGACTGGCTGGTGGAGGGCATTCAGTTTTCCCACTAGGGTTGTTTCAGCAGATCTTTTATGCGGATTGGGGGTTGTCCGGTCCTGATTTGGCTCGGAAGAGTCCGCTGGACCTAAAGCAACATATATATAATGTAATGTAATCTCCAACTCAATTTTGGAGTAAAATAAACACCCAAACATTGTATAGCTTGTTTATATGCAAACAGTACTATCCTTTGTTTAGTGATGCGTTTTGGCCTAGACCTGTTATGACACGACCGTGCGTATTTAGGTCAATGCAGGCATCACTTTCTAGTAATCGAAAGGTCCCTGGTTCGAATCCTGGAGTGGCCAATGTGTGACCATATTATTTTCCCCTTACCATAAACTGGTTCGTTGGTGTCAGAAGGATGGGACCAGTAATCGCCTATACGATCCGGTGTCGTGTGACTATACTCTATAATTAACCTTCATCACTTCGTGTGGAAAATGACGTAGTCTGAGACAAACCCACCAGACTATGGCACTACACAAGTAGCAGGACACCATAGGTTCTCTGCAACGTTTTCGGAATCCATGTTTGTAAGTTATTTAGAACAGATCTGATAGAAGTATTTTTATATTTTAAAGGCATCATAATTGTGTTAAGTTATTTGTTTATTGTTAATTCATTTGTAAAATCAGAAGGTTGATTATGTGCGAAGTTTCATGAACTTCCCATTGTTTTGGTATTGGAATGTTCTGATAATTTGTCTTCATGGTGTTGTCCATGATGATGATGATGAGTATTGACATCATTGAGTAATGCAGTCAAGATTATTTCTCAGTTCTCTATTTGTTTATCATAACTTTCGACACGTTTTAAGATTTAGTATTTTCTTTTGTAATATTTACAATCGTTAATTGAGCAACAGGACGTGAATCCGGAAATAATTCCGGAAGTGACGTTGCCGGATGTTTTGATTTTGTTGATTTTTATGATATAAGATGTTTATTAATTCTGATGATTTGCTTGATGTATGATTCGATTATTTACTATTTTCATGCATTGTTTCATAAACATATTAAAAAAATAAAGACAAGATATTTATTATGCCCGTTGCTGTTTACAGGGTCGTTCATCATCACTCGTCTCCTATTCAACTTGCACGAATTTTAAACCACCATGCTTGGTATAAGTGGACAAGAACCCACTTGTATGTGCGAATGGCATTTTCCTTACTACCAATACACACTACAGCTTTTTACTTGTACCTAATGAGTGTATTGTATGCGGTTACAGCGTTAGAATTTGGCATGCGCCCTAGCGCCCCGGGAGCCTTAAATCCTGTTTGGGCACCCAGATCTTAATTGACAATGCGCCGAACGGGCGCGTGTAAAATACTAAAAGAAAGTTAACTCATAGAAGCTCTCTTCCAATAGTCAACATCGTAATTAAAGATCGGAGGAAAACTTCATAGTGACAGCAAAAGAAATATTCCGTTGCACATCGCAGTCTTATTTCCTCCATGCGCTTTTGGTTGCGATGGATCTGGAATAGTCTCCCTTTACGCATGAAAGACGAGCTTTCTGATTGGCCAGTAATGTATTCAATGGCCAATCAGGGAGTCAGTTGTTATCTCGCGCATGCAAAACAAAACATGAAGTTACTCTGAAACAAGCATGTCGAGTCACAGGCAGTGAAGTCTCGTCTTTCGTAGGCATCAATTGCAAACGGAGACCCTCAGTTCTAGCATGTCCCGAGAACAGAGAGGAAGAAGAAATCTTTCCAATTCTCCGAGAAGAAGTTGAGGCAGCAGGAGTGGAAAACCAACCTGCGGAATTGCTTCAAACAGGAGGAAAATCTATGATTGACGCCCTCACCATTACCTGTAACAAGATCTGGCAGAGTGGGGAGCGGCCCACACCATAGACCCATTCGCTTGTCATCACTCTTCCCAAAAAAGGTAACTTTCAGGAGTGTGAAAATTACCGCACCATCAACCTCATCAGCCATCCCAGCAAGGTCTTCCTGAAAATAATACTTACAAGGTTGAAATCCCAAGCCGAACAAATCATAGCTGAAGAACAAGCAGGATTCAGGGCAGGGCGAAATACCACTAAACAGATTTTCAACCTCAGAATAATCTGCGAGAAATACCTATAGCACCAACAACATCTATATCACGTGTGTGTAGACTTCAAGAAAGTGTTTGACCGACCTGGCATGCAGCTCTGTGGGCAACCATGAGAATGTACAACATCAGCCCTAAAATTATTGAAGCAATCAAAAGCCTGTATGACAAGGCTAAGAGAGCAGTCCTCCACAACATCGGGAACTGGTTCAGAACAACAATCGATGTGCGTCAAGGATACCTACTCTTTCCAACACTCTTTAACATCTTCCTTGAGCGCATCATGGCAGATGCCTTTGCAGGGCATGAAGGCACAGTCAGCACAGGGGGGTAGAGCAATCTCCAACCTCCGTTTTGCGGATGGCATTGATGGATTGGTTGGAGAGCAAAAAGAACTTGAACAGCTGATACAGAAACTTGACTCCACCTCCAAAGCCTATGGAATAAAAATAAATGCAGGAAAGACAAAATGGTGACCTACAACACCAATGAAATCAGCATGAACATCAAAATCCAAGACGAATCCTTCAACACAGTGAATAGCTTCAAATATACTACTCAAAATAATACAAGGGCCACTTGGACATATGGGTCTCTCTTTAAATCAGAAACACGAATTCAATTTATTAGTTCATCATATTTTATTGCAATCATTTCTGCATCAATAACAAAAAGATTTGAGACATCAGTCGCTTAACATTCGAGTAAATTCAATGTAACTGGACATACCCCTCATTTACAAAATCAAAACTTTAGAAACCAAAAATCTGTAGAGTCAGTATCGGGTGTGGCCACCGTTTGCATCAATGCAGTCTTGGCATCGTTGTCTCATGGACCGTATCAGGTTATGGAGGATGTTTCCTGGAATGGCCAACCACTCTTGCTGGAGAACTTGGGCCAGAACTTCAAGGTTAGCTCCTGGAGGGAGGTTTGCCCGTGTCTGTCGACCCAAGACATCCCACAGATGTTCTATGGAGTTCAAATCGGGTGATCGAGCCGGCCAATCCATCCTTATGACGTGATGTTGCTGCAGGAAGTCATTGACGATACGCGCTCGGTGGGGTCTGGCATTATCGTCCTGTAGTATGGCACCTTCCCCAATGGCCCGCACAGCTGGGAGAACCCTAGGTTGTAGGACGTCATCCCTGTAGCCAATACCGTTTAAGTTGCCATGAATTTGGAGCAGGGTTGTTCTGAAGTTTAATGCGAAGCCACATCATGACAGATCCACCCCCAAAGCGTACATGCTCGTGCACCGTCGCATCAGCAAAACGTTCCCGTGGACGCCTCCAAACATTCACTCGACGGTCGTTGAAAGACAATGAGAACCGAGACTCGTCTGTAAAGAGCACCCTTGACCAATGTTGCCTAGTCCACACCAAATGACGCCGAGCCCAGGCCAAACGCGCTGCACGGTGAGCTGGGGTGAGCAAAGGCCGTACTGCTGGTCGTCTTGATCGCAGGTTTGCCTCGTGTAGACGGTTGCGAATTGTCTGGTCGCTGACGTTAACATTGCTGTTCTTCTGATGGTGTGTGCTGTAGCGGACCTCATCCTCAGAGCTGACAGGGTGATGAAATGGTCTTGTCTTGCAGTGGCAACGCGGAGTCGTCCGGACCTTCTTGGTTCTTGGACGCTTCCATTGTTGTTAAAGCGCTCCCGCAGCCTTTGGACAACGGAGTGGAACACTCCCAGCCGCCTGCCAACTTCTCTCACCCCCACCCCTTCCTGAAGCCATGCAATAGCTCTGCCTCTAAAAAAAAAAAAAAAAAAAAAAAACCGCATCAGTCAATCGGCACCTGGGGGGCATGGTTACAAAAGCAGCAAAATCGCTGCCATTTATACCCAGAAAAAAGCGCCGATTGTTGAACTGAACTCACAAAATGCAAGCCTTTCGCATGCAAATCACTTTTTAATGTTGAAAATTTTGCTTTATTAGTGTCACGCTACACAGTTTGCAGTCGTGCGCCTATGTATATAGTTTAATCATCAGCCTGTACATAGAGGTTAGAAGTTACGGTAGTCAAGGGGAGAGCATCAGAATAAATTAATTAAGTTTATAATTAATAGAAGTAGCGAATGATTTGCGCCCGTGCAGAACGCACTATGTTAGAAAACAGCATAGTTGGCTATTTTGTTATTGAGAAGATTGATTGCTGCCATGCGATATTCTATGTGTGAAATGCGTGCTCTAATCGCGAACGGTGCAGGAAATGAATTATAATTAAAACGAGTATGTTCTAGAAGATTCTAAGCTAATCGTATAAAACCCCATGCACTGTATATTTTGATAGGAGCAGAAAACATTTCATATCGCTTTTGTAGCCAGAATCAACAGATCTGAGTTGTGTCAAGGTGCCAGATAGTGACGTCGTCTGTGGGTCGTACTGATCAGCTGTCAACGAAAAAGAGCCTAATTATCGGAAGAGGAGGACTGTTTTGGGAACACTTTGGAAGTGTTTGTTTAACTGGAACCGTTCTAAGCTGTTTAGAATACCAGCTGTGTATTCTCAGTGAAATCTGAGTTATCTACGTATAACGTCGGGTGACCTGTGACTCCGTCTAGGACTTCTTCTGCCTGTGTATCACCTTGCCTAACCATCTGTGCCTGTGTGTCTGTCCAGTCATTTTGTGTGTCTTTGTCAACAGGCCGGAGGATCTCCACTGGTAGCCGTAAGTTACTTACCTCAATTTCTCAGTTGGCCATAACGTTCGGGGGTTTGGGTTATGCATGCAGTGTGAATGGATAGTTAATTATGTTTTCTTAAATTCTATTTTATGTTTCATATTATTTGCTGCATAAATACTGAAAGAGAGAGAGAGAATTTTCTAAACTGGATTATAAATTAATATAAGAGAATTCGCTGTTATGTAGCGAAGAGATGACAGAAAGGAGGTGATTGTGAATGTATATGCGCGATGACAGAAGTAATGACAGGGAAGATGAGTAAGGATGTTGAAAGGGAGACAACCATTCCGACAGCGGAATGCTTGTACAGTATATTGTAATATAATTATTAATGGTTGCGTATTTTTGTATGTATTGTTGTAGATGTACCAAAACCAATAACCAAAACCAGACTCAGAGTTGAGGGTTCCACCTTCCAGCTGGGCCGCTTGTGTGTGGAGTGTGCTGAACCAACGCCGTTTCCTTGGTCAACCCTAGGTTAAGGTTCTTGTGTCAAGGAAAAAGTTGCATTTTCGTATTAAGCTGTTTAAGCTGTTCACACACACACACGCACCCCGCATTCACATGACAAATAACTATGTCTGTTAAGGAACCATTTATGAAAGAAATACTTATTTACATGTGCTAATTTGGAAATTTCAGTAGATTGAAATATATTTAATTTAAGTTGAATAATAATCATTGCTTGAGTAATATTACCTACCTGATTAAGTACCCTGTGATATGTAGCTCAGTTGGTGGCGATTGGTCGCTGGTTCGAATCCCATTGGTCAACGTGTGATCATATTATTTTCCCCTTTACCAACAACTTTTAGTATAAATATATCTATATGCGAAAGTGTCGTGTGACTATTCAAACAAACAAACAGCCCTTGATATAGTTCTGTCTTAATTCGCCAGATATTAATTAATTAATAAAAGATTATTTTCTTACAAATTCTTTTTGCATAAAGGATAAATTTGATTCATTTATATAATATAAAAATTGTTGCACTGTTTGAAATTTAAATGTAACAATTTGAATATTTATAAAGATCTAAAGCATTTGCTTCAATATTTACCTTGTTGCAGTAAGCTGTTTCAGCCGTAATTATTATAAATCTTGTGTACATTTTGTAGTTAGACATTTTTCATTTTGGTTTAATTATCATTATTATTTTGAGCGGATTGTTTATGTATTAGTTTGGGGTTATATTAGTGGGATTGAGGGTTGGTTGGTTGGGAAGTGGGATAAAGGGAGTTAATTTTTAGTGCGAATGAGTGAGTGAAATAAAGAAATTGTCTTGTCACTTCTGGTTTTGTCTTTTAGAGTTTATTTAGGTGTTGGGTTTTTTGTCTCGTGTGGAAGTGCACGCAAGTCGAACCACTGTTGAGGCAGTTGGGACGTGACAATTAGCAAGACACCAGTAAATTGGGGTCATTTTTTGTAAAAATTGGATTTGTTTTTCAACTCAGTGCAGAAAGTTCAAAACTCACACATGTGATTACTTGTGAGAATAAGATTGTCTTGAATGTTACTGTACAGGATAAGTTTTGAAATATAAGCGATATTATTGATAGCAGCAAAAAATAATTAAACTAAATAAAATATGAGAGTGGCCGTTCAATTAATTTGAGTAGTATATTTAGGAACTATTGTATCAGGCAATGGTTCCCGACAGGAAGTTCTCTCCAGGATTGCACAAACAACTGCTGCCCTGGCAAGGATGAAGCCCATTTGAAAGACAGGACCATCAGTCTACATTCCAAGGTAAAGCTTCTGCGTTCCCTTGTTATCTCCATCTTCCTATACGCTTGCGAAAAATGGACCCTCACAGCAGATCTACAACGAAGAATATAAAGCATGGAGATGAGGTGCTGCAGAAGATTTCTGGGCATTTCCTATACCCAGCACATCACCACAGACCATTACACAAGCAATTGGACAACTAGAAGACAATTAAGAAGAAGCCGTGGATCACACCTGAACTTTTGGATCTGTGTGATAAACGAAGAGAGATAAAAAAAAAAAAGAAAAAGAACACCTCACAGGGAGCTGACGTCTACCGAAAAATCAACAATGACATCCGAAAAGGTATGCGCACAGCAAAGGAGAACTAAATAGAAGATCAATGCCAGGAAATAGAGAACAGTCTGAACAAGAACAACAGCAAGAAGGCCTACCAAACTGTGAAGCGGCTGACAAGTGTCAAACAGCCCAAAGTCTCCACGATCCAAAGCAAGTCTGGCATATGCCTTACAAAAGAACAAGAAGTCTTGGACAGATGGACAGAGTACTGCTCTGACCTTTACAACCATACACCAAATGGAGACCCATCAGTTCTAGCATGTCCCGAGAACAGAGAAGAAGAAGAAATCCTCCCAATTCTCCGGGAAGAAGTTGAGGCAGCAGTACAATCGCTAAAGAAAGGGAAGTCAGCGAGAGTGGACAACATACCCGCGGAAGCGATGATTGATGCCCTCACCATTATCTGTAACAAGATCTGGCAGAGTGGGGAGTGGCCTATACCATGGACCCAGTCGCTTGTCATCACTCTTCCCAAAAAAGGTAACCTTCAGGAGTGTGACAATTACCGCACCATCAGCTTCATCAGCCATCCCAGCAAGGTCCTCCTGAACATAATAATCAACAGGTTGAAACCCCAAGCTGAACAAATCATAGCTGAAGAACAAGCAGGATTCAGGGCAGGGCGAAGTACCACTGAGCAGATTTTCAACCTCAGAATAATCTGTGAGAAATACCTACAGCACCAACAACATCTATATCATGTGTTTATAGACTTCAAGAAGGCGTTTGACCGAGTCTGGCATGCAGCTCTATGGGCAACAATGAAAGTGTACAACATCAGCCCTAAAATTATTGAAGTCATCAAAAGCCTGTATGACAAGGCTACCAGTGCAGTCCTCCAGTGCCATCGGGAACTGGTTCAGAACAACAATCGGTGTGCGCCAAGGATGCCTACTCTCTCCAACACTCTTCAACATTTTCCTAGAGCGCATCATGTCAGATGCTCTTGCAGATCATGAAGGCACAGTCAGCATAGGGGGTAGAGCAATCTCCAATCTTCGCTTTGCGGATGACATTGATGGATTGGCTGGAGAGGAACAAGAACTTAAACAGCTGGTACAGAGGCTTGACACCACCTCCAGAGCCTATGGAATGGAAATAAGTGCAGAGAATACCAAAATGATGACCAACAACACCAATGGCATCAACTCTGACATCAAAGTCAAAGGCCAATCCCTCAACACAGTGCATAGCTTCAAATATTTAGGAGCCATTGTATCCGACAATGGGTCCCGACAGGAAGTCCTCTCCAGGATCGCACAAACAACTGCTGCCCTGACAAGGTTGAAGCCCATTTGAAAAGACAGGACCATCAGTCTACATTCCAAGGTAAGACTGCTGCACTTCCTTGTCATCTCCATCTTCCTATACGCTTGCGAAGCATGGACCCTCACAGCAGATCTACAACGAAGAATACAAAGCATGGAGATGAGTTGCAACAGAAGACTTCTGGACATTTCTATACCCAGCACATCACCAACGACGAAGTCTGACAGAATATCACGCATTACATTACATTACATGATTACTGCTTTAGGTCCAGCAGACTCTTCCGAGCCAAATCAGGACCAGAGAGACGTTATCTTAAACTATTATAAAACGGTTCAAATCCTAAAAAACAGGCCTATTACTCTTAAATACTCAAACAAACTTTCACATCCAATCTCGTGAAAAATCTTCTCTAAAACTGATGTATTAAAAATATGTTCTCTTCCCTAATCAAATCACCAAACTCAGCCCCACCAATAAAATCCAACCACCACAAAACAAGGCAGCATGATTTATATGCGATAAAACAAACCAACATTATGTAAGAATTGAAACAGGTGTTGACCATTGCATACTTAAAAAATTTCTTTGAAAGGTATTGAACCAAAATATCTTTCTCTCTCCTCAAACAGATCAGCACATTAAGATATGAAATGGCGAACGGAGAAGGATTTATCACATGCAAAGCACCATGGTGGTTCTTCTCCTTTTAAAAGGAAACTGTGGGTGACATAAGTATTCCCAATATGAAGGCGGGATAAAACTGTTTCTTCTTTACGAGTGGATGCAAAGTTAGGCAAAGAAGCTGACAAATCGGAAAGAATTTGAAATAATTTGTTATTGATATGGTTAGACCAGTCAGTCTGCCACAGTCGTTTACAATAAGATCCAGTTATACAACGCAGGTCAGAGTAAGGAACAAACTGGAAAATCTCTGAAGGGAAATCAAGATGCAGAGCTTCTTTAGCCGCTTTTTCCACTGCAATGTTGCCACGGATGCCCATGTGACCAGGGACCCACATAAAATCTATCTTTTTACCCTCAGAAACCTCAGCAGCCCTCATGGCTTCCCTCAGTGTCAAGCCAGTACATCTCGAATGTTGTCCTCCCACCTCTTTTTCTGTCTCTCTCTTCTTTTGCCTCCTTGCACTGTACCTTGCAGGATAGTCTTTGCTAGGCCTGATGCTCTGGTGACGTGGCCATACCATCGGAGTTTTCGTTTCTTCACCACTGCGAGCATGTCATCGTGTTGTCCAATGGCTTGTGTGATGGTCTGTCGGCTTCGTCATTAGTGATGTGCTTTTCGTTTTATGTTGATAAAATAGGCCCTACCCTATCGCAGACAATAAAGCTAAGACACTTTTCAGATTGTTTGTTCACTCAAAAATAGGGTCAAAAGTTCACCTGGCTAAGGTATTCGATGTATCTGGGGAAATCGCTTTCCTGTCAGAACCTCCTTACAACTGTTATTTTCAATCTGTCATGAACAAGACAGGGATGACACATTAATTCAGTGAATGAAAGATAGCTAGGCACGGTCAGGTTGCCCCTACTCATGTCTCTATCCTGGTTCTGAAGTTTGCTTTTATGGTAAGTTTATTTGCTTTGCGAGCTCTGTAAACATCCTGATTCTCCATGGCGTGCATAACATTTTCGCTAAACGTATGCAGTATTTAAACATCATTTTGCCATTTTGCTGAGCTCTCTCTCTTTCTCTCTCTCTCTCTCTCTCTCTCTCTCTCTCTCTCTCTCTCTCTCTCTCTCTCTCTACCCCCGTTGGGATGCCGGGGGTTTCAGTATAAATAGTATCCCCACTTTCTGGAAATTTAGTGCTTTAAATTCCCACTGTCGCTGTCTTCCTCATTTACTCTTTCCCATTCCTGCTCTGTCCTATCACTCTGCTATACTATCTTCTTCTTCGCTAGATCAATGACCTACCTTTTTTCTTGAAAACTCTTCCTGGACAAGACTCCTTGTTTGTGTATGAGGTCTGTTGGATCAGCTTGGGAGTGTTGGACGCTTTCTGCCGGGTGGTCACTAGGGCTTCCTATGATGTTATTATTTAGCAATATAGGCATTTTATATGTATATGTTTTGTTGATAATTTATAATGATGTTTGTGTTCTATTTTGTTTTTGTAACCGGGGGTTCGAGTAGTTGGGGTAAAGCCTCAGCCGTCCCCTGCGTGGGATGTCTGTGACTGGCCGGTGGAGGGCATTCAATTTTCCCACTAGGGTTGTTTCAACAGATCTTTTATGCGGATTGGGGGTTGTCCGGTCCTGATTTGGCTCGGAAGAGTCCGCTGGACCTAAAGCAACAATCAATCAATCAATCAATCAAAACTCTCTCTCTCTCTCTCTCTCTCTCTCTATTCTATATTATTTCATTTTATTTTATAATAATCTCAATTCTATTGTATTAGGCCTAATGCGAGGTATGGGCTCATGAAAATATAAACAAATGTGAAAGATTGCAATTAACCTTTTTTTTTTTTAAAATGATACTTAATATATGGTTTTGAGTGAACTTAGTTCTCTGTTTCCTTAGATGCCAAACCCGGGTTGCTTTGTTTTTGGTATAAACTGTATATTGATTGCTGTAACGATTCCACTAAAATGTCAGTAGGCTCTTATGTTTCATCGTGGGTTTTTTATTTTATTTTGTTTTTGTTGTTGTTGTTTTGGTTTGTTTATTATATCCATTATATTGGTTAACCACTTATTAAACAATCTTGGTCTGTCCCTTTATACGGACACACGGTTGTAATAATTTTTAAACAGAATTACTTTAAGACTTTGGTCAAAGAGCTCTTTTTGCAAACATGACCTCAGGTAATATTTGACCATAAAAGTTGTATTATATATAGATTTTTTTTTCAGGCTACTTTTTGCATTGAGGATTATTTGGCGCATTTCTCATCTTTATTGAGAGGAAAGTTCAACTGAGAAGTTCAGATTTAGCTTTAGTCAACTGCCAACTCAAACCCAAAGATATCTAAATATTTCGAGATAAGAAAAGCTGTGTACTTTGTGTGATGTAGATGGAATAGGCGATGATTAGTATTTTCTGTTTAACTGCACGAATCCTCTCCTAAAGGTCCGGCCACACTTGTGTTACGCTTATGAATACCTTATGTATTTCCTTGCGTACTGGCTAACGTAAAATTTCACAAGAATGGCGCATGTTTGATTTCTTCTGCAAAAATACTTACGCCGGGCTTACGAGGCCCAATCAGAAGCGAGAGTGTGACGTTACGAGTTTAGAGGTCAACCTACTTCGCTTTACCGAGCAAAGGCAGTTGAATTCACTTGTTGGCTGTCGATCTTAGTAAAGTTGTTACATATTATAGTCAAATCGTGAAAGAGTACATTACATCGTCATGAAAAAGTACCTTCCTATCATATCCTATCCTATCCTATACCGTAACTCGAAGGCAGTTGGGGCACCACAGGTGATCGTTTTACCAGTAACTCCATCTTTCTCTGTCATCAGCAGCCCTCAGAGCTTCGCTCAGTGTCAAACCAGTCCAATCACGTATGTTGTCCTCCCACTTCTTTTTCGGTCTCCCTCTTCTTCTGCCTCCTTGCACCGTGTCCTGCAAGACGGGCTTTGCAAGGCCTGATGATCTGGTGACGTGGCGACACCATCGGAGTTTCCGTTTTTTCACCACTGTGAGCATGACATCGTGTTGTCCAATGGCTTGTGTGATGGTCTGTCGGACTTCATCGTTGGTGATGTGCTGGGTATAGGAAATGCCCAGAAGTCTTCTGTAACACTTCATCTCCATACTTTGATTTCTTCGTTGTAGATCTGCTGTGAGGGTCATGTTTCGCAAGCGTATAGGAAGATGAGAGATGACAAGGGAGCGCAGCAGCCTTATCTTGGAATGTAGACTGATGCTCATGTCTTTCCAAATTGGCTTCAGCCTTGTCAGGGCAGCAGTTGTTTGTGCGACCCTGAAAGGACTCCCTGTCGGGACCCATTGTCTGATATAATGGCTCCTAAATATTTGAAGCTATGCATTGTGTTGAGGGATTGGCCTTGGACTTTGATGTCAGAGTTCATGCCATTGGTGTTGTTGGTTATCACTTTGATCTTCTCTGCACTTATTTCCATTTCATAGGCTCTGGGGGTGGTGTCAAACCTCTGTACCAGCTGTCCAAGTTCTTATTCCTCTCCACCCAATCCATCAATGTCATCCGCAAAATGGAGGTTGGAGGTTGCTCTACCCCCTATGCTGACTGTGCATTCGTAATATTCAAGGGCAACTGATATGTTGCGCTCTAGGAAGATGTGAAGAGTGTTGGAGAAAGTAGGCATTCCGTGATGCACACCGATTGTTGTTCTGAACCAGTTCCAGATGGCACTGTTCAGATGGAGGACTGCACTGGTAGCCTTGTCATACAGTCTTTTTATGACTTCAATAATTTTAGAGCTGATGTTATACACTCTCATTTTTGCCCACAGAGCTGCATGCCAGACTCGGTCAAAGGCTTTCTAGAAGTCTACAAACATATGATATAGATGTTGTTGGTGATGTAGGTATTTCTCGCAGATTAGTCTGAGGTTGAAAATCTGTTCAGTGGTACTTCGACCTGTCCTGAATCCTGCTTGTTCTTCAGCTATGATTTGTTCAGCTTGGGGTTTCAACCTCTTGAGTATTATTTTCAGAAGGACCTTGCTGGGATGGTGCGGTAATTTTCACACTTCTGAACGTTACCTTTTTGGGGGAAGAGTAATGACAAGCGACTGGGTCCATGGTGTAGGCCATTCCCAACTCTGCCAGATCTTGTTAAAGATAATGGTGAGTGCGTCTGTTACGTTGAAACGCGAATGATAATATGGCTGAAGCGTGTACGATAGATCTAATCGTTTCGATTTGCAAAGTATTCGATAATGGAGTTTATTTACCTTTGATTTGAGTTTGCATTGTTGTTAGGAGAGGCTTTGTATAACGTTGATAATTTGCGTTGGTCGATATTACTGTAGAAGTTTCTGGATCTGAGTGTTTACTTCCTATAGAAATTTCCGGATGGATATCGAAGGTCGTGAATGTTCCCGGAAGTAGAGAAAATGTGAATGACGTAAGTCAGTGATGACGATCTTTAGTTCGATTGGTGGCAGTGCGTCATTTCTACCACGTACCAAATCGTTCCAGAAAAGAGAGAGGTTATTTAATCGTGAGCCGAGTCGCTGTTGAGAGAGAAAAGTTGTTGATAGTGATTTGGAAAGTTGCTGTGAAAGTTGTTGAGTTGAATTGAGAATTGTATGCAGTTGTTGATGTGTGCTGAATAAAAGTGGAAAACTTCATACGCCGACTTTGTGACTTGTATGCTGTTTGGACGGGCTGTGTGAATAAACGAATCTGAGTTACACAACTATCAGGAATTCAAGCATCGGGGCTGAATCAGATACTGATAGAAAATACCAACATCAAACTGAGTGTAACATTTTGGGGGTCAAGCCGCGATTCACGCCATAGCCAAGGGTTCAACTGCTACAACAAGCGAGTCAACGTTACGAGAGGCAGTCATCGAGGGTAGCCGCCAACGAGTTGCGTCGAGAGGGGCCAACATACTGGGACTACATCACCGATAGGTTCGGGTTGACTGCAAGGGCGTGTAGTCGCTGAAGAGTTGCTTCGTGAGCGAACAACAGATCGGGACTACGTGGCTACCGTAAGACTACGTCGAGGGACAGTCTCGGAGCTACATCGCCAGTGTTACAGCGAGCGTCGAGCGGACGTCGCGTCTACTTCAGCACAGGAGCGTATACATCAACACCAGCGTGGTGCAGCGTCGCATACGACGAGGACAGCGGGGCCTGCGTCAGCGAAGGCGACTAGTGGCAAGCATCAGCGCTACTGCAGAAAGCGTGCTGTTCTAGAACAGTCTAGAAAGGTACAGCACAGTCAAGAACTTTCCAGAAAAAAGAAAAAGAACTCTACAGTCAAGAACTTTCTAGAAGAAGAACCTTCCAGAAAAGAACTTTCTAGAAAAGAACTTTCTTGAAAAGAACTTTCCAGAAGCATCAAGATGGCTGACTTCTGGCAGAAAGGGGTTGAACTGAATCTAAAAGGCAAGCAGCTGACGGAGTACGTCAAGTCTCAGGAAAGAATACAAGAACGAGAATTAGAAGAGCAACGCCGCCGTGAAGAAAGAGAATTTGAAGAGCAACGACGCCGAGAAGAAAAGGAAGAACAGCGTCAACGGGAAGAAAAAGAAGAGCAACGTCGGCGTGAAGAGAGAGAAATAGAGGAGCAGCGACGTCGTGAAGACAGAGAATTTGAACTGAAGCGTCTGGAAATTGAACAGCAGCAGCAAGAAAGAGATCGTCAGTACCAGCTAGAGTTGGCGCGTATCCAGAACAATCAGCATGCGCCACAAGTCACCAACGACCATACGGCTCCAAAATTGCCAGCTTTCGTCGACGGGAAGGACCAGATCGACAGCTATCTGGCGAGATTCGAAAGGTTCGCCGAAAGCTCCAATTGGCAACCTCGAGACTGGGCGATTCGACTGAGTGCACTTCTGACGGGGCAAGCTCTCGAAGTTTACACCAGACTGTCGAACGATGACGCCAAAAACTACGACGTCTTGAAAGAGGCCCTGTTGCAGTGCTACAACTTTACAGAGAAGGGCTACCGTAAACGCTTTCGTGAATGCCGGCCTAAGTCAGACGAGACGCCAAAGCAGTTTGTGGAGCGCCTGTCGTCATATCTACACAAGTGGGTGGAGTTATCAGGCGAAATGAAGTCTTTCGACAGTCTCCATGACCTGATTGTGAAAGAACAATTTCTCAATGCCTGTCACAAGGACCTAGCGACCCACTTAGAAGAACAAAAGCTGCAGACGCTTAAAGATGTGACTGAGGCTGCTGAAAGATATCTCATCGCTCATGGGAAAACCCTGGGGCCACCCAGCGCGACGAAACATTTTCAGAAGACTGGAAACCATGTGAACCAGATCCAGGGAAGCCAGACGAGCCAGAGACAGACAGACTCCACGCCTCCTCCCAGGGAAGGGCATTCAAGGGGCTGTTTCACCTGCAACGCTACAGACCACAGAGCTTCTAACTGTCCTCAAAACAAAAGTAACGGACAGCGGAGCAGTACGGACAACGCAGCGGCGGGCAACCGGCAGAGGCGGTTTTCCAATCAACGGCAAACCAGTAGATCTGACCATCAGGTGTGCGGCGGGAGCGTCATTCTTCCGAGTGAGACCGAGCGCACAGCTACCCCTGCGGACGTGCAAGAGTGCATGACCGATGGCCAACTCCTCCTTGCCAACGGAAAATCCATCCCTGTCGTCGCCAGCGCAGCTGTGACCGTCCAGAACATGCCAGTTTCCAAGGGACGCGTCGGAAATCATGAAGTGACTGTTTTAAGAGACTCTGGCTGCAGTGGGGTCATCGTCAGAGAAGACCTAATCGCTAAAGAACAGTTCACTGGCGATTCAAAATGGACACTTACGGCCGACAGCAAATGTTTGAAAGCGCCAGTTGCGAAGATTCATGTCAACACCCCTTTCTACATAGGCGAAGTCGAAGCGGTTTGCCTGAAGAAGCCGCTGTATGATTTGATGATCGGGAATATCAACGGCGCGAGACGACCCGACGACCCCGATCCAGAGTGGAGTCCTGCCTCAACCCAACGCGTCGAAGTTGTGGAGGAGGATCCATTGCCATTTCCCGATGGAGACCTTTCAGAGCTGCTACGGGACAATGTGGTTACTCCGGCTCAGCCCTGCCGACCAGAGATCGTCGGTGCTGTTACTACCAGGGCCCAGGCCAAGAGAGACAAGACGTCTACGCCACTGAAGGTCGCCGACAACTCCAAAGCTGCCATCGTGGACAGAGATAAGCTGATCCAGCTCCAGGAAGCTGATAGCACTTTAAACAAGTACAGGAACCGCCAAGACCACGTGACCAAAGGCAGTGGTACGGTCTATTTTGAGGTGAAGGCCAAGATCCTGTACCGAATCTTCCAGCACCCGAGGGTCAACGGAGGTAAACCACTACGTCAAGTCTTGGTACCGTTACCCCTAAGGCGCCAGGTGATGGAAGTAGCGCATGACTCAATTATGGGAGGTCACCTGGGTATCAAGAAGACGTCGGATAGAATCCAGGCGGTGTTCTACTGGCCAGGACTTCATGCGGACGTCAGCCGTTTCTGCCGATCATGTGACATTTGCCAGAAGACCATACCTCGAGGAAGGGTCCCGAAAGTGCCTATGCAGAGAATGCCTCTGATCGACCGACCTTTCAAGAGGGTGGCCTTAGACTTAATCGGCGAAATAAGACCTCCGAGTGAAGAAGGTCATCGGTGGGTACTGACTTTAGTGGACTATGCGACTCGGTACCCAGAAGCAGTGCCGCTGAAGAAGATTGACACTGAAACTGTAGCAGAGGCACTGGTGGACATGTTCAGTAGACTTGGAGTGCCTGAAGAAATTCTGACAGACCTCGGGACACAGTTCGTCTCTGACTGTATGAAGGAGGTCAACAGACTGCTGAGCATCCGGCATTTGACTACGACACCCTACCATCCAATGTGCAACGGGCTTGTCGAAAAGTTCAATGCTACGCTGAAGTCCACCCTGAAGAAACTGTGCAGCGAGCAGCCCAGACAATGGCATCGCTACATCAACGCCCTACTTTTCGCCTACAGAGAAGTACCGCAGGAGTCCACCGGCTTTTCTCCGTTCGAGCTGCTGTACGGAAGAACCATCAGAGGGCCGATGCACATCCTGAAAGAACTGTGGACGAAAGAAGTAGACACCCCAGAGGTGAAGAACAGCTACCAGTACGTGTTTGAGCTACGAGAGAAGCTGGAGCAGACTCTCGAGATAGCCAGAGAAAACCTGAAGAAGTCCCAGGACTGTGGAAAGCACTATTATGATCGTAGGGCTGTGAGCAGGAAGTTCAAACCTGGCAACAAAGTGCTGGTGCTGCTACCTACTGATCACAATAAGTTGCTGATGCAGTGGAAAGGCCCGTACGAAGTGGAGACCGTGGTGGGGATCAACGACTACAAGGTGAAGGTCGGCCAGCATTCCAAGATATACCACGCCAACCTCCTTAAGCTGTATGTGGAAAGGCCATCAGAGACTGTGCACGCAGCCACAGCAGCTGTGACCGACGACAGCTTTGACAGCGAAGAACTGTTGGAACTGGGAGACTTCCACAGCAAAGAAGGCATCAATGACGTTAAGCTAGGACCAGGCTTGACGGAAGGTCAAAAGTTGGAGCTCAAGGACCTTATGGGCGAATTTCCCCATAGCTTCAGCGGTGTCCCAGGCTCTACGACTTTGGTCGAACATGAAGTCCACACCCAGACCTGGAAGGAGCATCTGCAGACCTTGAGGGAGCTGTTCCACCGTCCCGCAGAAGCCAACCTGACCGTGAGACCCAGCGAATGCATTCTGGGAGCTGACAACGTCGACTGCGTCGGACATCCGATGGAAGAAGGAGACAACGGAGGACGCACTGATTCCAGGAAAACCCACGTGATCGTCGTCTTTGACCCTGGGCCGATGACAACCGCAACTGACGAGGGCGACGTTTCCTTGCGGATGAAAGATCATTGACTGTGTGGACGAACTAAGAATATTGGTAATGACAGACTTGAAAATAAAAAACGTTGACTGGGTAAATGATCTGTGAACATTGACAGTATCCAGAGGGACTTGCAGATGAGAAACTTTGACTCTGTGTGAACGAACTGTGAACATTGACAATATCCCGACGGATTTGAAGATGAAAACCATTGACTCTGTGTGAATGAACTAAGAACGTTGATAGTGTTCAGACAGACTGAAATGAGTCTTAAATTAGTTTTAATTCTGTACTTCGTTTGTGCATTACGTGTCAACGTTGTTGAAAGAAATTAGGTAAATTTCTTCTTGAGTGGGGGGTTATGTTACGTTGAAACGCGAATGATATATGGCTGAAGCGTGTACGATAGATCTAATCGTTTCGATTTGCAAAGTATTCGATAATGGAGTTTATTTACCTTTGATTTGAGTTTGCATTGTTGTTAGGAGAGGCTTTGTATAACGTTGATAATTTGCGTTGGTCGATATTACTGTAGAAGTTTCTGGATCTGAGTGTTTACTTCCTATAGAAATTTCCGAATGGATATCGAAGGTCGTGAATGTTCCCGGAAGTAGAGAAAATGTGAATGACGTAAGTCAGTGATGACGATCTTTAGTTCGATTGGTGGCAGTGCGTCATTTCTACCACGTACCAAATCGTTCCAGAAAAGAGAGAGGTTATTTAATCGTGAGCCGAGTCGCTGTTGAGAGAGAAAAGTTGTTGATAGTGATTTGGAAAGTTGCTGTGAAAGTTGTTGAGTTGAATTGAGAATTGTATGCAGTTGTTGATGTGTGCTGAATAAAAGTGGAAAACTTCATACGCCGACTTTGTGACTTGTATGCTGTTTGGACGGGCTGTGTGAATAAACGAATCTGAGTTACACAACTATCAGGAATTCAAGCATCGGGGCTGAATCAGATACTGATAGAAAATACCAACATCAAACTGAGTGTAACAGCGTCAATCATCGCTTCTCCTCCTGCTTGAAGCAATCCGCGAGTATGTTGTCCACTCCCTCTGACTTCTCTTTGTTCAGCCATTAAAAAAGTGCTTTGTTGTAGTGAAATTACACAGCTACACACGTTTATAAATTCGAACTGGGCCGTGATAAACATGGCGCCATTACCTCTGGCCCAATGCATAAGCCGATAAACGTAAGCCAAATGTAGCCACTAAACTCATAAGGTGTGACCACCCGTCAGAATTCCGGTCAGTAAACAATCTCGCAACCCAAGCCTAAGCCGTAAAACGTAAGTCAAATGTGGCCACTACTATAGCGAAATGTAACGTGAGCAGTTTTGCATTTAGGTGTTTCTTAGGCTTATGTTTGACGAGGGAGTCTTTTTCATAACATGATGTTTCTTTTACACTATTCTGACGTTCTCCTTTTAAAATCTACACGCCCTACCCCTTGAATATATACGTAGGCCTACCCTACATAATATGATAGTGCTAGTAAGATGCAACTTATATGTAATTTACAGGCCTACGCGTTTTAAAGAAAATGTTGTTAGCATTGGTATTATGGTGTGTGCGCGCCTAGGTCCGCAGAGTAGGCGCCTTACAAATGCTAATTATTATTATTTAGCATTATGTGTACATGTACGCTTAGTGGAAAACTTATATATTAATGATAATGATGTTTATGTCTTGTACAGCGCGATCCTCTACATCAGTAGACATGCTTTTTCACTGCGCATGAAGGGGAGAAAAAGAGATCCCCAAATTAAAGCGAAACAGCCATCAGATGTTAAAAAAAAAATACTAATAAGGAATGTACATGATTTATATACAGTTTGGAGGTACATTCAAGACAAAAAAAATAGAACACACAATGAGAAATCCTAAATTAAACTAAACTTTTTAATTAGACTAGTAAGATTCAAGATTGCGTGCTTTTGAGCGTGCGATTAGCGGTGTGACCACAGTCTCTTCCTTGTCATATTCTTTCACAGATTGCTTTATAAGAACCAAAGTGGCCTCGTCAACTAGTGCGCTCGACTATATTATAACCTTTTAATGTCTGGAGATGTAACATCTACTTTTTGTAATACAAACAAATTGGAAAAAAGCTTCATACGAACTGAACTGCAAAAAAACTTTTGTATGGAATAAAAACGAATAAAAGAAGTTACATTAAAATGGTTTCAGGTAAGGTTGGTTCATCGTATAATTGGTTGACCCACTAATGTTGTTTTTGAATACATGGGTTTTTCACCTGATGAATGCTGTAGCTTTTGTGAAGAAGCACGTGAAAATATTCAACACCAGCTGTTCTTTCAGTACGGGTTTGTGAAACGTCTTGGAATAACCTGTGTGATGTATTACGTGATTGTGGATTGATAAATGAGACTTTTGCTTTTTCTGAAGTTCATGTTCTTGGATATTCTCGTGCAGTATCAAAGACCTTTCAATATGTCATTTTGGTGGTAAAAGTATTTTATTTATAAATGTAAATTTAATAAGGCCTTGCCGCAAGCTGGTGCATTTAGGAGATATTTAAAAATGAAGTGCGAAGTAGAAAAATATAATGAACGTAACAGGTTTAAATTAGGCAAATTCAATTCAATGATTCGTGGGAACGAACACTGGGAAGTTTTATTGGATGATACAGAGCTGATTGCTTAGTCAGTTTCTCATCACAGATTTGTAGGCGGCTTATTACACTATATGTTTAGAAAAGAAGAAAATGGAAGAATATCAGTGTGTGTGCCTGTGTGTGTTTGGTTTGTGTGTATGTATGTATGTTTGTATGTGTGTGTGTATGTATTTGTGTGTGTATATTGTTAGACAATTAGGTAGATTTTGTTTTGGTTACTCTTTGAGGCTGTGTCACGTAAAGAAAATGACGTGCTTGTAATCTTTTACTTCGGCCCGCCCAAAATGTCTGTTTACGGTATCCCGACCGACCCTAATTTTTTGGGATCGTCTGGAAAAAAAAATTGAAAAAAGCCAAAAAAATCGCATCCCAGGAGGAAAGGGGTTTTAAAAGAGAAGAAGAAGCAGAAGAAGAAGAAGAAGAAGAAGAAGAAGAAGAAGCCGACATACCGACTTTATTAAGAAGAAGAAGAAGCCGACCTACCGACTCTATTTTGTTCCCTATGTTACCGTAAATAGACATATTATTAATTTTGGCCTTATATGATATGTTGAAGAAAAACAAAATTAAATTTATACCACACATACAAATAAATAAATAAACTTAAAAGCTGTGTTTTCCACTTGATGCAGGTTTTAAATAAATAAAAACTTTTAAGACAAAATAAGCCTTTTTTAACATTTAAAATTTTTCTGTTAATAGTCCTCCAATAATCATACACTTTTCCAAACATTCAAAACTTATTTAGTAGATCCTAGTTCAACTTCTGTAGTCATAATATAAATTGAAAGAACAATAAAATTTCATGAAAGATAAACCTGCACGATAAATTGCCCTTCCTCTCCCTCCCCCCACCTCTCCTCCCTCTTCCCCATCTCCTACCCTTCCCCCCTGTAACTCTCTCAATATAATCCTCAAATTCTGCGTTTAGTAATATAAATAGCTATGTTTCAACTTACTCATGTCAGCCGATCCTTGTGAAATCAACAACCACAGAAGAAAGAGTACGTTCACCAGTACACCACCTCGATGTGCCATTGTGCAAGTTTACAATAGTGTTTACATCGCTGTACAATTGTAGCTCGATGTTTTAAGTATTTCAATGTGCATCACGCTAGAGCGGCTGTCTGTGTGACCACACTGTCTCTCTGGTCTTTCTTGCTGGGGAAAGCTAAGAACCAACACTTGCAGGGTTGTGAGGTTGAACCAATGAAATGAATGAGCATTGAAGTGTGACGTCCACACCCGCCATGGGCGATACGGCAGACGGGGATTATAACCGTTCGAGGGAAGTGGGGTTAGGGACCTGAATCAACAATGAACCACCAGAGCAATCGTACTGCTAAGATGGACAGTAAACTTTGCTACTTTTATATTGCCCATCGCAGGATTGGAACCTTGTGTCATCAGTGTGCCAGCCGAACGAACTACCACTAAGCTAACCTAACAAATATTTGTCAAGTAAAATCATGGACTGGTGTTGCGGTTGTTGTTGTTGCTGTTGTTGTTGTTGTTCTTGTTCTTCTTCTTCTTGTTCTTGTTCTTCTTCTTCTTCTTCTTCTTCTTCTTCTTCTTCTTCTTTTGTTATAATGTTACAGTCACCATTAGGTTTCTAACACTAACTTACAATATTCGTCTCGAACTTTTCATCCCAAACTCCACCTTCTTCTTCTTCTTCTTCTTCAACGTAAAAATATCCTTAAATTTAAAACATTGTCACATCCTTTTAGTTGCAAACTCTAACACATAAATTATAAACCCTATCTTACACTTACATAGAAAGTACTGACAAATCTTTAAATTACAAATCACTGCCTAACAATTAATCATCCCCTAACACATACATTGTAAATAATGACCCCAAAATTTCACTTTTTACTACTTAAATTGCAATCACAGCCTAATACTTACACAAAACCCACAAAAACACACTAACGTTAAAACTGCAATCGCTGCTTTAACATTCAAATTTTCAATTAATGTCAAAACCGCAACAACTATATCCTACACTTCGGACCGGCCCTCTCGGCTGACTGTCTGCAGTACTAATGGCTGCCTTGCGGCCCAACGAGGAAGTAAAATGAAGGGACGAAACAGGACAACGAACACCCAACCGTTTTATTGCACCATTTTTCAAGTACTGTTAATAGTGTCAAATTTCCTGGGTTGAGTATTCGTTCTAGGAGTTATAAACGTTATGATGCTATAAACCTTCATCATGAACACCTGTCTTTACACCACGAACCCGTACTCTTCGCTACACGTTGTGGGTAGAAAACCTGACAGTGTTTCACATTTTTACCTGTACATTCTTTGTTTGTTGGAATATTTTGCTAAAACTGACATCAATGCCCTAGGAATGTTACAAGAAACGCACCTGAGCATTTTAAATAAACAAAAGTTACTTTCATTAAAAGTTATTAAGGGTAGATTTCTGTACCATTATTTACATGTCGTGGGTAGAAAACTACCAATTTCATGCAAAGAAAAGAATATTCACTTTGGTACGTCAGATGTAGAAATCTACCCAAATCACACAAAGAAGAGAGAATATTCACATTATTAGTATGTTGTGTGTAGAAATCTACCCATATCACACAAAGAAGAAAATATTCACATTAGAACGTCGTGTGTAAACACGTAAACCAGGAGTCCCCAAAAAACGTGCAGCAGTCTCTCTCTCTCTCTCTCTCTCTCTCTCTCTCTCTCTCTCTGTCTCTCTCTCTCTCTTTCTCTCTCTCTATCTGTCTCTCTCTCTTTATCGCTGTCTCTCTCTCTCCCTCTCTCTCTCTCTCATGATAGAACAATGGCTAAATAATGTTAATAAGGGACAATTTTATGGAACATTATTTGTTGACTTCGCAAAAGCTTTTGGTGTAACAGACCATGACCTTCTTCTACGAAAACTAAAATTATATGGCATGAATTCTAAATCTCTTGAATTTCTTAAATCGTTTATTTCTGGCAGAGAACAGTGTGTTTATGTAAATAACCAAGAGTCACAATTTGAAATTGTTACAGCTGGAGTACCACAAGGATCTATTTTAGGACCTTTGTTATTTTCTATCTACATAAATGATCTCCCCCTTCATATTTATACTTCTTGTGAACTCTTTGCTGATGACACTACATTACACTTCCAAAGTACTGACTTGAATAATCTCTCCTCCTCATTACAAAAAAGGGCTAGTGAACTACAGCAATGGACTGAGTACAACCACATGGCCCTCAATCCAGAAAAAAAACAAAATCCATGCTAATTACAACAAGACAAAAAAGACAAAATGTATCTATAAAACTTCCTCCATTAAAAATTTTCAATACAATAATAGATGAGGTACAATGTTGTAAGCTTCTTGGTGTAACTTTAGACAATAATTTGTCCTGGGTGAAACATATTTCAAATATTAGTAAAACTATTTTTATAAGGACTTATGAATTATCAAGGATAAAGATTTTTTAAAAATTTACATTCTCGTAAACTGTTTTATTCCGGTCATATTCAATCAATTATTGATTATTCCTCTACTATTTGGGATTCTGCTAGTGGCAATGCAATGAAGCCTTTAATTAGAATTCACAAACGTGCAGTTAAACAAGTTATTCTTAAACAAAAAAAATCTCTATAACTAAAAACGGATCAATATTTTACCTCTTACCGACAGACTAAAATTTTATAAAGGTGTTTTCATGCACAATGTCCTTTCTGGCAATGCACCTCCCTATCTTTCTTCTCTTTTTTCCCAAAAAAAAAAGCCAGATCGTCCACAAAATTGAATGTTCCAGTTCCAAGAATTGATCTCTTCAAAACTAATCTAGCTTATTCTGGTTCCACTTTGTGGAATAACTTTCCTGAAGATCTCCGCACTCCAGCATCTCAATTTACATCATTTCGAACACGTCTTCTGAAATAATACAGATCACTTACAAATAATTCAATTCCTATATTCAGGTAAAGCGTGTCGAAAGCTGGTGTACAGAGCGCTTTAGAGTAGTTTGTGAATAAAGGACCTTTTCATTTTTTTCCCTCCCAATTTAGCACAGTCTGAACAAAACCTCAGGAATACTACGTACCTATTCTGCTGGGTTGTGCATCTGCCTGAGAGTCACTGTGTATGTACGTGCCTGGCGGTAGCCTAAGTACATGTATCATGACTTCGTGATGATGCGAAAAGGCAGATTCCGTGCACTTAGCCGTTGTGATGATATGAAGTGAACTTTTTGGGGACTATTACATCGAGAAGATAAATAACCCCTTACAGACCCTGATCTGTCCCCACTCTCCTGGGAAATGCTGTCTAGGAGAACTACCCTCATGGTAATACGGGGTACGACAACCAAGAGGTTGGACATGTAGGCATATTAATTTTATGTCTTTTTGCTGAACTGTGCATGTGTGGTCTAATAAATATACAATCAGGTTGGTGGGGTGAACATATGTCTAGAAACTGGAGCCGACAAGGCACTGTTTCTTCATTTTAGTATGTGCCTGCCGTGATGTTGTGTGCTATTTCCTGACTGGAAAATACAATGTACCGTTTGCTGATATCGTGCTGCATTGGAATGCTACTAGCACATAGCAATCAGCACATCTGGACCGAAAAGGCCGCTGATCCTAATCCGAATGTCAGAGACTGTTGAGGAATAAGCTTAGGCCTATGCTTGAATGCCTTTGACACTCGGCGTCACGGTCTCTTGCTTATTATAAACTGTCCTATTGCCCAACACCAGTCTGTGCTGTAACACGCCTTGTTAGGCAACTGTCCTGACTGTGCAGTTGCATTTACTACAAAGGGCTATAACGTAACTTTCATAATTATATTGGTGTGTGATAACTACTCATTAATTTTCAATGTCTAAATCACTTAGGTCAAGAATAGATAGTACATGGGTAACGTTAACACACATACTCACAGGTAGGTGAGATGATAGCGTTGACATTGTCAATCATTTCTCCTTTTCAGTATTAGACTATCAATAACATAATAGCAGCAAATGGACGGGATCTCCCTATCCTATCCTATCCTATCCTATCCTATCCCGTAACTCGGAGGTCGTAGGGGCACCACAGATGATCGTTTAACCAGCGTACTCCATATTTCCCTGTCCTCACAAACCCTCAGTGTCAAACCAGTCCATTCTCGAATGTTGTCCTCCCACCTCTTTTTCGGTCTCCCTCTTCTTCTACCTCCTTGCACTGTGCCTTGCAGGATAATCTTTGCAAGACCTGATGATCTGGTGACGTGGTCATACCATTGGAGTTTCCGTTTTTTTCACAACTGTGAGCAAGTCATCGTGTTGTCCAATGGTTTGTGTGATGGTCTGTCGGACTTCGTCGTTGGCGATGTGCTTGGTATAGGAAATGCCCAGAAGTCTTCTGTAGCACCTCATCTCCATGCTTTGTATTCTTCGTTGGAGATCTGCTGTGAGGGTCCATGTTTCGCAAGCATATAGGAAGATGGAGATGACAAGGGCGCGCAGCAGCCTTACCTTGGAATGTAGACTGATGGTCCTGTCTTTCCAAATTGGCCTCACCTCGCCCGGACAGCAGTTGTTTGTGCGATCCTGGAGAGGACTTCCTGTCGGGACCCAATGGCTCCTAAATATTTGAAGCTATGCACTGTGTTAAGGGATTGGCCTTGGACTTTGATGTCCGTGCTGAATGCCATTGGTGTTGTTGGTCATCATTTTGGTTTTCTCTGCACTTATTTCCATTCCATAGGCTCTGGAGGTGGTGTCAAGCCTCTGTACCATCTGTTCAAGTTCTTGTTTCTCTCCAGCCAATCCATCAATGTCATCCTCAAAACGAAGGTTGGAGATTGCTCTTCCCCCCTATGCTGTCTGTGCCTTCGTGATCTGCAAGGGCATCTGACATGATGCGCTCTAAGAAGATGTTGAAGAGCGTTGAGAGAGTAGGCATCCCTGACGCACACCGATTGTTGTTCTGAAGCAGTTTCCGATGGCGTTGTTGTGGAGGACTGCACTGGTAGCCTTGTCATTCAGGCTTTTGATGACTTCAATAATTTTATAACTGATGTTGAACACACTCACAGACCTGCTTACCCGTCCGTATTTCGCCGTATTGTCCCGATATTTTGACCTCGAGTACGCTGTTACGATCTCTTTTTAAAACATACGAAAATCGACCAAAAATTTTAATTTTTTTATTTTTTTTTACAAATTTCGGTCAAAAGTACACTTAGCCGGAAGCGGAAGCTAAACAAATTGCGCCAGAAAACTATAACTCATTGGATAGCATTGTGTTTTTTAAGTGTATACTCTGCAAATATTTAATTGTCATGGAGAAAAGAATTCATGAAACAACAGATGATGATTCATATGTTGAGGTGGCGAGTTCATCCAAGCGTGTTTGTGTGAAACGAAAACAGACATTTCTGGTTTCTTATTAAAAAAAATTGGCCTTGTTTGGTAGCTGATGAAGACCTGCTGGTTGGTGATCAGGCAAAGAAAATGCTTGACAGTCCCAAAGACTACAACCTAAAATCTGAACGTATTGCAAAGTTCTATGCTTCAGTGCGTGCATACTTTGAGGAAACTTGCAGCTATCTTCTCCTGAAACTGCCCCTCACTGACCCTTTGCTCCAGCACTGCAGAATCATATGTCCTTCAGTTCAGTTGATTGCATCTTCCCAAGATCTACGCTTTTTTGTGAAGCGATTCCCTGCACTCTTTCCACCAAATACAACATCTGAACAAATCGGGAGCAATTCTCCGAGTATCAGTCAACTGATGTCAAGGGATTGGTGGGCCCAGCTATGCAGGTGGACGAATTTTGGGTGCAGGTCAGCAAAAACACCCTTAGCTTTTGCAACTGTGCCAGTTCATGCTGGGACTCTGCACCATCCCACACAACAGTGCTGCTTGTGAGAGGGTGTTTAGTTGCATACGTAAAACGTCCACTGACAGTAGGTCCAGTATGGGCAAAGATGCTGTTGACTCACTGATGGTAGGCATGTTCCGACCTGAAAGCTCTTTCACAAAAAAAGAACTGCAGCAACTGAAAAGTGCATACATGAATGGTTTTTTTTAAAAAATACAAGTAGATCATTATCACATATTATGTTGATGTGGTGGCCTAACACTTTTGCATTGTTTTCAATTAAGCACTATAATTTTTAAACAATAAATTTATTGAACAGTGTACCATTTCTTGATTTATTTTACGTGTGTAATAATATATAAAAATTTAGCTAAGAGCAAATTAAGATGAATAATGATAATAAGTTTACACAGTTCTATATTTTTATTTATTTATTATCATTATTTTGGTTCATGTAAAATAACGACAGTTTATATAAATACCGAAAGTCAAAATCTGGTCATGATTTCCAAAATCTGGTTTTGAAGTGCCTGGAGTACTGACAAAAAAATTTTGAGGTAAGCAGGTCTGCACTCATGGTTGCTGTAACGCGTCTCTATTATTTGCGTTATCTTGTGAGAGTTAATCTAAACTACTTAATTCTAAACTTGTACGGGGAAAGGGCATGACAAACCAAATTATAATTCAAGACATACAAAATAGAATCAGTCTCACTGCCTTCCAAAAGGGTTTGCCACGCGCTCAAATAAATCACAATAAACTACAGCTTGTCTCCATTTTTATACAATTTTAATAATCTAACTAATACATGTCAACCAAGAAACATAAAACTCGCATGCACATAAACTCTAACTAACAATACATAAGATGTTCAAATAAATTCATTTCATCTTACCTCATTTTCTTTCTCTTTTCCACTCTCCTTTCCTCCTTTGGGAAACCACTAATTCTTGCCCTAAAAATCAATCTTCACTCACTAACTAACTCACTGACTACTTACCATCTAATTCTGCACTCACACCAATCTCTAAACATTGTACACCCTACACTTTATACTCTATACATATTCTACAATTACTATAAATTCTCTCCTGCTCTTAGTCACATTATAAATTAAACACTCTAAAGGCTACACCTAGACCAGATGGAGCAAAGTTGTTCTAGGTCTGTCAGAAGCAGGAGACCAGAGATAAGAGGAAGATTTCTTTGTTCCTCCGGCTTTTATAGCATAACTTCGAAAAGACGTACCTCTCTACATAAGGAGATGCCCTAACTACTACGTCATTGCCCCACCCAAGATTTCTGGGACTTGTACCTATCACGTGGTCAGAACTGACCACGCTCTTTACATACAAGAGACCAATGGTTGCCGACCATAGACCTGCTGCATGTACATGCACTAAACGTGGCCGTTAGTCATTCTTGCCGGACAAACACAGCTGACCCATCGCACATGTATCGCACGTGCTAGCTAATACTAACACTTCTGCCCCTCTGACTCACTACAATAACCATGTCGAGCTTACAAGTTCTATAATCATCCCTTATCATCATCTTCTTCCCCTGTATAACTTTCCCTCAAAGGTTATAATTGCCGCCGGCCTGCGAAGGAGCGTCCTCGCTCCTTAAAAATTGAGCATGAAAAAAACAACACAAAATAAAGCAAAGAGGGTACAAAGTGACGATACTAAAGCGATCTGAGGAGGCGAAGTGGCGAAGATGAGGTAAGACTTACAAAATATAAAAAGTGCAAAAGAAAGTTGCATGCACCAAATGACAAGTAAGCACAAAACACCGAAAAACACAATTAAATAAGTCCGACGGCAAATTACTGGAAAGTTTATGTGCCACAAAAAAGTTTTAAGGTAGTGCAGGAACACGAAGTGAAGACCGATGGATCCAGGATGAGAAACGACCAAAAGGGCTATGAGGACATTTGGCAATGAGGACACATGAGGACTGTCCCCACAAGCCAAGCAGCACCTTAAGGCGTTTGCGCGTAAGTGAGCAGAAATAAACTGAAGACGGACATGTAGACTGTCTGTGTCGCCTGTTGAAGATTGTGACGTCACCGCACCATGCAAACCTCCGTTGATGGAGAAACCGTGGTGTAGCGGACCTTGCAACCAGGATTCGACCGTAGATTATGACGAAATACGTAGTGTCTGAAAGAAGTAGTCCCACATGACGAGGCACCCAGGAGTATGCAGCAAGCGAGGGGGATGGGAGTGTGCGTTGAGGTTGAGCACACAAAGGGAATGGGAACGGAGATTACAGAATAGTAGAGGAGAAGAGCTCCAACCTCGTTTAGCGACAGTCTTTGCTCTCCCCCGTCTGTAATAGAGGAACATGGGAGATGACCAAAACTTTGGGAGAAGGTGGTAGAATGTTTGGTCGGGGAATACAAGGAGGGATGTTCTCTGCAACTGGATGAAGTGGGCAAATTGGGGTAGGGGCAAGCAGTCCAAGTGGGTGCAGGTGGAAAGGAAGGGTGTGAAGATTTCAGACAATAGGCGAAGGTGGACATCGAGGATTATTGTTGTGTCGGTTTAAATCGTAGACTAGCTTAAGGTGACGACAAGGTCCAAGAATGCCAAGGCAGGGTAAGGCGATGGCTGAAGAAGGGAGGTACTGCATGGTGTGATGGTGACATCACTTGGAGACGTTGATGTTCGTGAAGGTATGAAGACATCCCCGAAGACTAAGGTAGATACGAGACATATTTCTCATAAAGTCAATATGACACGTTGATCACTGTTACGAAAGTTTTGTTGGAAAATGTTTGTTTTTAAAGTATAATTGTCACAACCACTGCAAAGCGTCCAAGGCACTGAATATCAATATTAATTACGACACACCAAAATATGTGACATGGTAACACCGTGACGGACATTCTATAACCTGCAAACAACACCATTGAATTAAAATCACCACAATATCTCAAAGGAACATGATAAAAATAGAAAAGCAAACAATTGATAAACTTGGTTGAAAACGGCAAAGACCGATACACAATCAACCATAAAGCATTATACCATCGAAATGACAAACGTGAACAAGAAAAACTTTTAAAATCAACATATAAAAGTGTGAGCAAAATATTCAAAAAACATGAAAGAACAACAAAAACCATGAAAATGCAAAACAACCAAATTAACAAGTTGTAGAAAAGAAATTGAAAAGGAGAAAAAAAAAACTTTACAAAGTAAGGGAGTTATAACCAAGAAGGCATCAAATGATGAGCAAACACTGTGCCATGTCAAGGCAACTTCAAAAAGGCTAAGTGATAACAATAACACTAGAACTAACATGTGTGAAATAACAAAAAGTGTAAACCTTAAATAAAATATAGGAGAGATACCGAGATAAACAGATAAAGTAGAAGGAGGGGAAAATTGCTGACTAGGACATAACACACAGATGAGGGGAGACAACTGAAGATCAGAGCACACAGAGGGAATGGATAGACACGAAAAAGAAGAGAGAGAGGTATAGGAGAACGATAGCAAAATTTGTTGCCGCGATGTGAGCGAGGAAAAGGGTCGGCTTATGTGAGGGAGAAAGTACTACAAGACCAAGAGGTCAAGAGGTTAAAAGGTCACCCCTATGAATGAACATTCCTATCATGTGTAAACTAGGAATTTCTCAGCGTATAGAAAAGAATGGTGTAAAGAGGAGAGAAAGGGGAGAGAAGAAATAAATCGACAGACAAGAATGGTACCTGAAAAAAAACGGCATCCCAATAAAATAATAGGGTAAAAATAATTATGCTATAAAAGAGATGTCCAATACCAAGAATTATACAATAAAATTCTTAAAGATGATATTTATAAAAAAATTAAATAGGAGCATACAATGTGGAGCACAACGAAATATAAATTATCATTGATCATGGATAAAAAAAACACACACACGAAATAATGCCAATAGAGAGTAATAATTCAAACATGATACATTAACACGAGTGAGTTGCAGTGGCCATGATATACAAACCAATGCAAAAAAAATTTAAAATTGAGTATACATTAAGTCGAGCATCTGTGAGACTCATGTCTACCAGACGCAATTCAGTAATTAAAAATACAGTCCATTAAATATAAAGTCATAAACGAAGAACTTGTAAATTACGTTATAGATACGGATACAACATCAATAGTATTGCGAGTACAACATCAAGGTTATTAAACACACAACATCAACGTTACTGCACACACATTGTAAGGTTAAAGTGAGAATAAGTGTCAGCAAAATACGTGTACACAAAATCGTGTACAAACCATGACAAATTCCAATGTAATTGACATGCACATAGAACACACTGGATTAACCCAAATATAACAAAAAGTAAGTGTCATCTCTAGACATTGTAGGAAACTGATCAACAACGTTAATGAACATTGCAACACACTTCTGGTAAATGAACACATGTAATAATTATAAATGCGAATGAGTGCGTTGCAACATGAATAGATACTACAGAGAATCATAGTAATTGTAAACATTGCATGTTGACAAGAAATGAAAGTACACAAAGATCCGTAAGGAACATGCACATGAACCAATCCACCATGTGCTGATTCGTAAAAACCCGTAATGAGCACCATTATCAAAAACAAGTAAATATAAGTGTCAACATCATGCACAAAAGGTTGACCCAAGGATTTTATCTCAACAATTGACAAAACTGTTGCCGACTGTTGCGAGAAAATATGACACACATCAATGAACACTGCATGCAACGGTCATGCGTATCATGCATAGCATTTCCGAGATGGATGATGAATATCGTTACCCGTTCACACAAGAACCGTAGGCAACAATTGAACATAGCATTAATGAAAAGAACTTTAATCAATTTCATCCATTTCGGATTTCCTTTGAATTAGTGACGGAGAAACCGAAGCCGTCGCCTTTTTCCGTGGCGAATCATGAGAACGAACATCCTGGGTAGAGGATGATTGAGTACCGAATTTATTTTCACGTCTCATACTGTGAGACAAGAATGCGCCGCACGCGGGGAAGATGCACGATTTCTTCCGTTTGTTTATCGTAATAGGGAACTCAAGCCATGTAATATCGAGATCAGGAGGTGTAACGCATGGAAACCTCCGCGAAGATAACGGAATCATTTATTTATAGTAAAAGAATATTGACTAGGATAAGCTGGGAGTGTGACAAAATAAATATTTAGTAAGCGCTGGCCATTAGAAAGTTCTTAGTTAACTTCCGTACAATAAATTGTAGTCTTCAACAAGAAACCAGTAGAACGAATAAAAACAATAAGTAGTAAGGCGAAGGTAAGGAGGAGAACGGAAGAGGTGGAGGTGGTGGGGTGAGAGATAGAGGAGCATTAGGCGAACGGAGAGAGAAGGACGGAAGAAAAAGGAGGGGGAAAAGCGCCTCGAGAATAGTAGAGACAAGGATAGCATAGACCAAAAGTTACTCTGCGCCGAATAGTAAATCCAGCTGTGAGACTAGTGTCCGTCAGCAAGGAAAGGAGGCTGACCAGACAAGATAGGCAAGAAGTCTGGGATGTTGACTAATCGAGCGGCATGAGGCGTTGTGTGATTGATGGGAACTGGTGGCGTAATAACCTGAAAAATTTGAAACAAAGTTGTCCTGGAAGAAATGAGCATATTAATGGTTAAACACAAGTGAACACCTTGAAAAGCAACTATATATTCTGTTGTCCATAATAAATTGTAGAATGAAAATGAACAATGTTAAAATTACTTCATGAGCTACACATATCGTGCTCATGTTACCTGAATGTCGAGTATAATTAAGTATAGGTATTGGCAGGATTGTTACTTTAGGTCCCGTGATGACATAAGGATGTTGCCAATGCTGGATAGTTGTTACCAGATGACCAAGATCTTTGAAGAAGATGCCATCAATCAAGCGAGCTGCATAAGTTGTCACCACCCCAGTGATGAAGATAAGTAGAAGAAGGGAGGAGAAGAAGAAGCGACTGAAACAATTAAAGAACAGTGAACATGTGAAATAACCTATTCATGATAAGAAAACGAAAAACAGAGTTACATTTGTAACGTGAGAAGGTAGGCCAAAGGAAGAAGTTGTCTTCTGCAAGAAAAAGTGTAAAAATACATTATAAATAAGCACATTAGAAGAAGTTGAAGCTGGTGACCTGAAGGAAGAAGTGTTAAACAATTTAATACAATCTAGCAAATTATAAATAGTACTAATATGAAAAGTAGCAGTCCGTACTTATCAAACTTGAAATGTACCTCAAGTATCTAATCTGTCATACGTCAAATTTTATTCTGTACGTCAAATTTTATTATTTAACTTAGACTTGAATTCTGTCACATCACAAAAGAATTGTACCCGTAAATAAAATGATGGAACGATACTTATCAATCCGTACCATGCCGACGTCACGAGGTGACGAAAAGTTCGCGCGCCAAACCTTTGCATGAGACGGAGAGGAAGGTATCATTAACATCGGTTCTGCAACTTAAAAACTGAATAAAAGATTATACACATCATCATACACACCAAGTATGATGTAAATCAATCAAACACATCCTCCAAATGTCTAAGTCCGCTAAGTCATTAGGCTTGAAAAGCATGCAAAGGCACCACATCACTGTAAACAAGTGATCATCTTATTATTTTCCAAGCCTCCTTCAAGCCTGGATACAGTAAGACTCAATGCAAGTATTGCAGAGTCAATCCCATCTTAATTTAAGGTACACCACATGTACCTTTACCCAGTACAGCATTTGTGTACTTGTTCACTGTAGTGTCCCCGTTTACACTAGAATTCGTACCACCGGTGTACGCAAATTTCGTACCACCTTATGTACGACAGCATCACATCGCATCGCATAGATCCTTAATACTTGACGTACGTCGTCACGTACGTTTAATTTCCATCGTCATGGAACGTCTCATCACTACACATACTTAGTGATTTCCCCACATTTATTGTACTTATTAGCGCACATTTCAGCTTATGCGCACGAATTGGTACCTTGTATATCAACATCCTCATCATCATCATCATCATCATCATCATCATCATCATCATCATCATCATCATCATCATCATCTTCATCATCATCAGTCAAATGAATGCTTAAGCAGTGCATTCATTTGCTTCATCGTTTTCGTAATGAATGAAAACACATAGTAAACATTATCAGTGCTTTATCAACAAGGTGTGGGCTCCTAAAATATGACCCTCAATGACTTATATAGTCTGTCATGCAAGACAAGTAGTACACCATATGAACCACAATAAAAACAAGTATGTATACTTTGTACAATCCTTAGTGTAATTAGTGTGAACACAGTCCGGATTATGATCGCACTTTTAAACACCTAGGTAATCACCGTTTGCGATTTCGACGTCTCGTACGCCCTTGCAAAGTTTTATTTACATGAAATTGCTGAATTAACTTTTCAGATATGTTAGTCGCGGGTTCCCACGTAGTGTTCGAGTACCCTCGCCACTTAACCCTATAGTATCTTTGTCCATTTCTCATCCTTGTTGCAAGCAATCGTTCCACTTCATACACCGGTTCATCAATATCTGTACCCGACGATGACACTACCGTATCACCTTGAGACTGACTTGCGCTCGTTACCTGAGACCCACTTTGAGAAATACGTTTAGGAGGTACATTCATTTGTGACGTTCGACCCTTCCCCTGGGATCGAATATCACTAGTTTCATCGTTCTGTTGGGTAGCTTTGTGAGACTGAAGGGAGCTACACAATGAGTTTCATTACTTTCTTTCGTTTGCATACCCTGATTTTTATTGCCATCATGTAGATATCGGCATAAAGAGACAGATAACAGCATGTGCTCTAAGTTTACGCATAGCTTCCCTGACTAACAGATAAGGTCAAGGGGTCACTGCTTAGGCCAGGCACTTGCCCTGCCGTAATTAATTATAGTCTACCACTGCAAGCATAGCCTACGGAGGCTTGACGTAGCTAATGAGAAACAGGGGAATACAGGGGTGCAAATTTGTGTGCCGCTCTTTCGGTCAACTTTTCCTCTGTCTGGCGGACAAGGAATTGTAGCGTCTGCCAGTGAAAAATCCCAGTCGTCTCCCATCTTACACACTAAAATTTGCTCACTTGAAAATGAATTAATTCAACCAAAATTTTACCCTTAAAATACAAATCCGCAGGTCCGCCAATGTAACGCGTCTCTATTATTTGCGTTATCTTGTGAGAGTTAATCTAAACTACTTAATTCTAAACTTGTACGGGGAAAGGGCATGACAAACCAAATTATAATTCAAGACATACAAAATAGAATCAGTCTCACTGCCTTCCAAAAGGGTTTGCCACGCGCTCAAATAAATCACAATAAACTACAGCTTGTCTCCATTTTTATACAATTTTAATAATCTAACTAATACATGTCAACCAAGAAACATAAAACTCGCATGCACATAAACTCTAACTAACAATACATAAGATGTTCAAATAAATTCATTTCATCTTACCTCATTTTCTTTCTCTTTTCCACTCTCCTTTCCTCCTTTGGGAAACCACTAATTCTTGCCCTAAAAATCAATCTTCACTCACTAACTAACTCACTGACTACTTACCATCTAATTCTGCACTCACACCAATCTCTAAACATTGTACACCCTACACTTTATACTCTATACATATTCTACAATTACTATAAATTCTCTCCTGCTCTTAGTCACATTATAAATTAAACACTCTAAAGGCTACACCTAGACCAGATGGAGCAAAGTTGTTCTAGGTCTGTCAGAAGCAGGAGACCAGAGATAAGAGGAAGATTTCTTTGTTCCTCCGGCTTTTATAGCATAACTTCGAAAAGACGTACCTCTCTACATAAGGAGATGCCCTAACTACTACGTCATTGCCCCACCCAAGATTTCTGGGACTTGTACCTATCACGTGGTCAGAACTGACCACGCTCTTTACATACAAGAGACCAATGGTTGCCGACCATAGACCTGCTGCATGTACATGCACTAAACGTGGCCGTTAGTCATTCTTGCCGGACAAACACAGCTGACCCATCGCACATGTATCGCACGTGCTAGCTAATACTAACACTTCTGCCCCTCTGACTCACTACAATAACCATGTCGAGCTTACAAGTTCTATAATCATCCCTTATCATCATCTTCTTCCCCTGTATAACTTTCCCTCAAAGGTTATAGTTGCCCACAGAGCTGCATGCCAGACTCGGTCAAATGCCTTTTTGAAGTCTACGAACACATGATATAGATGTTGTTCATGCTGTAGGTATTTCTCGCTGATTATTCTGAGGTTCAAAATCTGTTGAGTGGTACTTCGCCCTGCCCTGAATCCTGCTTGCTCTTCAGCTATGATTTGTTCAGCTTGGGGTTTTAACCTGTTGAGTATTATTTTCAGGAGGACCTTGTTGGGATGGCTGATGAGGCTGATGGAGCGGTAATTTTCACATTGCTGAAGGTTACCTTTTTTGGGAAGAGTGGTGATAAGCGACTGGGTCCATGGTGTAAGCCACTCCCCACTCTGCCAGATCTTGTTACAGGTAATGGTGAGTGCGTCAATCATCGCTTCTCCTCCTGCTTGAAGCAGGTCCGCGGGTAAGCTTATGTTGTTCACTCCCGCTGACTTCCCCTTCTTCAGCGATTGCACTGCTGCCTCAACTTCTTCTCGGAGAATTGGGAGGATTTCTTCTTCTTCTCTGTTCTCTGTACATGCTAGAACTGATGGGTCTCCGTTTGGTGTGTGGTTGTAAAGGTCAGAGCAGTGTAACGCGTCTCTATATTTGCGTTATCTTGTGAGAGTTAATCTAAACTACTTAATTCTGTACTTGTACGGGGAAAGGGCATGACAAACCAAATTATAATATACAAGACAAACAAGGTAGAATCAGTCTCACTGCCATTCCAAAAGGGTTTGCCACGCGCTCAAATAAAACACAATAAACTACAGCTTGTCTCCATTTTTTTTATACAATTTTAATAATCTAACTAATACGTGTCAACCAAGAAACATAAAACTCGCATGCACATATATTCTAACTAACAATGCAAATAATAGTCAAGTAAATTCATTGTTTCTTACCGTATCTTTCCATTTTCTTTCGCCCTTCGTTCCTCCATTGAAAACACGAACTTTCACCCTATACTAACAGTAATAGACTAAAACAGCAGTCTAAGCTATGCACATACCCTTAGAACCGACCGGCCCTAACTTATTTATCAGCTCATTTACTGATTAACTTTCAATCTCACTTTTGCCTCTAAATAACAAAATCACCAATTAAACAGCTACTAAATGCAAGCCACCAAGCTTTGTAGTAATTATCCTACACACATCCTAACCCATTATGCACAAGAGAAAAGAGCCCGCAGTCTCTTTACATTATTAAACTCACTACATATTATGTACTGACTGCCCTACGTTCTAGCATTCTGTACAGAAGAGCAGACTGGACGAAGCAGGAGGTCAAAGATAAGAGGGCAAGTCCTTTGTTCGTCGTGGGTTAAATACTACAAGTTTCCCAAGAATCATCTCTCTCTAGATAAGGTAATGCGCCAAGCTCCAACCAATCATGAACTAAGAACTGTCCGGGCGCTCCCTATAGGAAAAATAGCCGGAAGTAGGTACTTGTATGCGTCATGCAACTGACCAAGCAAACTATAAACTTTCCCAGCTAGAAATTACTGACCAGACACATGTGTATCGTACGTGCCAATGTTATACTAACACTTCTACCCCTCTGACTCACTACAATAACCATGTCGAGCTTACAAGTTCTATAATCATCCCTTATCATCATCTTCTTCCCCTGTATAACTTTCCCTCAAAGGTTATAATTGCCTCCGGCCTGCGAAGGAGCGTCCTCGCTCCTTAAAAGGTAACCATGAAGAGGGAAGAAAAAAAAAATCAAAGAGGGCACAAAGTGACGTTACTAAAGCGATCTAAGGAGGCGAAGTGGCGAAGATGAGGTAAGACTTACAAAATATAAAAATTGCAAAAGAAAGTTGCATGCACCAAATGACATAAATAAGCACAAAACAGCGAAAAACCACAATTAAATGAGTCCGCCGGCAAAGTACCGTACAGTTTATGTACCCAAAAAAAGTTTTAAGGTAGTGCAGGAACACGAAGTGAAGACCGATGAACCCAACAACAGAAACGACCAAAAGGGCTATGAGGACATTTGGCAACGAGGACACATGAGGACTGTCCCCACAAGCCAAGCAGCACCTTAAGGCGTTTACGCGTAAGTGAGCGTAAATAATATTGTAGACGGACATGTAGACTTGCTATTGACGAAGGAACGTGGAGTGTCGCCATATGAAGACTGTGACGTCACCGCACCATGCAAACCTCCGTTGATGGAGAAACCGTGGTGTAGCGGACCTTGCAACCAGGATTCGACCGTAGATTATGACGAAATACGTAGTGTCTGAAAGAAGTAGTCCCACATGACGAGGCACCCAGGAGTATGCAGCAAGCGAGGGGGATGGGAGTGTGCGTTGAGGTTGAGCACACAAAGGGAATGGGAACGGAGATTACAGCATAGTAAAGGAGAAGAGCTCCAACCTCGTTTAGCGACAGTCTTTGCTCTCCCCCGTCTGTAATAGAGGAACATGGGAGATGACCAAAACTTTGGGAGAAGGTGGTAGAATGTTTGGTCGGGGAATACAAGGAGGGATGTTCTCTGCAACTGGATGAAGTGGGCAAATAGGGGTAGGGGCAAGCAGTCCAAGTGGGTGTAGGTGGGAACGAAGGTTGTGAAGATTTCAGACAATAGGCGAAGGCGGGATCTTTCATCAGGGGTGCTTCGTTAAATGAAGATGAAAGGTCTAATGCAATCGTAGACGGGTATAAAGTTGACGTGAAGAAGGGTCCAAGAAGGCCAAGGCAGGGTAAGGCGATGGCTGAAGAAGGGAGGTACTGCATGGTGTGATGGTGACATCACTTGGAGACGTTGATGTTCGTGAAGGTATGAAGACATCCCCGAAGACTAAGGTAGATACGAGACATATTTATCAGAAAGTCAATATGACACGTTGATCACTGTGTCGAATGTCAAGGTAAAAGTTTTTTTCTCAAGATATAACTGGCACAACCACAGCAAAGCGTCCAAGGCACTGAATATAAATATTAATTACGACACACCAAAATATGTGACATGGTCACACCGTGACGGACATTCTATAACCTGCAAACAACAGTATTGAATTACAATCACCACAATATCTGAAAGAACACGAGAAAAATAGAAAAAAAAACAATTGATAAACTTGGTTGAAAACGGTAAAGACCAATACACAATCAACCATAAATCATTATACCACTGAAATGACAAATATGAACTAGAAGAACATGTAAAATCAACAAGTAAAAATGTGAGCAAAATATGCACAAAAGACATGAAAAAAAACCATTAAAGTGCAGAACAACCAATTTAACAAGTTGTAGAAAAAAAATTTTGAAAAAGAGAAAAAAAAATTTACAAAGTAAGGGAGTCATAACCAAGAAGTCATCAAATGATGAGCAAACACTGTGCCATGTCAAGGCAACTTCAAAAAGGCAAAGTGATAACAATAACACTAGAACTAACATGTGTGAACTAACAAAAAGTGTAAACCTTAAATAAGACATAGGAGAGATACCGAGATAAACAAATAAAGTAGAAGTAGGGGAAAATTGCTCACTAGGACGAAACACACAGATGAGGGGAGACAACTGAAGATCAGAGCACACAGAGGGAATGGATAGACACGAAAAAGAAGAGAGAGAGAGAGAGCTACAATGTAGTCGTGGAGAACGATAATATAACACAGTCTGCGCGCGTGAGTGACGCTAGGAGCTACCAGACCACAAGACTAAGAGGTTAAAAGGTCACATCAATGAATGGAAATTCCTATCATGTGTATACTAGGAATTTCTTAGCGTATGGAAAAGAATGGTGTAGAGAGGAGAAAAGGGGAGAGAACCAGTGGATCGACAGACAAGAATGGTACCTGAAAAGAAACGGCATCACAATAAAATAATAGGGTAAAAACAATTATGCGATAAAAGAGATGTCCAATACAAATCATTATACAATAAAATTCTTAAAAATGATATTTATAGAAAATTAAATAGAAACATACAATGTGGAGCACAACGAAATATAAGTTATCATTGATCATAAATAAAAAACACACACACGAAATAATGCCAATAGAGAATAATAATTCAAACATGATACATTAAAACGAGTAAGTTGCAGTGGCCATGATACACAAACCAATGCAAAAAAAACATTTAAAATTGAGTATACATTAAGTCGAGCATCTGTGAGACTCATGTCTACCAGACGCAATTCAGTAATTAAAAATACAGTCCATTAAATATAAAGTCATAAACGAAGGACTTGTAAATTACGTTATAGATACGAATTACAACATCAATAGTATTGCGAGTACAACATCAAGGTTATTAAACACACAACATCAACGTTACTGCACACACATTGTAAGGTTACTGTGAGAATAAGTGTCAGCAAAATACGTGTACACAAAATCATTGAAAACCCATGAAAAATTCCAATGTCATTGACATGCACATAGAACACACTGAATAAACCCAAATACAACAAAAGTAAGTGTCATCTCTAGACATTGTAGTAAAGTGATCGACAACGTTGCTGAATAGTGCAACACACTTCAGGGAAATGAACACATGTAACAATTAGAAATTCGAATGAGTGCATTGCAACATAAATAAATACCACAAGGAATCATAGTAATTGTAAACATTGCATGTTGAATAATAAATGAAAGTACGCAAAGATCAGTAAGGAACATGCACATGAATCAATCCACCATGTGCTGATTCGTAAAAACCCGTAATGAGCACCATTATCAAAAACAAGTAAATATAAGTGTCCACAACATGCACAAAAGGTTGATTTAAGGATTTTATCTCAACAATTGACAAAAATGTTGCCGACTGTTGCGAGAAAATATAACACACACCAATTAACACTGCATGCAACGGTCATGCGTATCATGCATAGCATTTCCGAGATGGATGATGAATATCGTTACCCGATCACACAAGAACCGTAGGCAACAATTGAACATAGCATTAATGAAAAGAACTTTAATCAATTTCATCCATTTCGGATTTCCTTTGAATTAGTGACGGAGAAACCGAAGCCGTCGCCTTTTTCCGTGGCGAATCATGAGAACGAACATCCTGGGTAGAGGATGATTGAGTACCGAATTTATTTTCACGTCTCATACTGTGAGACAAGAATGCGCCGCACGCGGGGAAGATGCACGATTTCTTCCGTTTGTTTATCGTAATTTATAATTCAAGCCATGTAATATCGAGATCAGGAGGTGTAACGTATGGAAACATCCGCGAAGATAACGGAATCATTTATTTATAGTAAAAGAATATTGACTAGGACAAGCTGGGAGTGTGACAAAATAAATATTTACTAAGCGCTGGCCATTAAAAACTTCTTAGTTAACTTCCGTACGATAAATTGTAGTCTTCAACAAGTAGAACGAATAAGAACAATAAGTAGTAAGGCGAAGGTAAGGAGGAGAACGGAAGAGGTGGAGGTGGTGGGCGAGTTAGAGTAGAGCATTTGGCGAAGAAAGAGAGGTGGGCGGAAAATAAGGAAGGGGAAAAGCGCCTCGGGAATAGTAGATCCAGCTGTGAGACTAGTGTCCGTCAGCAAGGAAAGGAGGCTGACCAGACAAGATAGCCAAGAAGTCTGGGATGTTGACTAATCGAGTGGCAGGAGGTGTTGTGTGATTGATGGGAACTGGTGGCGTGATAACCTGAAAAAATTGAAACAAAGTTGTCCTGGAAGAAATGAGCATATTAATGGTTAAACACAAGTCAACACCTTGAAAAGCAACTATATATTCTGTTGTCCATAATAAATTGTAGAATGAAAATGAACAATGTTAAAATTACTTCATGAGCTACACCTATCGTGCTCATGTTACCTGAATGTCGAGTATAATTAAGTATAGGTATTGGCAGGATCGTTACTTTAGGTCCCGTGATGACATAAGGATGTTGCCAATGCTGGATAGTTGTTACCAGATGACCAAGATCTTTGAAGAAGATGCCATCAATCAAGCGAGCTGCATGAGTTGTCACCACTCCAGTGATGAAGGTAAGTAGAAGAAGGGAGGAGAAAAAGAAGCGACTGAAACAATTAAAGAACAGTGAACATGTGAAATAACCTATTCATGATAAGAAAACGAAAAACAGAGTTACATTTGTAACGTGAGATGAAGAAGTTAGGCCAAAGGAAGGAGTTGTCTTCTGCAAGAAAAAGTGTAAAAATACATTATAAATAAGCACATTAGAAGAAGTTGAAGCTGGTGATCTGAAAGAAGAAGTGTTAAACAATTCAATACAATCTGGCAAATTATAAATAGTACTAATATGAAAAGTAGCAGTCCGTACTTATCAAACTTGAAATGTACCTCAAGTATCTAATCTGTCATACGTCAAATTTTATTCTGTACGTCAAATTTTATTCTTTAACTTAGACTTGAATTCTGTCACATCACAAAAGAATTGAACCCGTAAATAAAATGATGGAACGATACTTATCAATCCGTATCATGACTAACGTCACGAAGTGACGAAAAGCTTGTCGCGATTCAAACCCTTGCATGAAACGGAGAGGAAGGTATCATCAACATCGGTTCTGCAACTTAAAAACTGAATAAAAGATTAGACACATCATCATACAAGTATGATGTAAATCAATCAAACACATCCTCCAAATGTCTAAGTCCGCTAAGTCATTAGGCTTGAAAAGCATGCAAAGGTACCACATCACTGTAAACAAGTGATCATCTTATTATTTTCCAAGCCTCCTTCAAGCCTGGATACAGTAAGACTCAATGCAAGTATTGCAGAGTCAATCCCATCTTAATTTAAGGTACACCACATGTACCTTTACCCAGTACAGCATTTGTGTACTTGTTCACTGTAGTGTCCCCGTTTACACTAGAATTCGTACCACCGGTGTACGCAAACTGCGTACCACCTTATGTACGACAGCATCACATCGCATCTCATAGATCCTCAATAAAATTACGTACTTCATCACGTACGTTTAATGTCCATCGTCATGGAACGTCTCATCACTACACATAAGTAGTGATTTCCCCACATTTATTGTACTCATTAGCGCACATTTCAGGCTATGCGCACGAATTGGTACCTTGTATATCAACATCCTCATCGTCATCATCATCATCATCATCATCATCATCATCATCATCAACATCTTCTTCATCATCATCATCATCATCATCATCATCATCATCATCATCATCATCATCATCATCATCATCATCAACATCATCTTCATCATCATCAGTCAAATGAATGCTTAAGCAGTGCATTCATTTGCTTCATCGTTTTCGTAATGAATGAAAACACATAGTAAACATTATCAGTGCTTTATCAACAAGGTGTGGTCTCCAAAATATGACCCTCAATGACTTATATAGTCTGTCATGCAAGACAAGTATTACACCATATGAACCACAATAAAAACAAGTATGTATACTTTGTACAATCCTTAGTGTAATTAGTTTGAACATAGTCCGGATTATGATCGCACTTTTAAACACCTAGGTAATTACCGTTTGCGATTTCGACGTCTCGTACGCCCTTGCAAAGTTTTATTTACATGAAATTGCTGAATTAACTTTTCAGATATGTTAGTCGCGGGTTCCCACGTAGTGTTCGAGTACCCTCGCCACTTAACCCTATAGTATCTTTGTCCATTTCTCATCCTTGTTGCAAGCAATCGTTCTACCTCATACACAGGCTCTTCAATATCTGTACTTGACGATGACACTACCGTATCACCTTGAGACTGACCTGTGCTCGTTACCTGCGACCTGTTTTGAGAAATACGTTTAGGAGGTACATTCATTTGTGACGTTCGACCCTTCTCCTGGGATCGAAAATCACTAGTTTCATCGTTTTGTTGTGTAGCTTTCTTGAGTCTCACACTTTGAGGTTCACTGCTGTCCTCCGTTTGCACAGCCTTGTTTTCATTGTCATCATATAGTTTCTCAGGTTGTGTACCACTATCACTTTGTGTTTCGTCATCACTAGAAGTATTATTAGAAGGTTCAAGGTCAGTTTCACTTTCTGTTTCTTGATCATCGAGTTCTGAAAGAATATTTGTAGGGCGATCTTGGGGATCAAAGAATGGCTTTAAACGCATAGCATGAACAGGTGAGGACATCTGTTTATTGTCAGAACTGCGTCTGATAATGAAAACATTATTGGGGAGCTCGAGACAAATATAGTAAGGACCAGACCACTGTCGAGCTAATTTCCTTGACACTCCAACTTTAACTTTTGGCGTATATAACCAAACTTTTTGTCCGACAACAAATCTGTGTGGTCGAGACGTCTTGTCGTATTGACGAGAATACTTTTCTTGAGCACTTTTGATATTTGTGGTCACTATTTGTTGAGTAAGTTGAAAACCTTCTAAAATATCTTGCATACATTGCTGAGCAGGTGCGGGGAGCTTTGAGGTAGGTATTAAAGCTACATCAAGGGGAAGTCTGCACTCTTTCTTGAACAACAAGAAATATGGTGTGAATTGAGTAGATTCTGTAGCTGGAGTCACACGATAAGCTGAGAGAACCGCTGGCAAATGTTTTGCCCACTCTTTGGTATTCTGTGCACACAAAGTACGGAGAGAAGTAACCATATAACTGTTGAAACGTTCACACTGAGCATTTGTCTGGGGATGATACGCACTTGTCCTCAAACGTGTAACTTGAAAAATTGCACAGAGTTCACTGACCAGTTTAGATAAGAAATTCTGACCTCTGTCAGATAACAACGAATCAGGTGCTCCATATCGACAAAATATTTCTCGGTACAAAACCCAAGCCACCTCTGTAGCTTCAGACGTAACCAATGGAAAAGCTTCAGGCCACTTGGAATAAGCATCAACAATAAGAAGAATATATTTATACCCTTCAGTAGTGGTCTCTAACGGTCCTAAAAAGTCAATGTGTAATCTTTGAAACAACCCTTGTACTGGGAGGGGACATAAAGATGGTCTCTTTCCTGCATAATCCCGTTTACTCTGTTGACAATCTAAACAGCTTTTCACATACTCTGTAATATCACCGTACATGCTAGGCCAAAAATATTTAAGTCGAATAGACTGATAAGTTCTTTCAACACCTTGGTGAGCACCTGCCATGAGAGAGTCATGATATGCTAACAATACATCATTTCGCAACGAATGTGGCACTACTAACTGTTTAACTACCCGGTCCTGTCGATGACCAGGCCCTTTTGGATACCACAAGTGATACAGTATACCTTCTTCCAAGACGTGATCTTGTGCATCAAGCACAATTCGTCGAGCTACACGTTGATCATCGGGTAATATACCCTCAGTCATGTATTCAAGTATGGGAGAAGACTGTGCATCTTGTTGTTGCAACCGTTGGATGATTTTAGGCTCGGTGGTATCAATAATATACACGCGTTCTTGTGCCCAACAATCAACACTGTCGGAAGCGGAGGTAGTGTCTGTACTGATACTAGGCCTAAGTTGCTGTACAGGAAAAAGTGGAGGTAAATCACCTGCTTCCTGACTTTCTTCTTCAGGTATATCAGGATATATACGTCGAGTAAGTGAGTCAGCATTACCATGAGCTTTTCCCGGTTTGTATTCAATGTCAAAATCATAAGCCTGAAGAAAAATCATCCACCGTCCTAATCTACCAGTGGGGTCCTTAGTGGTTTTCAAGAACTGGATGGCAAAATGATCAGTCTTAACCGTAAATTTACGATTAGCTAAATACACACGGTACTGTTTAATTCCTTCCACCACTGCTAAACACTCCCGTTCAGAGATAGACCATTTTCGCTCTGATTCTCTCAATGCGCGACCACCGTAACTGATTACTCTTTCACGCCCACTATCATCTACTTGACCGAGAACATAACCAATGGCGTGAGACGAGGCATCTGTATACAGAATGAACAGCTTGCTAAAGTCTGGGAACGATAACACAGGCGCCGTGGTTAACGCCTCTTTGAGTTTATCAAAAGAAATTTGGCACTCTTCACTCCATTGAAATAGAACGTTCTTAGCGAGCAGCCTATTAAGAGGAGTCGCTATTGACGAAAATCCTTGCACAAACTTTCTGTAGTAATTAGCAAGTCCTAAGAATGAACGCAAATCGCGCTGTGAGCGAGGGACAGGGAAATTCTTCACCAATGCAACTTTATTTGGGTCGGCAGAAACACCATGTTTAGAGATAACATGACCAAGATATACCACCTCCTTGACCGCAAATTGGCACTTAGCAGGTTTCATCTTGAGATTAGCTGCTCTCAGATGATTGAAAACATCACTCAAATTGTCTAAATGTGTTTGAAAGTCTTTTGAAAACACAATTATGTCATCAACATAAACCAGTGCCGTTTTATAGTTCAATCCGCGTAAAGCGGTTTCCATGACACTTTGGAAAATCACAGGAGAGTTCTTTAACCCAAAAGGAACACGTTCAAATTCATACAGTCCAGAATGACAAATGAACGCTGTTTTTGCCTTTGAAGTCTCTGCCACTGGAATTTGCCAAAATCCGGACATAAGGTCCATCACTGAAAATATTGAGGAACCACTCAATAAGTCAACACAATCCTCAAACTGTGGAAGAGGATAATTAATTGTAGTGGTTATTGCATTCAATTTACGATAATCGACTGCAAATCGATATTCACCATTTTTTTTTCTCACCATCACAACGGGTGATGAGTAAGCACTTGTGCTTGGTCTAATGATTTGATGCTGTAGCATGTCGCTTACTTGCTTATCAATCTCATTCTTGATGTGAGGAGATACGCGATACGGACGTTGTTTTACAGGAGGGTTATTCGCAGTGTCAATATGCATTTCTTGCAACTGAGTAAGTCCTAACTCTGACATATTAATGGCAAACACATCTCTGTTTGATAAAAGAAACTCAGCCATTTGCTGTTGCTGTTCTTCTGAAAGATCAGAATTAGAAAGATCAATACCTAACTCTTGCAAACTTGACCTCACCTTGGGTAAATTCTCAGGGGCCACATTAACAGGAGCTACTAATGGCATGGGAGACTGTGCAATAACCTCACTCACCTTCTCGAGATAGCCAATTACTGTGCCTGGTACAATCGTCACGGTTGCGTTAGTATTATTCAACAATTTTCCAGCAACCCTTCCCTGCAGTACCTTTGTAACTGTTCGTGCCGGCATGACCCCCCATGCTTTAGCAAACGACTGGCGAGGTTCAAACACAAATGTTTTGCCAGACTGTCTCGTGTTGACCTTGAGAGATACTATCATTTCTGACCGTGGAGGAATTTCCGTCAAAGTATCTATAATTGCTTCCTCCCGTGTTTCTTCTTTGAAAAGAGACGTTGCCGTTAGACCATTATACAAAATGACTTGTGCATTTACTAAATCCACGACTACTTGATGTTCAATCATAAAATCTAACCCTAATATGAGCGAAATATTAATATTTTCCATGACTGCAAAAGTCTGAACTAACTCTATATCTGCCATTACAAAAGGAATAGTCACCTGACCTTTAATTGTAACCTGTGTACTGGCTAAGCCTTGCACCTTAGTTATAGTAGGAGGTTGCATCGGAAAATGTTCTGCTAAACACAACTTGTTATAGAGTTCTAAACTCATACAAGACAGAGAGGCTCCTGTATCTACCAACGCATATGTAGGTATATTCTGTATTCGCAATATCACCCGATTTGAGACATCATTATTGATAATACCAATGGTATGGTTGTTCTCCGGCTTACGCTTCATTTTCCGGACGTTACGTCGCCTAAACCGGAGGAATCCCTATTGGGGTTGTTGAAAAGTTGGAGATTTGCACACAATATGCAAATGTCCCACCTTACGACAATTGCTACATCTTGTATTTTGGTATGGGCATTGCGACCTTCTATGGTCTGTTGAACCACATCCATAACATTGAAAAACACGCATTGGATATGTAGACCTGATATTTCCACCTAGCACTTGGCGCTTTGGGAAAGGCAGAGGGCGATTTATCTGATAAGTATTGACTATTCTGGGCGTCCGTGGCATTCGTGTTTGCTCATTACGAACGGCAAACTGGAGGGGCTGTCTAGGCACTGGATTTCTGTACACTTGATTAGCAGCCTGAGGATAAGACTGATAATCATTATGCATGACCTGAGCCACTGCAGACGTCGACTGGTCCAGTGACGCAATCGTAGCTTTGCGCAAGCTCACCATTTCAGAAGTAATTTTACTGATCTGAGAAGTCAGTTCTTGTATGGTCTGATCATTAGAATTTTCTGTTTTGAAAGCCTCCGCCACTTTTGCATAACGGAGCACATCTTCTAACGTATTAGGCTCTCTCTGCAGCACAAATGATTTCAATGAAGGTCGAAGTCCTCTAACTATCGCCTCCATAATGTCTTTATCTGACTTTTTCAGTTCACGCCCTAACTTCATCATGAATTGTCCATACACCACCACAGACTCCTCCGACTTTTGAGCACGAGTGTTGAACTCGTCCAAACGCACCCAACGAAGTGTTTCATGAGGAAAATATCTCTCAACAAAAGCGTCTTTCAAGTCCGCAAACGTAGCGGTATGTTCTGAAGTTAAACTATCGTACCACACAGCAGCATTGTCTCTCAGAAAAAGAGGAAAAATTTTAGCTACTCGAGGCCTATCCCACTGTTTCAACTCCACATAAAGTTCAAATCTTTTGAGCCACAGCATGGCATCCTCACTTTCACTTCCTAAGAAGGCCTCCGGGCTCAAACTACCTGGCAGCTCTATAGGCGCGTCTAATGATGCATGAAGATATCGCCGCCGGGAAGAGTCTTGCGTATGGTAACCAGCCCTATGAAAACTATTTTCACTCTCCATGCTTGGGGTCGGCGTGGTTAACTCCCGTTGACTTTGGAAATAAGTATTTTCCTGGACTTGCAACTCGGATGTCGGACTAAAGACACTCCCTACTCTAAATGTCGCTTCTAAATTGTGTTGATCCAACCTTCCACTTAACATACTATGTCGCAGATCTTCCTCTTCGTCCTGCAGTTGAGACAGTCTATTTTCTATATCTCTTATCTGTGCAGTAGTGTCTAACACACTCTGATTTACTTGTGCTAATGATTCAACCGCCCTAGGGACCACCCTTGACCGTAAGTGATAAGCGCCCGCCAAATCTAAGGATTCTATTGAACTATTGTCAGCGTTAAGTGGCCTTGGAAAAGTGATCGGCACCTGGAGCGTAGCTGTTCGAGCCTTGGACATTGCTAACCCTATTTAACATTATGAAAACTCTAAACAACTTTTCTTCTGTCTGGCGGACAAGGAATTGTAGCGTCTGCCAGTGAAAAATCCCAATCGTCTCCCATCTTACACACTAAAATTTGCTCACTTGAAAATGAATTAATGCAACCAAAATTTTACCCTTACAACTAGACAAACCGCAGGTCCTACCAATGTAACGCGTCTCTATATTTGCGTTATCTTGTGAGAGTTAATCTAAACTACTTAATTCTGTACTTGTACGGGGAAAGGGCATGACAAACCAAATTATAATATACAAGACAAACAAGGTAGAATCAGTCTCACTGCCATTCCAAAAGGGTTTGCCACGCGCTCAAATAAAACACAATAAACTACAGCTTGTCTCCATTTTTTTATACAATTTTAATAATCTAACTAATACGTGTCAACCAAGAAACATAAAACTCGCATGCACATATATTCTAACTAACAATGCAAATAATAGTCAAGTAAATTCATTGTTTCTTACCGTATCTTTCCATTTTCTTTCGCCCTTCGTTCCTCCATTGAAAACACGAACTTTCACCCTATACTAACAGTAATAGACTAAAACAGCAGTCTAAGCTATGCACATACCCTTAGAACCGACCGGCCCTAACTTATTTATCAGCTCATTTACTGATTAACTTTCAATCTCACTTTTGCCTCTAAATAACAAAATCACCAATTAAACAGCTACTAAATGCAAGCCACCAAGCTTTGTAGTAATTATCCTACACACATCCTAACCCATTATGCACAAGAGAAAAGAGCCCGCAGTCTCTTTACATTATTAAACTCACTACATATTATGTACTGACTGCCCTACGTTCTAGCATTCTGTACAGAAGAGCAGACTGGACGAAGCAGGAGGTCAAAGATAAGAGGGCAAGTCCTTTGTTCGTCGTGGGTTAAATACTACAAGTTTCCCAAGAATCATCTCTCTCTAGATAAGGTAATGCGCCAAGCTCCAACCAATCATGAACTAAGAACTGTCCGGGCGCTCCCTATAGGAAAAATAGCCGGAAGTAGGTACTTGTATGCGTCATGCAACTGACCAAGCAAACTATAAACTTTCCCAGCTAGAAATTACTGACCAGACACATGTGTATCGTACGTGCCAATGTTATACTAACACTTCTACCCCTCTGACTCACTACAATAACCATGTCGAGCTTACAAGTTCTATAATCATCCCTTATCATCATCTTCTTCCCCTGTATAACTTTCCCTCAAAGGTTATAGCAGTATTCTGTCCATCTGGGGATTTCCCAAGTCCTGAAAAAGAATCCATTTTCTTGAAATTCTATGAAGGTAATGAAAATGACACGGTGTTGAATTGTTATGCCCATAGCCTACCTGTGGGTAATCTACTTGGCAACCTTCTCGCTCTTGCTCTCTCTCTTTCTCTCTCCTGGTCCTGATTTGGCTCGGAAGAGTCCGCTGGACCTAAAGCAATAATCATGTAATGTAATCTCTCTCTCTCTCTCTCTCTCTCTCTTTCGCTCTCTCCCTTAAACAGAACACAAATTGAGAAGGTTCATTTGTACGCTTGCAAGCTGTACATGACTGTGCCTATGAGAACTCCAAATGACATGATTTACGGCGATATAGTTCGTTACCCTTTGCTCATTGAATCTGCCGCTAGATGCATTCAGTACTGGTTTCCAGTCCTGAAACAATCAGATTGTCGCTATTGTAAGATGGCATATTTATCACTGCTAGGTATGCATAATAGAGGGCACCAAAATTGTGTGACGAAGATAAAGTCGCTGCTATGTGGCTGTGGCTGTGGCTGTGGCTTTGGTCTTGTGTGGTCATTTGGTGGTGTGGAAGACGAAACGCGGCTATTATGTGACTTTAAAGAGCGTTTAAGAGGAAATTATTGCCAACAGTGGTTTACCCATTTGCAGGACAGTGCACGTTTTGATGTCTACCATAGCTTTAAGGACTGCATTTGTAGAGAAATATATGTAGATACAATTAAAGTGTCCCTGTACAGAACTGCATTTGCCAGATTCAGACTAGGGGTGTTTCCTTTGAATGCACATAGACATCGGTACTCTCAGCATGAGGACAGTAGATCGTGTCCATTTTGTCTTAGCGTCATTGAAGATGAAGTGCATGTTGTCTTCCATTGCCCAGTCTATACTGATATCAGACAACGTTACATTCAACAGGTTGATAATGTAGGGAGTCATACTGTGATATGCAATTTGCTAAAGAGTCAAGAAGAGTCAGAAATGATTAGATTAGCGAAATTCTTGTTCTGGGCGTGGCAGGCTCGGCAGTCACGCATAATAACTTAAAGACCAGATTTTAATAATGACGATTGGAAAGCTAGTCTACTTTTCAGCCCCCACAGTTTGGAATTGTCTTCCTTTACCTCTGCGCTCTGTTGAATCATCACTTTCCTTTTGTTCTGGACTGAAAACACATATTTTTCAACAGTGTCTATCCTTAAATCTCAGTCCTGAACATAAAACACAATCATAGTCATTGTTTGTGTGTGTGCATGCGTGCGTGTGTGTGCGTGTGTGTGTATTGTGTATGTTCTGATTTGGTCTTTCAAGTTTTTCTTTCGCTTCGTTTAATTTTTTTTCTTCTGTAAAGCGCTATGAGCTCTAGTGAGGAAGGGTGCTGTACAAATGTTCATTTATTTATTTATTTATTTATTATTATTATTATTATTATTATTATTATTATTATTATTATTATTATTATTATTATTATTATTATTATTGGGAATTTATTGTGATGTTCCTGTGACATGTGGTACCATTAACGAACGAACGAACGAACTTTTATTTCCTGAAGGCACTGGCCCTTAGAAAGGGGTCACAATACAATACATGAAAAACAATACAAGCAAACCCAATGCAAAATAGAACAATTATTATCAAACGTCCAAGGTCATGGCGACGATGACACCCATCCGCGTCTTCTGTTCTGAAAATGAGTGTCATAAATACGACAACTTAATATTTACATACAATGCTCTATAAAATGTGGTCGATATACGTTTGCCTTTGACGCAATGCGTAGAAAACATAAAAGGCCAATTTGCGAATCTGCTCAGTGGATCCATTACGTAATACCGCCGTGTAATGTTCGCTAATGCCGAGTAAGTATTTCATCCTAATATCTTTGTACAAACGACAGTGATGAATAAAATGAGCTTCATCTTCAGTTTCATTACATGTGATGCACAAAATATTAACATTGTTAGAAATAGATCTCTTAAAAGATGACCCATTAATAGGTAATACACCGATGCGAAGTTTAACAAGACCGTCTCTAAAGCATCTGATGTCAAAAAAATCAAAAAATTCTTCACATATAAAATCTGACTTGAATAAATTGTATACTCTATACATATATTTCTCTCTCACTGAGCAGTTCCATTCTTGTACATACTGGTCCATCATTCTCTGTTTAAACATTGAAACAAAAGCAGATTCACATCCTACGCCCTGGTTAATCCACGCATATCCAAACCCTAATTTAATTAAACAAAGTCTGTTTTATTAGTGTTGCCCAGCATGCTTTGCCTCTATCGTCCATACTTCGCAGCATGTAATAAGCCTGTTTTGGTAGTCTTGATCCATCCATTTGCAGCAACTTCTGTCCGATACTGCCATGGGGCTACAAAATGAGATTAATATTTTAAATACTGCTTGTAAACGGCTATTCTTAAAAATTAACTCTGATAAAACAAAGGTAATGGTGTTTCGAAAAGGGGGATTTTTAGGTAAGAACGAAAAATGGACCCTGGATGGGAGCGTACTTGAAGTGGTAAACGAATACATTTATCTTGGATTTATGTTCACAACGAAAATGAGCTTAAACAGAAGTGTTAGCGCTCTGGCAGTTAAGGGCAGAAGGGCTTGTGTAGAATGCATAAAATTTATAGGTAAATTAAATGACATTACCAAAATTTGCTTTTTCAAAATTTTTGATTCACAGGTGCAGCCAGTTTTGATGTACGCCTCTGAAATGTGGGGCCTGAATAGACTGGACAGTATTGGAAAAAGTCCACACATTAGCATGCAAGCGTTTTCTTAGAGTACCTCTGAAAGTGCCAAACAGATTTGCATATGGGGAACTGGGGAGATACCCCTTGTATATCAATAGTGCAGTTCGATGCATCAAATACTGGTTAAAGTTGCTGCAAATGGATGTGGTACCATTACAAACACGGTGAGTGCTGTGGGGGTCTACACTGCAACACTTCCCCAAGGGAAAATAATTTCCAGAATAAATAAGGTATGGTTTGCATACATGTATTTTCAGAATCTTCTGCTTGTTAATACTGTTTATTTTATGTCTCCCTCCATCCTCATTGTTCAAGATTATCTTATACAGAGTCTCTCGTGGGGGTGCCGGGGGTTTCTGTATAAATAGTATCCCCACTTTCTGGAAATGTAGTGCTTTAAATTCCCACTGTCGCTGTCTTTCTCATTTGCTCTTTCTCAGTCATGCTCTGTTCTATCAATCTGCTATACTATCTTCTTCTTCGCTAGACCAATCACCTACCTTTTTTTTTGAAAACTCTTCCGGGACAAGACTCCTTATTTGTGTATATTGGACGCTTTCTGCCAGGTGGTCACTAGGGCTTCCTATGATGTTACTATTTAGCAATGTAGGCATTTTATATGTATGTGTTTTGTTGATAATTTATAATGATGTTTGTATTCTATTTTGTTTTTGTAAACGGGGGTTCGATAAATTAGAGTACAACCTCATCGTCCCCTGCGTGGGATGTCTTTATTGTAAAGTGACTGGCTGGTGGAGAGCTTTCAGTTTTACCACTAGGATTGTTTCAGCAGATCTTTTATGCGGATCAGGGGTTGTCCGGTCCTGATTTGGCTCGGAAGAGTCTGCTGGACCTAAAGCAATAATTATGTAATGTAATGTAATCTTTTACAGATTTATTTATGTCCTTCCTAGGGTAATGATTATTCAGTGATGACGGAAGTGTATCTAAAAATAACTTTTTAGCTAGGCCTCTTTTCGACGTTGTACTGATAAGAGATAGCTGTGTACCGCAGTTCGTTCCAGGCAGGCATGTACATGTAGATTAACGTCCCCGGACACACTTGGCATATAGGGGACTTCAGTTCGTTCTTTTTTTCTTTTCTTTTTTTTTTTTTTTTTTTTTTGAGTAAATTTACGTCCCCGGACACATTAAGCGTATAGGGGACGGGTGAAACACCACTTTTATGTGTAATTAGTTCGTTCTGATTGGTAGTGTCGGTTTTATACCCTAGGCAGTGTCCACAGGTACGTGCTTACAATGTTGCCAGCGAATCATAACGCCACCTGATAAGGTCAGAGTTGCACGTCGTGAACTTGACCCTGCAATGTCAAGGAGCTGTTCTTTATTTGTTTGTTTTTTTGTTTAGTTCAATCTTAAGCCCAATCTTTTCACCCCCACTAACTCCGTAACGCACACTATTGCGTACACTAGATGTGAGGAAGAGGGATTTGGGGGTGGAGTGTGGAGATGGGGTGAGGGTTGAGGGCAATGCAAAGTGTTGATATTTGTGTGTGGAGGAGGAGATAGAATTAGAATCAGGATCATAATATGTAATGTCTCAACAAACAGCAAGGAACATTACTTGGCAGCATTACTTGGCAGTGTACAACAATAATTGATAGTAACATTCACACATCACAGTATACAATTAAACATTAATTCATAAAAGCGAGTAGACTCAGAATGTTTGTAGGGTCTGTGTGTGTGTGGGTGTGGGTGTGTGTGTGTGTGTGTGTGTTCTTTTCTATGTGTATGTGCATTCATTTGAGGGAAATGGTATGTGTGTATGTATATGTGTTCAAAGGTACTACTGTGTATGTTTGAGGTGGGAGGGGGGAGAGGCCGGGGCGGTTGTAGCCATAATATTGTTTGTGATTGTTGTAATCAAAACCATATAATATAATGAAATACAGTACTAAATTCAGGATATTGTGTGTGATTGTTGTAATCAAAGCCATATAATATAATGAAATACAGTACTAAATGCAGGATATTGTGTGTGATTGTTGTAATCAAAGCCATATAATATAATGAAATACAGTACTAAAATGCAGGACTAAATAAAGACTGAGGAATCCAGGAACATGGTTACCTTAGTCAGGATACATTGTTTATTCAATTACAGACCTATAGTGAAGGAGAAATATATAGAATGAGGAAGACAAAACAAAGAAGTAGAAGAAGAACAACAACAATAACAACAACATTAGCAACAACAACATTAGCAAGAAGAAGAAGAAGAACAACAACAACAAGATTGACAAGATAAAAAAAGGAAGAAAAAAAGCAGACACAAATTGAACTCCAAAGGTAAACTACATTCATAAATAAAAATACCTATTATATTAAAATTTAACAGAATACAATACAAAATAAAATATATTTTTAAAAAAAACCACCAAAACATCATAAAACTAAATTATAAATAAAATACAATTATAGTCATCGCTGTCCAAACAATGCGAAATCCTGTTGATGTAATTTCTTTTTGTTGGAATGAGAATTGTTGAAATAATGCAGGATATGCCACTCTTTATTCGAGTAATCAGTTCTTGAGAAGGTGAAGTGTTCTTATTCAGAGATTAATTGTACAAGTGCTTCTTCGGATGAGAGTATAAACCGAGGTCTAGGCAGTGAACCCGCGCATTCCATCGCATGGACTTTAAAGATCCCGACGCTCATGTTCGGGTGAGTACTGGCGCTGCTACACAAATGCACCCAGCACGCACTAGGTCACCTCTTCCTATCCCAAGTCGCCCATGATTGAGCTCAGTCGTCTGGGCGTCCGACTATGCGCCCAAACGTTGCATGTGGGCGCCTCGGGCGGCTTGAGTTAGATGCTGTATCGACCAGCGCCTTGAGCAGCTCTTGAGCAAGATTGATTAAATAAAATAAAATAAATACATAAATACATAACTGTACAGCGGTATTCTAAGGGACTAGTGTGTATGCACGTCACCAGAGCATCAGGCCTTGCAAAGACCACCCTGCAATGCAAGGCACGGTGCAAAGAGGCAGAAGAAGAGAGATAGACAGAAAAAGTACTGGGAGGACAACATTCGAGAATGGACTGGCTTGACACTGAGTGAAGCCGTGAGGGTTGTTGAGAACAGAGAAAGATGGAGTACGCTGGTTAAACGATCATCTGTGGTGTCCCAACGACTTTCGGGTTACGGGATAGGTTATGATAGAATAGGATAAGATAGGTGTATTCACACTTTTCTGCTATCCTATGCACCAACGGGAATCCCCTCTATGAAAAATTCTTCCGGTTTTTTTTCTCCGCGTGTTTTAGTGAGTTATTTCCAAATATTCAAGAATAATAACATGTGTCACTGGCCACCTGTATCGTACCCTCACATATTTTTATTTTTTTTGCTGCAGTTTATTATCCCTTTCTCCAATGCCTACCTAAATATTTGTGAATTTTTGAAAAATATTAAGAACTGGCTCGAAATGTCAACTGCTTGAAGGCAAGAAGTCCCGCCTTAGCACTTGGCCACAAGCTAACATCAGTTTACTTCGTGTTTTGTGAAGGTTGCATAGCAAAATAGTTGGAGATCGCCTACTTCAGATTCACTCGCAGTCGCGCAAAACAACCACTCATTTTTTTTTTTACCATCTCGCATTTCACGTCGTTTTCTCAACCATTTATCGTTTTGGCCACAATCCCACGTACTCGTTTTTCTTCATAACATTACGTTTTCATTTACTTTTGTTATAACGAAGCACAAAACAAGCCAAACCGGACATATAAAGTTTTAATTTTTTATAAATTTTTCTGGCTGAAACAAGGCGGATTTTATAAAAAATAAAAAAAAAAAAAAAAAAAAAATTTATAAATACGAGAAATGGAAATTATTGTAGTAAGCTCCTCGCCTCGAATCATCACTAGGGCGAGTTAGAGGCACGCGCATGACAAATTATTGTAGTAAGCTTATTACTTCTCCCAGCCATTGTTTGTTGTTTTATTTTTATTTTCTGTCATGTCTCTGAAACTAATGGACGGATTTTAAAAAAAAAAAAAAAAAAAAAAAAAAAAAAAAAAAAAAAAACTTAAAAAAAAACCTTGGTATGATATGTAGTTAGAACATAAAGATGTCTACCACCGGACATTTATGCATATTGGGTGACGTGATCAGGGTCAGGTCATCATTTGTTTACTATGTTGTTTATAGCATTTTCTTCCAAACCACAGGAGGGAATGGGCTCACACTTGGTATGTACTTAGACTTCACAGATGCCTTCAACATAAGACCAAACGTATGACAGTCAAATGACGTCTTCGTGGTGAGGTCATCATTATGAATGCAACTGTATAGCTTTGAGCTCCTAAGGCTGATGGTGAAGCACGTGGAATTGAAAGCCAGTAGGTCGCACTTTTGGTCCACCTTCCAGAGCAGGATAATTACATTTATTGATGTTCAAAGCAACTTGTCTCCCTTGGCCTATTTTATTCCTTGGTCCTCAATGGCCATTTTGAGATAATTTAATATACATGCATATGGCACTGGGTTCAACAACGTAATAAATAAATGCTATTTTCACGAATTCGAACCTCGATCGTATGAATGAATATATGTTAAAGTATTTACTCATTTCAGTGACTTTAGACTTAAACTAATTTAAAGTAAATAATAACACATTTTCACTAAATAATAAACACAATCTAACCTACAGAATAATTTGCAATTACATTCCTACTTCAGATTATATATTAATGTTGCTATATCACCTTCAGAATATCATCATATAAATCTATCATGATCTTATATTTCTACTTCGGATTATATATTAATTTTGCTATTTTACCTATAAAATATCATCAAATAGATCTAATATGTTCTTACTTTCCTATTACAGATTATAAATTAATGTTGTTATATCACCTTCAGAATAGGATCATCATATAGATCTAAGATGTTCTTACATTCGTTCTTCAGATTATTTGGATCATCATATAGATCTAAGATGTTCTTACATTCGTACTTCAGATTATATATTAATGTTGCTATGTCACCTTCAGAAAAGAATCATCATATAGAACTAAGATGTTCTTACATTCGTACTTCAAATTATATATTAATGTTGCTATGTCGCCTTCAGAATAGGATCATCATATGGATCTAACATGTTCTTACATTCGTAAAGGGACCCAATTTAACCACGCCTCCCTCGTCAGATCCGTTTAACATTCACAGTGAAAAAAATAAAAATATGTGAGGGTACGATATATTCACACTTTTCTGCTATCCTATGCACCAACGGGAATCCCCTCTATGAAAAATACTTCCGTTTTTTTTTTTCTCCGCGTGTTTAAGTGAGTTATTTCCAAATATTCAAGAATAATAACATGTGTCACTGGCCACCTGTATCGTACCCTCACATATTTTTTTTTTTTTTGCTGCAGTTTATTATCCCTTTCTATCGCCAGTGGCGCGCCTAAACCCTACCTACCTAACATTATTTGTGAATTTTTGAAAAATATTCGGAAAAACATAACGCCCAGATGCTGGCTCGAACCCACACCTGTCAGGCGCCATTGGTTTCTGGCTTGTGGACAAGGCAAGTTAGTCCCGCCTTAGCCCACTTGGCCACAACGCTAGCCTAACATAGTCAGTTACTTCGTGTTTTGTGAAGGTTGCGACGGCGAAGCTATGGAAAACTACAAGAGTTTTCAGGTCCTGTTTCACTTTCTGTCGATGATCGACGCACCTCCGAAGTCGCCACAAATACAGGCCTCTACGATTGTTTTTTGCATTGTTTCTCTAAGCATGTACTTCCTCCACCGTTTTTATACTTATCCCACTCGTTTTCTGGCTCTAACAATCGTCGTTTTCGGCAATTTGTCATATTTAAAAGTCACGCATCAAGCTTTGATAAAAGCAAAACAAGCCAGACCGGAACTTGGTTTCACTCTAACCTCGTTTTAATTTATAATGGCGATACCCACGAGTTTTTATAAGAGGTGCCGGAAAGTTGTGAATTATTCTTGAATATTTGGAAATAACTCACTAAAACACGCGGAGAAAAAAAAACGGAAGTATTTTTCATAGAGGGGATTCCCGTTGGTGCATAGGATAGCAGAAAAGTGTGAATAGCCAAACAAAAGCAACGAAAGCCCACTGCATCGTCCTTGTAATGTAATAGCCTAACAAAGCAACGAAAGCCCACTGCATCGTCCTTGTAATGTAATAGCCTAACAAAGCAACGAAAGCCCACTGTATCGTCCTTGTAATGCAATAGCCTTGTAATGTAATAGCCTAACAAAACCAATTTTAGGGCTAAAACGTTTTTGCCCAAAGCAAAGAAAGACTTCGAATGGGTCTATTTATTTTTACATGCATTACTGTGTCATTCGTAAATAGTTGCTGTGAACTTGCATCCTGTTTTTCAAAGTGAGCTCCACTATAATGTAGTGTTAGGACCGAATGTCCGCTTGAAGTCCTGCTGCAGCGTAGGCTTGAATAGCTTTCGGCGAAAACAATTACCGACGACGCAGCTTGCACGCCTACGCAAAGTCCCCGAGGCAATAACGTAAGTCTCTTTACCAGCAGATCCGCTCTTAGCAAAAGCGGAAGATGGCAATATATATTTATCGTAACATACGTAAAGCTGTGTGTTGATAGTCCTACCACTTTGCTATAAGGGCTTCGCTACAAGATTCAAGGTTCAGTATAGTTTAATTGTCCCCATACATTACAAGGAAAGTTGGTGTGTGCTGTGGCAATTCCATATACAGGCGCAAATGATACACACAAAACTAACACGCCATAAAATGTCTGCTTGTATCACATTATCACGCTCCCACAGACACACCACAGTACATGCACTGCCTCAATCGTAAGCAAGCACCCAGGCAATCACACCTAAACACTCGCAACTACTCCACACCGGCAGTCTGTAACCAAACAACGTACGCACTTTTTAAGTGTGAAAAATGGTAACAAGCATATACAAGTAATAAAAATGAAGAAGTAACACTATTAAAGGAACAATTACAATAGTAAAGTAGCAATATTAAAGTAACAATATTAAAGTAGCAATATATAAGTAGTTTTAAAGTAATAATAGTAAAGTAGCAATATTAAAGTAACAATATTAAAGTAATATTAAAGTAACACTAGTAAAGTAACAATGGTAAAGTAACAGTAGTAAAGTAACATAAGTAAAGTAACAATGTTGAATTAATGATAATAAAGAAACAATATTATTAAAGAAATTATTAAAGAAACAATAGTAAAGTAATTTCAGAGTAACAATAGTAAAGTAACAATAATAAAGTAACAATAATAAAGTAACAATATTAACGAAACAATAGTAACGTAACAATAGTAAAATAACAATAGAAAAGTAACAATAGTAAAGTTATTTCAAACTAACAATAGTAAAATAACAATATTAAAGAAACAATAGTAAAATAACAATAGTAAAGTAACAATAGTCAAATATCAATAGTAAAGCAACAATAGTAAAGTAACAATATTAAAGTAATGTTAAAGTAACAATATTAAAGTAATATTAAAGTAACAATATTACAGTAATAATATTAAAGTAATATTAAAGTAACAATTTTAAAATAACCATAGTAAAGTAGCAATATTACAGTAACAATAGCATAGTAATATTAAAGTAACAATATCAAAATAACAATATTAAATAGCAAATGTAAAGTAACAATAGTAAAATAGTATTAACGTAACAATAATAAAGTAACAATAGTAAAGTAATATTTACCTATTAGGCTAACAATAGTAAAGTAACAATAATAAAGTAATAATAGTAAAGAAACAATTGTAAAATAATATGAAAGAAGTAAAGTAAACTTGAAGTTACAATAGTAAAGTAACAATAGTAAAGTCATATTAAAGTGACGATAGTAAAGTACTATTAAAATTAGTTAGTTAATTATTCATTGTTTACAGGGTCCAGCGGACTGCAAAGAACCGAATCAGGACCACAAGATCAGGACCAGAACTTGCCTGAAAGAGGACTCACCCCTGATCCGAATAAAAGATCTGCCGAAACAACCCTAGTGGTAACACTGAGGGCATTTCACCAGCCGATCACTTTAAAATAAAGGCATCCCATGCAGGGGATGCTGAGGCTGTACTCTAATTTATCGAACCCCCGTTTACAAAAACAAAATAGAATACAAACGTCATTATAAAATATCAACAAAACACATCTATATATTAATCGACAAGCCGTTTTAGATCACGAGGGGCCGTTTTAGCCAACCAGAGGCTTTGTTGTGAAGCTCGGTTCGAGCTTCACTTTGCTCGAATTGGTGCAGATCACAGCTGAACTGTCCGTATAATTGCTTCCACGCGAGTTTGACCATTCGCCGCTCGATCACGCGCTGCCGATACAACGAAACTTAACATTATTTTCGATCGTAAAACGGCTTCAGTTTGCATTTTACTGCCTCGAAAAACACTGCAAAACACATGTGTGAGACGGTATTTTTAGAATAGACCAACCAATCATTTTTTTCTTTCGCCATGCCATCATTTCCGGATACCATTTCTACCAAGGATTTCGTTTTGTCTTGAGTATTTTATTCCAAATCGCTTTTAATCGATCGGCGTTCGTTATATTGTTGTATAATGCAGTTTAAAGTTTATAACACTAATAAAATCGAGGGTTCACCATGTAGGATATAGGATCTAAAATAAGTCTGAAGAATTATAGCAGCACTTGGATCAATGGATAAGGTGTTTGACTTTTACTAAGGCGACCCGGGTTCGAATCTCGCTGGGGATACTTTTTTTTCTTCTTCTAAATTTAATAATACAGAGGGAGAGAGATAAAAGAGAGATGGAGGTATAGATAATAGAGAAAAAGATGAGAGGCAAATTAAAAACAAGTAAAATGCAAAATAAATAAATAAATAAATAAATATATAAATAAAAATAAAATCATAGCACGGGTAATAATAACTGCTTCATATTAATTTTTTTTTCATTTATCCATGATGCATGTACTTCTTAGAACACTTAACATCTTATGCTTTTTTTAAAAAAATTAGGTATAGGTAGGTCTGTTAAAAAAAAGCATTTAGAAAATAACGAAAATAATAGTTTTATTGTAAATTTCATAGCATAATTAATTGTCATTCGATTCATCAGAAAAAAAATTAAATTAACAGCAAACTTTACATTAAAAATACATATTTAGAATATAAATTAAAACTGAATTGTTCCAAAATAAATATCTGTAGGGACTAAAGGTCCATATTTACATGGCTTGGTGCTTTTTTTTTTAATGATTGCCTCAATTTGGTATTTCATTGGTATGTATTATAATTTTAAAAAATTCTGTGCATGCAGTGATAGCATTGCCTTATTGTTTTAATCACATGCATGTACAATAAATCAGTAATGCTGTTCTCCTCAAATAAATGGTTATTGTGTTTTATTACAATTATAAGTTTATCTTTTATTTATGTCTCTTTTTAGTGATTCACCACTGACAGTGCACTTCAGCCTTCCACTTCCAGAATCATAAACACAACAAAGATTATTATATCAAAGACACTTTTATACAATGTGAATTAATTTTCGAGCTAATGTTAATTAAAAGTATCTTTGATATATATCTTAGTTGTGTTTATGATTCTGGAAGTGGAAGGATGAAGTGCACTGTCAGTGGTGAATCACTAAAATGAGACATAGATTAAAGATAAACTTATAATTGTATTTTACTTTCAAAATACTTAGCAGTTCCTGTTGTGTTTACAATTTCTTCCACTTTCAGGCAATTGATTATTTCCTACATGTAGTTATTGTACCAACACCACAACATAAACTATACACTATGTAGGCAACAATGGAACATTATAGTCTCACATAAATTTGACTTCACTCAGTGGCTGACAGCTTGGACACCCAAAGATAACCTATAACGGGCATAAAATCAGCAACACAACAAAGAAATATAATAGATACTTTTAATTATACAACAATACAAGACAAATGAATTTTCGTGCTTTGCTCTTCTTCAGATTAAAAACAAACATAAAATGACAAAATGCTGCAGATCAGAATGCACACAAAAAGTCACTCCCAGGAAAATTTTTGAAACGGGCATATAACATCAGGCCCAGCAATTGGGTCATCAAAATTTATTTGCACGGGTAATAACTGCTAGTACATATGAAATGCCTACATGTCCAAATAATAATAATATCATAGGGAACCCCAGTGACCATTTGGCAGAAAGAGTCCAATATTCCCAAGCTGATCCAACAGACCTCACACACAAATGAGGAGTTTTGTCCCGGAAGTTTTCAAGAAAACAAGTAGGTGACTGGTCTAGCGAAGAAGACAGTATAGTAGATTCATAGAACAGAATAAGAATGAGAAAGAACAAATGAGAAAGACAGCGACAGTAGGAATTTAAGCACTAAATTTCCAGAAAGTGAGGATACTATTGATACTGAAACCCTCGGCACCCTCACAGGGGAGAAAGTAGTATTAAAGCAACAATAGTAAAGTAACAATAGTGCATTAATCGTCCCCTATACGCTTATGTGTCCGGGAACGTTAATCTATTTAACTAACTAACAATAGTAAAGTAACAATAATAAATAGTATTAAAGTAACAATAATAAAATAGTATTAAGGTAACAATATTAAAGCAACAACAATAAAGTAACAATAGTAAAGTAACAATTGTAAAGTAACAATAGTAAATAATTAGTAAAGTGACTATAGTAAAGTTACAATAATAATGTAACAATAGTAAAGCAATAGTAAAGTAACAATATTAAAGTCCTATCCTATTCTGTCCCGTAACCCGGAGGTCGTAGGGGCACCACAGATGATCGTTTAACCAGCATACTCCATCTTTCTCTGGCCTCAGCAGCCCTGATGGCTATTAAAGTAACAATATAAAAATAACAGTATTAAACAATAGTAAAGTAACAATAGTAAAGTAACAAATAGTAAAGGGATTTTAAAGTAGCAATAGTAAAGAAATATTAAACTAGCAATAATAAAATAATATTAAAGTAACACTAGTAAAGTGACAATAGTAAAGTAACAATAGTATTAACACTCAACTTGTGTAACGCAAAGCCTTTTCTATATATATTTTATATAGGTAATAGTATCAGTTTTATTGTGTTTGCACTTTAATTAGCTCAGTTCATACTTTAATGCGCCAGTGCATGCTTGAAAGTGGGTGTGTGTGTGTGCGTGCGTGTGTGTGTGTGTACTTCTGAAGATATGTGTGTTGCGTGCGTACCATGGGTGTTCAACTTTAAGCGTATGTAGTAAATATGCGCAGCATGCGTGTGTATGTGTGTGGGTTTGTGTATATGAGTGTGCTGTGTGTTTCACATAGGTTGTTTGTTTGCTTGTTTTAATGCCTTTTTCACCGAAATGATATGACATAACAAAACAAGAACAAAACAAAACATAAGACAATTACCACACTCGATCATACGTAATTATGACCGAACTTAATCAGTTATCAAAGATTACTAATTAACGAACCAAAAAACGTGTTCGCTAACTTAATGCAAGTATCAAAGCTAAATAAATATTGCCCCTAGATGTAACATTGTTAGGCAGGCTATTACGCAGTTGATTGCATTTAAATTAAATTGTGTTGATGGCAATGTATTTGTATCTCAATGATGTAATTATTCCGCCTAAACTGACACAGATTATTGTAACTTATCCAGGTATGCACTCACTTAAGCTTTGCCACACATACAAATAAAATGCTTACATTGCTAAATAATAGCATCATAGGAAGCAGCAGTGACCACCTGGCAGAAAGCGTCCTATATTCCCAAGCTGATCCAACAGACCTCACACACAAATGAGGAGTTTTGTCCCAGAAGAGTTTTCAAGAAAAAGGGTAGGTGACTTGTCTAGCGGAGAAGAAGAAAGTAAAGTAGATTGATAGAACAGAGTAGGAATGAGAAAGAACAAAGGAGAAAGACAGCGACAGTGGGAATTTAAAGCACTAAATTTCCAGAAACTGGTGCCGGGGATACTATGTATACTGAAACCCCCGGCACCTCCACGAGGGAAAGCCAGAAGAGAGTTACAGTAGTCTACGCGTGAGAGAACCAGAGAGAATCTGATTTTAGCCGTAGCGTCAGTGGTCAGATGCTTGCGGGCAATTTGACATTCTTACAATATTCAGTTCTTATGGCATTTAGAAATATTATATAAGAATGTCCTTTTTCTGAATCAAAGTATTCTGTAACTTTAAATGCAGTTATTACAAAACCTGCTCTCGCGTTACCATTTTCTAAGACCGATCCGTTGGTGTACATTTTAAGTTGTGCTGAATACTTTTCATAGAAATGATTACGAACATCAATTATCATTAAACCTGAGTTATTATTCTTTGTTTCATTTGCTACTTGAAAGTAATATTGTTAAATGAATTAGTTAGTTATTCATTGCTAACATGGTCCAGCGGACTGCAAAGAGCCGAATCAGGACCACAAAATCAAGACCACAACTTGACTGAAGAGGACGATGATGATGATGTGATCTTGTAAGGCGCCAAAAATCCATGTACGTAGTTGTTCATGCTCTATGCGCACTGAGACGGTGATTCAGCCATATTAAAACAAGTAAGTTTTTAGTCCTTTCCTGAAGCTTGGCAGGGATGGAGCTTGCTTCAAGCTCAGGGGAAGGGAGTTCCACAGAGTGGGTGCAGCATTTTTGAAGGAGCGCATTCCAAGAGTCTTTTTGGTTGTGTTGCTTGTGCGCACACTGGGGGTTTCAAGTCTACACTGAGTCCCTGACCTGAGTTCGCGTCTGGGTTGGTAAGGGGAGACCAGTTCTGTGAGGTTTTGATTGATTGATTTATTATTGCTTTAGGTCCAGCGGACTCTTCCGAGCCAAATTCTGTGAGGTAGGTGGGAGCAGTGCTCGTGAAGCACTGATAGGCCAGTGCCAGGATTTTGTAGTCCAGTCTTTTTTCAACGGGCAGCCAATGAAGAGAACGAAGTCCAGGTGAAATGTGCTCATTCCTTTTTTGTTTTAGAACAATCCTTGGACTCACCCCTGATCCGTATAAAAGATCTGTTTAAACAACCCTAGTGTTATGAAACAATCCTAGTGGTAGCACTGAAGGCACTCCACCAGCCGGTAACTTTACAATAAAGGCATCTCACGCAGGGGACGCTGAGGCCATTCTCTAATTTATTGAACCCCCGTTTACAAAACAAAATAGAAAAATTAAATTAAAATATATGAACAAAACTCATACATATAAAATGTCTACATTGCTAAATAATAATATCATAGGAAGCCCCAGTGAACATTTGTCAGAAAGCGTCCAATATTCCCAAGCTGAACCAACAGACCTCACACACAAACGAGTTTTGTCCCGGAAGAGTTTTCAAGACAAAAAGTAGGTTACATGATTATTGCTTTAGGTCCAGCGGACTCTTCCGAGCCAAATCAGGACCAAATAAAGTAGGTGACTGGTCTAGTGAAGAAGATAGTATAGTACATTGATAGAACACAGTAGGAATCAGAAAGAACAAAGGAGAAAGACATCGACAGTGGGAATTAAAAGCACTAAATTTCCAGAAACTGGGGATACTATTTATACAGAAACCCCCGGCAACCCATGAATGTCATATTAGCTTTTTCAATCTTCATACAGGTAGTCCTATTGAAGTCACTTGTCTTTGTCTTTCCTTGAGCGCCCACAATCATAATGTTGATCTACCTTCTCGTTACGTACAAAATCTGTTTCCTCAAAATGTTTTGGAATTATGTCACGCGTATAAGTTGCTACTGTTTGGAAACATTTCATTTGTTGTGCATGGTCAGGACAAATACATTTGATTTTAAATATAGTTCCTAATTCGTACTATAATCTACTGCAGTTGCTCTGATAACATAACTCCCGCTGTTCCGCATTGTGTAAGTGTGTATAGGAATTTCAAGAGCCAATTGTATAGCTTACTGTCTAAACTCTTTATGGGCGGTAAAAATAAGCTCTTGACCGTGTGTTATTGTAGATCTATCAAGTGGACTATGCTAAAAGTACTTGAGTTTTAGGATCCTGTCCCTAAGGCTGGTTGCTTATAAGTTTTAATACATTATAACGTTTGACACCTTTTTAAAATGTAATATTCAATGTGTCTTTACTCAATGCAATTAAGTGGTGAACGTTTGTTACATAATGTCACATCCACTGCCTCAACAGTATGTAAGCCTACACCAGTATGTTCAAACCACAAGATAAACAACCATCCCAAATGTCTAACACATCAAACACCAGAGGGAACCATTACAACATTTTTATTCACACAAAAACAAACTAATCTATATATTTATAATTATTCACTCCCCCCCCCCTGCTGTATACTCACAATTACACTTAACTATAATGAAAACAAAACCAGTAAACAAACAATAAGACATGAAATGCTGATTTTGTTTAGAGTCTTACTTGCTACAGCCTATACAAGATCACAAGTGGCTGTAGAATAGTAAATTATTAACTAATGTGTACAAAGTATTAATTATACACGAAGGCTTAATAATATTTTAAACAGTACTAATAATATTTCGGAGTGGCTGCAAATTATTCAAGATACTTGACTATAGAAAATGACACTCCAACTAATTATATATAATTTCTTGAAAAGATAATAAAGTTGTCTTGTTTTATTTTATGTTTCTACACATTGGCTTTATACAACCGGCAACTGACATTCTTTACAGTCACAAGTATATCAACTAACAAGTTAGTATCTCGTATTGCCCCCAGTCGACGTGCGGTGGTCCCGTTTAGCCACAAGCTGAGACGGGGATATCCGAAACCTAAAAATAGAATAGAGAATTCTGGGAAATCTGTTCTCGCGAAGATGTGCTCGCTGAAATGAAACGAAAGTTGGGAGAGGAACTGTATATTTCTGGTAGTGAACAAAGGCAGAAACTTGTCAGCAGTATTATCAGCAATGGAGTTATAATGGACGAAGTGCTCCATACCTATGAGGTTGCCTTTGCTCGAGCAAAGAAACTAAAGAAGGATTTGGCCGACGTCATTTCAGAAAAGGATTTCTCTACCCATAATTCCCCTGGGTTTTGAAGTTTCTAAAAAGTTATTTCAGGCCGACGACGCTTTATGGAGCGCAAAGCATGTAAAGGGAAGCAACCGGTTGTACGCGCACGTCGATAGAGACATAGAAGAGAGATACTAACTTGTTAGTTGATATACTTGTGTTACAGTTCATTTTCTTGAGCACTTTTACGAGGGAATAATAAACTTTTCCTTTACGGACTTTTAAGTTAAAGTCTCGCAGGATGGCAGTCAGCGACATGCGTTGTTCCTCCAGAGGCTCAGGACAGTTGAAACGCCAGGTTGTTCATAGGCTTCCGGTGGTTCCGGTCAAAGCTTAGCCACGTCACACTCAAAGATGGAGATGCCAATACCAGTACACTAAGACATGCACAAGAGTAGATTCTTGCCTTATTAATCAACCAACGTAGCGAAAATACCCATCCACATTGTTACACTCGTTTGATGTTAGTGTTTTTATATCAGTAGTTGATTTAGCCCCAATGCTGAAGTACTGATGAGTGTAGCCCAGATTCGTTTATCCACGCAACCCGTTCAACACAGCCACAAGGCACGGAGTCGTATAAAGTTTTCAAACTTTATTCAGCGTTCATCAACAACTGCATACAATCGCCTTTTCACTCTCCTCTTTTTACTTTCAACACACTATCAACTCTCTATCTTTCACAACACAGTGTGTCCATTATATATTTTTTCTCTCAACTCGAGATAACCTCAGGACGTTCCAGAATGACGCGTTACAACCAATCAGAATTAACTTCGTCATCACTGTTTTACGTCATACAACCTTCCTTTCTGTCAAAAGAATGTTCTCCAATATCTACGCCCATCAAGAAACTTCGATCGACAGTAAACAAGTAAATCTAGAGAATTCTCCAATAATATCGACTAACGAGAATTATCAACGTTATACAAAGCCTCTCCTAACAACAATGCAAACTCAAATCAAAGGTAAATACATTCTATTATTGAATACTTTGCAAAGCGAAACGATTAGATATATCGTGCGCGTTTCAGACATACTATCCTTCGCGTTTCAACGTAACACACATACTCTTCTGCATCCCAGTGCACGTTACTACCCGTCTCAATTCTACCCATTATCACGCTCATTTCATAAATTACCTCCATTTATCATAATTGAAATGAACCAACTTTCCCAAATTATTTCCCTTTATTATTACTGGAAACAATCCTAATTGTAAATTATGAATTATTTCTCTTTACAACTGTTAAAAACAATTGTTAAATTTCACTGATAAATTATAATATCTTTTCTGAAAAGTGCAAGGAGGTAGAAGAAGAGGGAGACCGAAAAAGAGGTGGGAGGACAACATTCGAGAATGGACTGGTTTGACACTGAGCGAAACAATCAGGGTTGCTGAGGACAGGGAAAGATGGAGTACGCTGGTTAAACGATCATCTGTGGTGCCCCTACGACCTCCGAGTTATGGGATACGATAGGATAGGATAGGATTCTTAATTATTGTCAAAATCGTTTCCATTTACATTTTACTTCTCTTTACAATGATAGCAAAGAATCCAAACTTGTCATGCATTAATTATTTTTCTTCACAAACATTGACAAATAATTATTGTAACGGGGTTTTTTTTTATTGTTGCTGGGCTCTGCACAATGGAATGCTGTAATCCTCACGTCTATTCTATGGGAACCGCTAGTGAGTCACCCGGTGAATTACTTTAATACATTTATTAGTTTAGCTCGGTCTGTGTTAAGGCTGGGGTACAGAGATAGATAGAAAAATGGTAAAAGCTATTGCTATTCTATTTCTGTCTTTTCTCTCATTTGTGTACATAGTTGTAAATAGTCTATTTCTGTCTTTTTTTAATAATTTGTGTACATAGTTGTAAATAGTTGTACCCTTACTGTTCTGTCTTTTGGTGTATTGTAGCAAAAGCAATGTTTTATCGAGTGCATGTATTTATATGTAATGATTATATAAAGCGTGGTGAGTCTGGTCATAGGCTGGAGTACCCGCTATATAAAAATCCGTTATTATTATTATTATTGTTATTATTATTATTATTATTATTATAAGATCACTGTCACACTAGCTTTCACACGGTTATGAATCATATGTAGTCCAGCCACTTGATAACAGTCAAAATCACACATTTATTTCTTCTACTCTATACACGAACTTAAAAGTTCAATTGTCAATGCGAATGGTTCGCTCGCTGATAATCTAGGTAGCTATGTTTTCTTCATAGGGCACTGGCTACTAGCCTTCATGAAGAGTGGACTACTGTGGACCTTTTGCTCCAGTTTTAGTGCACTGTTTCCTGGTCACTTAACTGATCAATGGATGCGTGGGTGAAGTGCTGCGTTGAGGTAGCTTTTGGTACATGCTGGGTCGTCGTGTAGTCTTTGACTTTTGGTACGACGTTTGAGGCTATCTGCGCACGATGCTGTAGATGCCTCGGCAGCCAACTCGAATCGTAGATTAGTTTCTGCTCTGCTGTTGAGTTGGGCTCACGATATCCTGCCTGCTCGTCTGTAACATATGAGACGAAATTCTGCACAACCCTGAATAATAGGTCTGTGCAGAGCGTCTCGCTGAAAGCCAAAGTAGCCCTCAGTGATAGCTCCACATCTCTATACATAAGCGACGAACATTCTGCTAGGTCCGTGGTCCACTGGAATCTCCACTCTAATTTCCTATACATACATAAATATAAATCGTGGCTAATTATACACATAAAGAATTAATAATATTATAAACATTCACTGATACAAATAGAATGACACCAGTCGTATGTATGTGATTTCAACTTTTATATAGGCAATAGAACTTTAGCATTTCTGCATTAACCGGTAAATTAATAATTAATATAGTTCGATGTGCTGGGTATTTCATTCAGCAGGTCTTCTTCATCCTATGCAAAGCGAGTCTATGATTGTTCAAGTGGTTGACTATTTTCTCGAGGTTTAGAACTCAGTTTGCATTTGTGGGAGACTTAGCTGCACTGCTGTTGAGTGCGCTTGAGTCCTTGTTCTTCTGAGGAAGTCTTGACCCCCAGGTTGATCTGATGAGTCAGGTGAGTCTTGTAGCTACGAGGTTCGGACGTGGAGAGGTAGAATCTAGGTTGTTCTCCTTCTGTACCACGGGAGCAAGCGTCATGCGTTTGTCCCCACAAACCGTCCCAGAGTTGACCTGTAAAAGTCAGAGCTCTGGCTACAATATTCTCGTCAGATATGAGTGTGCGGTCTCCTCTGCAAAGTGTCCATAGCATCAGACACCTGCAAGGTTCCCATATGCACACTTCGATCCGAATCTTAAGGCTAAGATACATCAATTCACATGCACAATGTGTCAGAAACAACAATCGGTTTCTGTAACACACACACACCCACACACACACACACAAACTTGTTTTCACGGCGTTATTATGACTTTCATGAATCGCCACATATGTTGTGTTGACAATGGGTCAAATTTGGCCCCCCTCCCCTCCCCACTCCCCTATTTTCTTAAAGTACTTTTAAGTGTACTAACGCTAGCTCTAACACAACCCTAACCCTAACTGTGGGTGTGCGTGTGTGTGTGTGTGTGTGTGTGTGTGTGCGTATGTGCACGTGTTTACACTGCGTTATTTGGACAAACTAGTGAACATCTACAAAACGTGTTTTGACAGCCCACGTTGTTTTGACGTCATGTCGTCAAAACAATGATCAGTTAGGGTTATGGCTGTGTGTTTTGCTGTTTTGGTGGCGGTGGTAGGGGTGGTGGTGGTGGTGATGGTTGAGGTGGTGGGCGCCTCGGGCGGCTTGATTTTGATCCTGTTTCCTGTATGGCCAGCTCTTGAGCTAGAGAAGCGCTAGATGAGAACGAGTAAATAAATAACTTCAAATAAACAAATGATAATAACGATGATAACGACGATTGATTGATTGATTTATTTATTGTTGCTTTAGGTCCAGCGGACTCCTCCGAGCCAAATCAGGACCGGACAACCCCTGATCCGCATAAAAGATCTGCTGAAACAACCCTAGTGGGAAAATTGAACGCCCTCCACCGGCCAGTCACTTTACAATAAAGACATCCCACGCGGGGGACGGCTGAGGGTTTACCTCAACTACGCGAACCCCCGGTTACAAAAACAAAATAGAATACAACCATCATTACAAATCATCAACGAAACATATACATATAAAATGCCTATATTGCTAAATACTAACATCATAGGAAGCCATAGTGACCACCCAGCAGAAAGCGTCCAACACTCCCAAGCTGATCCAACAGACCTCATACACAAACAAAGAGTCTTGTCCAGGAAGAGTTTTCAAGAAAAAAGGTAGGTCATTGATCTAGCGAAGAAGAAGATAGTATAGCAGAGTGATAGGACAGAGCAGGAATGGGAAAGAGTATATGAGGAAGATAGCAACAGTGGGAATTTAAAGCACTAAATTTCCATAAAGTGGGGATACTATTTATACTGAAACTCCCGGCACTCCAACGGGGGTACTGTTGCCGCAGTGAATCTGTCATGCCTACAAAGGCAAGACAGGTTTTCAACTGGGGCTTTCACTGTTCCCTTTATAGGTTAGAACAATCTACAGTGGCAAGATTGCTCATGACCCCCAGGGGTGATGACGACGATAACAATGATGATGGTGCCGATGATGATGACGATGGTGATGATGATGACGATAATTATGATGAATGAAAGAATGAATGAATAATTTATAAAGCGCGTAAATATCTCCACGCCGACGGGAGTGATCATGATGACGAGGACCATGAAGATGATGATGATGATGATGATGATGATGATGATGATGATGATGATGATGATGATGATGATGATGATGATGATGATGATACAAAGAGATTTCCTCTTTCTTAAGGACATTGCTCTTATCGGATATTATGTTGGTATCAGATTAAAAACAAAGTGTTTCCTCATAATTATTGAGATTGCCGCCCACGTATTATCATTAGGCATGATGGAGTGATTCCGTGTGCTGCACCATTGAAAATGCAGACATTTAACGCGTCAGCCTATCGCATGGACTATTCACAACTTTCCGGCATCTCTCATAAAAACTCGTGGGTATCGCCATTATAAATTAAAACGAGGTTAGAGTGAAACCAAGTTCCGGTCTGGCTTGTTTTGCTTTTATCAAAGCTTGATGCGTTACTTTTAAATATGGCAAATTTCCGAAAACGACGATTGTTAGAGCCAGAAAACGAGTGGGATAAGTATAAAAACGGTGGAGGAAGTACATGCTCAGTGAAAGGATGCAAAAAACAATCGTAGAGGCCTGTATTTGTGGCGACTTCGGAAGTGCGTCGATCATCGACAGAAAGTGAAACAGGACCTGAAGACTTGTAGTTTTCCATAGCTTCGCCGTCGCAACCTTCACAAAACACGAAGTAATTGACTATGTTAGGCGAGCGTTGTGGCCAAGTGGGCTAAGGCGGGACTAACTTGCCTTGTCCACAAGCCAGAAACCAATGGCGCCTGACAGGTGTGGGTTCGAGCCAGCATCTGGGCGTTATGTTTCTCCGAATATTATTTACTTTCGACTCGGGCAACGTCTCGGGGGTTTTCTCCGGGTACTCCGGTTTGCTCCCCCAGCAAAAATTTCAAATATTCACAAATAATGTTAGGTAGGTAGGGTTTAGGCGCGCCACTGGCGATAGAAAGGGATAATAAACTGCAGCAAAAAAAAAAATTTGAGGGTACGATACCGGTGGCAAGTGACACATGTAAAACTTCCCATTGTGCAACTTATGTTAATCTGATGAATAAAAATTGATGTAACAACAACAACACTGTAAACTTGACTCTGTCACAACTGGGACTTCAAATCCATCAGGCATTCTCTGCAAAACTTTCTCTTTATGGTCCCACCAACGCTTTCTCATGTGATTTGACATATTCTTGAATATTTGGAAATAACTCACTAAAATACTCGGATAAACAAAACGCGGAGAAAGAAACCGGAAGTATGTTTCACATGAGGGGATTCCCGTTGGTGCATAGGATAGCAGAAAAGTGTGAATAGTTACGGAGTACCAGTGCATGCATAGTGAATGGCCAAGGTCTTAACATGCCATCCGTTCTTTTAAATCTTCTTTTATGCAAGCTTATTATACTCTTTGTAGACTAATAAACTGGTGTGTGTGTGTGGGTGTGTGTGTGTGTGCGGGTGTGTGTGCGTGTGTGTGGGTGTGTGTGTGGGGGGGGGGGATGTGTGTGTGTGTGTGTGTGTGTGTGTGTGTGTGTGTGTGTGTGTGTGTGTGTGTGTGTGTGTGTGTGTGTGGGCATGTAGAAACGACGTTACAGTGACACACACATGAAACTCCACATGGTTTCTTTTGACTTTTTTGGAAGGCTGCCCGGTAGAGTTACAGCTGTTTTAGGTGTGTGTGTGTGTGTGTGTGTGTGTGTGTGTGTGTGTGTGGGTGGGTGTATGCGAGCGTGTCTGTACGTATATTTGGACGAGTATGTGTGCGTGTGTGAGTGTGTGTATATGTGCTTGATGTCTGTTTTGATGTCTCTCTTGTGATGTGGTTTAATCTGAATTGTTTTTCTTGGGTGTGATTGTGATATTATCGTAGCTTGTAATGTGTTAATACTTGTTGTGCAATAGGTACTGTATCCCAGAAATTGTATTTTAATGAATTTATAAATCAATATTGAAGTTTGTGTTGTTTGTTTTTGTTAAAATGTTTTTATTATGGCATACATGTGTGATAGTGTTGTGTAAGGTGAGTGTGGGTTAAAAAAACCTAAATTAAAGAATCTCTAAAAGCATATTGTTTGATGTAAGTGTTCGTTTCTTTAAGAACTTTGGTTTATTGTGCATACTTATATCTATTCAAAGGCGACAAAAATGGCTGTACTTAATTCCTGTGATTGTAATAAAAGATATGTTGAATCGAATTGAATTGTACCACCACCACAACCAGCAAAAACAATAATAATGAAACATCTAGATATTGACCCTCGCGGTCAAAATTCCCATCACGAGGCCAATCACCATGCACCCATACCGTATTGTTTTCCCAAAATCAGTAAAACCGTATTAGCCTTATGTACGTATCCTGCTTTACCCAGCCACCCACCCACCATCACCACCACCACCACCACCACCACAACAACAACAACAACAACAACAACTTTTGTGCAGCGAAAGCAGCATTGTTAGATTACTAAGGGGTGATTGTAATGCGTTGTCGATTTAGTACACATGGCTTTAAAATGTACTTTCCTTTTTTTTAAATGTCAAATGATGAACGGTTGTGCACATTCCTTGTTTGAGGTAGTAAATATGTGTTGTATTGTACTGTATGGTACGGTATTGTATTGCATTATACTGTATTGCATAATATCATTAGCGGACAGATGCACGCACGCACAGACAATGATAAAAACACTATCCCTAGGCATGATGGGTTAAGAACGACGGCGACATTTATTAGGCGTGCTTATCTTAAACCAATGGAGTGAACAATAAAGTATTTATTTGTAAACGAGTGATGGGTTATTAGATTTTAAAGTTATTTAGACAAGAAAGACCACACACCCACAACACTCGATAGAACAAAAGTAGAGAGAAATCCTTTACAAAAACTAAAATAAAGAAAGAATAAGATTAATTTCAACAGCTTTTATTGATATTTATGTTATTTCTATGTCGTCGAGAAGAAGATGGTACCCTGGGATTTCTTGTATTAAAATAAACAATATTAACATAACCATAAACCACTAAAATAACTTCTGTTTTCTATTCTATTTCTATTTCTATCTTTACTTTCTGTTTTCTAAAAAATACCACAATAATTCAAACAAATTACGCCAAAACTTAAGCCAAAACCCCAAAATAAAACTTAACTACTTACAAACTAAAAGCTAAAACCCCTAACGAAACTCTTAACCCACAAAAAATAACACTCTTCAATTAAAAATATAGATAGATAGATAGATAGATAGATAGATAGATAGATAGATAGATAGATAGATAGATAGATAGATAGATAGATAGATAGATAGATAGATAGATAGATAGATAGATAGATAGATAGATAGATAGATAGATAGATAGATAGATAGATAGATTAGATAGATATAGATAGATAGATAGATAGATAGATAGATAGATAGATAGATAGATAGATAGATAGATAGATAGATAGATAGATAGATAGATAGATAGATAGATAGATAGATAGATAGATAGATAGATAGATAGATAGATAGATAGATAGATAGATAGATAGATAGATAGATAGATAGATAGATAGATAGATAATAGATAGATAGATAGATAGATAGATAGATAGATAGATAGATAGATAGATAGATGATAGATAGATAGATAGATAGATAGATAGATAGATAGATAGATAGATAGATAGATAGATAGATAGATAGATAGATAGATAGATAGATAGATAGATAGATAGATAGATAGATAGATAGATAGATAGATAGATAGATAGATAGATAGAGATAGATAGATAGATAGATAGATAGATAGATAGATAGATAGATAGATAGATAGATAGATAGATAGATAGATAGATAGATAGATAGATAGATAGATAGATAGATAGATAGATAGATAGATAGATAGATAGATAGATAGATAGATAGATAGATAGATAGATAGATAGATAGATAGATAGATAGATAGATAGATAGATAGATAGATAGAGATAGATAGATAGATAGATAGATAGATAGATAGATAGATAGATAGATAGATAGATAGATAGATAGATAGATAGATAGATAGATAGATAGATAGATAGATAGATAGATAGATAGATAGATAGATAGATAGATAGATAGATAGATAGATAGATAGATAGATAGATAGATAGATAGATAGATAGATAGATAGATAGATAGATAGATAGATAGATATAGGATATCCGTTGCTTAGGCGAAACCTTTTTCGTGAGCGGGGATGAAACTGCAAATTATTACACAATCACCATTAAGAAGAAAAAAAAAAGTCTCTCAAGCGTGCCCAACATGTTAACAAAGCCATCATAAAAACAACTGTTATTATAATTAACATATCATTATCACACCATTTCTAATCTTAAAAATAACAAATATTTTCATATAAACAAAACAAAAATAACTAGTTTTTTGTCGCCAAAACAAATTATTATATAGCGAGAGTAATAGCCAAGAAACATAACTCTTACCAACTATAAAATAAGAAAGGCTGCGGTTAACTCCCATTTTTATTTTCATTTTAGTACATACCAGGTCATCTGCTACATATTGAATTCATAAACGAATGGCAGTGTCAGCAAAGTGATAACTTAAATTAATGCAATCTAGTTTTAGGGACACTTGGTGTGGCATGAAGAGGCTCAACACACACACACAATAGCATCACTGAAATAGAAAAGGGCACTATGGAAAGCGGAAAGGGTCAAATGTGCGTGCAATTGCATGCGAAAATGCACACGCAATTGCACGCCCATCTAGTAGCTGATAGCTCGAGAACTAACACAACACACTGCGCAAACGCAAATGCACACGCACTTGCACGCGCATTTATATAGGAGTCACATTAAAACTAGATATGCGAAATATCCGGAAATACAGGAAATACGTTCTTCATACAAAAATAAATTGGCAAATAATAAATTTACAATGATACCCTCGCCATCCAAACTCTCCCCTGCCTCCAACCCTCCAAATTAAATGCTATAGTAAAGATGTTTATGTTTGGGAACGGAGAAAACATCGCGCGAAGGAGTCTGAATAGATGTGTATCGGGTGCACCACTACTACTACTACTACTACTACTACTACTACTACTACTACTACTACTACTACTACTACTACTACTACTACTACTAGGGCCTACTACCTGTCAACATTTCACAACAGCCTCTCAAAGACCATCCTACAGAAACACGGTAGAAGAGAAATAGTCGGGCGGCATCTGGATAAATAACGTCATGGAATGGTCATTCAACTACTTGCTGGGCCTGCTCAGAGGAAACGTTTCTGCTGCTTCGTCCCTCGTTTGTCACCGGCTACCTTGACAGGTTGAGGAAACTAGATATCGTCTGCTTCTAATGCAAAATTCTGTGGAATTCTTTCCCTTTTCTCACTTCCGGACGCGATGTATGTAATACCTGTTTTTAAATCTTAATTATTTCACCAACAAAACTAGTGTGTCAAGGATAAAAACTAAATATCATGATAAAAACCCTGATAATTTTTATTTTAAAAAATTCATGATGAAAACAAAATATTATGGTAAATACCATGATACTTTCATGAGCAACAACATGATGAAAACTAAATGTAATGATTTTAAACAACAACAATAAAATCTATTTTCCTAAAAATGTTAATGATGAGAACAAAATGTTACAATTAAAAAGCATGAAAAGTTTGTTAAAATGTTAATGATAAAAACAAAAAACTGTCTATAATGATGAACGTACGACGTGATTTTTGCCCCTCTCCCCCCTCCCCCCTCAAAAAACAAAAAAAAAATAAATAAATAAATTTAAAATGCAACTATTTACCAACAGAACTGTCCAGCAATTTTTGTAGATCTGTTTCTGATGACGTCACAAAAGGAAGTGCGACCTTTTTTGTTGTTGTTGTTTTACTGTGCTTTGAGTGTGTGCGTGTATGTGTAGGTGCGTGTGCGGGTGTGTGTGTGTGTGTGTGTGTGTGTGTGTGGGTGTGTGGGTGTGTGTGACTTATGTTTGTTCTCCGTGGGTGAAGGCATTGCTATCTTTGCTACCACTAAGACTCGAGACTGCTCCGAGATCTACGCGGTGACCATTTTAATTGTTGTTGTTAGATTACTCAGGGGATAGTAGAGCTAGAAAAGTGAATACCGTGAAAAGCACTTCGTATTACGAGTGGAAGGAACGGAGGGAGGAAAAGGAGGGGGGGGGGAGTCTGAGAGAGATGCTGACTACTTGTCAGAACCTCCTCAATGCCACGTGTCTGTGGGTTCCAGATCCAGATGACGTCACCGTTCCTCTCGATGACGTTGGATCCACCGAGGACGACGCCGACGCCTCCGATGTATCCGTCGTGTGTGTTGACAAGGTGGTGGACGTCTTTTCTGTTAAGGACGTCACGGCCAACAAGGTGGTGGCACCAACGACTGAGGTGCCCACGGTGGGAGTGCCGGGCACGGAGGGCGAGGTGCAGTAGCTGATTTTTTGCGAGGCCCATCGCTCCGACCCATGCACCTTGGGTCCCCATGCCGCTGCAGGATAACTGCCTCTAGGACAGCAACGCCTGTGTAGTATCAAATACATCCGCTGTCAAATGATGTGGTCCCTGCGACCGTATGTTCACTTTACATAATATAAAATTACGCGTCCACATTTTCACACAACAGTCTACACAAAATTGTGTCTCAGCCCATGAAGTACTGCCAGGACAACTCCCCTGTTAAAGTGTGCATTAGTAAACGACCTCATTGTAAGCCTACAGCTCCGTCTGTCTGTTCATGTGAAATGTTGTCCCGGCAACAGCGTTTTACGTTAAAGTGTGTAGCATACGTCGTATTTTACAGCCAATCATTTTCACGTAAAATACTGTTGCTGTGATAACATTTCACGTCAAGAGCAACAGACTTTTTCTGGTGGAATGGAACTCCTCGACTCTATTTTAATTCAAGACAACTGCAAGCGCAACGACGTTAATAAGGTCGCTGACTGTCATGAAAGTCAGTAGATGAGTAACTATGTGGTTGGGTGCATCTGTACCGGGGAAAAAATTGAATTCAGGGGCAAGTTTTGATTGGTTGATTAAAACGTTAGCATCATATTAAGGGGAAATAGCTCGGGAACTGAGTGCACTCGGTCACTGAACTCTGATCAAGCTACTCAGCTAATATTTCGAGTATTCCAACCTCCGTTTTGCAGATGACATTGATGGATTGGCTGGAGAGGAACAAGAACTTGAACAGCTGGTACAGAGGCTTGACACCACCTCCAGAGCCTATGGAATGGAAATAAGTGCTGAGAAGACCAAAATGATTACCAACAACATCAATGGCATCACCATGGACATCAAAGTCCAAGGCCAATCCCTCAACACAGTGCATAGCTTCAAATATAGCTTCAAATATTTAGGAACCATTGTATCAGATAATGGGTCCCGAGTAAGTCCTCTCCAGGATCGCACAACCAACTGCGGTCCTGACAAGGTTGAAGCCCATTGGAAAGACAAGATCATTCTACATTCCAAGGTAAGGCTGCTGCGCTCCCTTGTCATCTCCATCTTCCTATACGCTTGCGAAGTATGGACCCTCACAGCAGATCTACAACAAAGAATACAAAGCATGGAGATGAGGTGCTACAGCAGACTTCTGGGCATTTTCCTATACACAGCAAATCACCAACAACGAAGTCCGACAGACCTGAGCATCAGACCCTGCAAAGACCATCCTGCAAGGCACTGTGCAAGGAGGCAGAAGAAGAGGGAGACATTGGTTTCTAGCCTGAGGACAATGCAAATTAGTACCGCCCTAGACCACGCGGCCACTACGCACTATTGCAAATTGTGTGCAATTCTTTCCCTTTTTAGAGAAAAAACATTAAAAGAAAGTTTCCATTTTCTGACTAACATTTGTTGATCCTGTGACCTTGATCTTGAAGTGAAGTTATTCATTCACTGATCATTTATGAGGTCTCGTGGGTATACGCCAAATTACCAAGTTTTATTGTGATAGTTGAAATAGGTTCTCAGCTAATAATCCACTTGCAAGTTTTGCACAGAAAGACGGATGGGCGGACATTTTTTTTAATGTCATTTTTGGAATATTTAAGACTCATCTCGACATACAAAAACCTGGATTTTTTTTTTTGGAGGGGGGGGGGGAGGGTGGAAAGGGGGGAGGGCTTGGGTTGAGTACAAAGACTCACATTGCTATGCAGGCGAGTCAAAAAAAAGTGCAGGCAATCAACAACTATCGCACCTGCACACCCATTAACCATTCCACAGTTGGAGTCTTTCACCAATACACAAGCATATAATATTTTAATTTTCAAAAATTAAGTTTGCCTGCAAATTAGGCCACCAAAAATAACATGTCTGTTTACGGTAACATAGGGGGAAAAAATAGAATCGGTAGGTCGGCCTCTTTTTTTCTTTTTCATTTTTATTTTTATTTTTGGGGAACCTTTTTTTAATTATTTATTTTGGGTTTGATATATGTTGGCTTTTTTCAATTTTTTTTTCTCCAGACGATCCCAAGAAACGTTTAGGGTCGAGCCAAAAAATTAGGGTCGGTCGGGAAACCGTAAACATACTTTGTTGTTGTTGTTGTTTGTAGATTATAGTCACAAGACACTTTCGCATATAGGTGACTACTGGACCGATTTATACTGACACCAGCGGGCCAGTTGTTGGTAAAGGGGAAAATAATATGATCACACGTTGACCAATCCGGGATTCGAACCAGCGACCTTTCGGTTACTAGCAAGACGCTTTTACCAACTGAGCTACCCGGCCCCTCTAAACATACTTTTTTTGGGGGGGTTGCCTTATAAGGTGACCAGTGACTGAATAGGATGTATTTTGAAATTTGACAAAGTGTGGCAGTGTTTATGGTAAATAATTATGCCTATGATTTATTGCTACGTTAGAGTTGGTGTATAAGGAAATGTCACGCGTGAGTCAGTGTCAGTAGCAGGAGAGGAGAGTATGCGCTTATTTCAAGATGAATGAAAGATGATAGGAATGAGTATAATGAACATAGATCATTTCGATACTGAATCAGGGCACAAGCTAACAAGATAAATGGCCAATAAATAGATAGAGAGAGAGGTAGGGAGAGAGAGAGTTCGTTAGTTAGTCATAGCTTAAAGGGTCCAGCGGACTGCAAAGAGCCGAATCAGGACCACAAAATCAAGACCACAACTTGGCTGAATGAGGACTCACCCCTGATCCGTATAAAAGATCTGCTGAAACAACCCTAGTGGTAACACTGAAGGCACTTCACCAGCTGTTCACTTTACAATAAAGGCATCCCACGCGGAGGACGCTTAGACTATACTCTAATTTATTGAACCCCCGTTTACAAAAACAAAATAGAATACAAACATCATAATAAAATATTTAAAAAATCCATACATATAAAATGCCTACATTGCCAAATAATAATATCATAGGAAGCCCCAGTGACCAGTTGGCCGAAAGCGTCCAATATTCCTAAGCTGATCCAACAGACCTTACACACAAATGAGGAGTTTTGTCCCGGAAGAAAAAAAGGTAGGTGACTGGTCTAGCAAAGAAGATAGAATAGTAAGTAGATTGATAGAACAGAATAGGAATTAGAAAGAACAAAGGAGAAAGACAGCGACAGTAGAAATTTAAAGCACTAAATTGCCAGAAAATGGGGATACTGTTTATAAAGAAACCCACTGCACCCCCACGGGGGAACAGAGAGAGATGAGTATAGACAAAGATATAATTATTAGTGAACATATGTAACGGAGTGGGAGAGATTGTCCCCCTTGAAGTTGCCAGGAGAGTTTGTTACATTGTTGTCGGTGGCTCCTGCTGTGCAGAACCCTTGGGTGTGTGCTTGAACCCTTGGGTGTGTGCTTGAACCCTTGGGTGTGTGCTTGAACCCTTGGATTATGCAGGGACATGGTAATCCGACCAATGTTCTCCCCGTCTAACTTTTTTTCTGCTGCTTTTGGGGGTGAACAAGGTCAAATTGTCGGCTGCCACTCTAAACAGATACGTAACAGTGACCTGCACAGATTGTGGTGGCACTAGTAGCCGGTAATCCTGTGCATTCCAAACACGCTTCCCTTCCCGCCTTGCAGGGCGAAAAATGGTATGTACCTCTTACGAGGGTTAAATGAAAATAACAGATCGCGTTGGACCGTGTTCTCAATGATAGTGACTGAGAGCCGGGAGTCAAACACTCCGCTCGGCAACATGGTGTTTCTATCTGCAAAGGAGTTTGAAGCCCTATGGACGGAAACATTGGTCCGTTGATCGACAAGCAGCGGGACTGGTTGGTTAACATCCGTCTACGCGTGTACCTTAGCTTTGGAAGAAGAAACTGCAGTGTGGAGACGGAGAAGCACCGTGTGAAGCAGTTCCAAGGGAGACACTGGAATCATGGTCGCCTAAGCGATGTGCTACGTTGAAGAGACATCAAGGACATATTTACCGTAAGTGATATTTTCTCCATTCTCTCTCGGTGGCCATATTAACGACTACCATTTTAATAAAACAATTTACGTCGTAGTGCTCTTGTGCTGTGATAAGGAAACACATCCTCCAAAGTGAATTTACATTTGTGTAGTTGATGTGTGGTGTTTGTGATGGGAGTACTTTTGGCTAATAGAAGTCTGCATCCTTACATATGGTTGTCTACAAAGTGGGAGGGAGAGACGAGAGGGAGAGGAGTCCAATTCAAAATAGGGTCGAGCACGCACTATTTCACAGCCATACAAATGTATTAACATATTCACTCTCTTTTGCTTGTCCCCGATTTATGACGCTGACTAGCGACATCGTTCATGTGAAAATGTGTCGCGCTCCATGACAAAGGTTTGCTAAAAGGTTTAACTTAATTTACACGGTTATTTCTTTATTTATTTATTTATTTTTTGGAGGGGAGGGGGGATGAAATGGTTATAACCGTTTTACAATACTAAAGTAATGTGTATGAGGTGTATCTGCTGTGTTCATCTGTGCAGTGCTTGAAATGGAAAATATACGACTACTGGTAATTGATATGTCATTTGAATAACAAAATCATACAAAGAACAAAAAAAAAGAGTCTTTTGCAAATCTATTTTATACGAAACTGTGTCACCAGCGACAATATTTCACTAGAACAATTCTTAATCTCAGCGACATAATTCACAAGCAGTGAAAATGTGTTATGGACATTTACCCTCAAAACCTGTCGCACGGTTAAAATTGTGTGAAATATGGTCGCACAGAGTGACGGTGAAATATGGTCGCAGAGAGTGGCAGTTTCTTCTTCGATGCGTGAAATACGGTCGAGTACGTGTGACGCAATTCCACAAGTTGTGACACAACTTTACGGAAAACAATGCGTGAAATACGGTCGAGTACGTGTGACGCAATTCCACAAGTTGTGACACAACTTTACGGAAAACATGTCGCTGCAACCATATTTCACGAACGGCGGTTTTCCATACACCACCTGTGCAGCGTGAGACGCAGGGCGTATATCGACCACATAATGAGATGTGTCAACGGGACGCCTACGACATTAGATACGATCATCAACTTGGCAGCGCTCCCCGGGCTGTCGTTCCAGTCCAGCGTCTTGTAAATAAACTTGTCGCCGTCTCGGCTCAGGCCCCCTGCTGCCCAGTAGATGACGGTAAAAGCCCCGTACATGAACGACAAAGCAACGGGGTAGATGACGTGGAGCAGACGTACAGGCATGCCCGTGACGAACGCGTCCATCACGACGTACACAGAGTTCAACATGTGTTTGACCTCACTCACGAAGCGCCATGTACCTGGCAACACCGTACACAATCAAGCCTAGTCAACAGTGCGAAATCTGCTCAAGGGATCTGCATTCATGTGCAGACCTTTACAAAGTTGTACTTTCCACTGCGTATGTGATCAATAAATCAATCAATTAATAATAGTAATAATAATAATAATAATAATAATAATAATAATAATAATAATAATAATAATAATAATAATAATGACCAACAACACCAATGGCATCAACACGGACATCAAAGTCCAAGGCCAATCCCTCAACACAGTGCATAGCTTCAAATATTTAGGAGACATTGTATCAGACAATGGGTCTTGACAGGAAGTCCTCTCCAGGATCGCACAAACAACTGCTGTCCTGGCGAGGTTGAAGCCAAATTGGAAAGACAGGACCATCAGTCTACATTCGAAGGTAAGACTGCTGCGCTCCCTTGTCATCTCCATCTTCCTATATGCTTGCGAAACATGGACCCTCACAGCAGATCTCCAAAGAAGAATACAAAGCATGGAGATGAGGTGCTACAGAAGACTTCTGGGCATTTCCTATACCCAGCACATCACCAACGACGAAGTCCGACAGACCATCACACAAGCCATTGGACCACACGATGACCTGCTCACAGTGGTGAAAAAACGGAAACTCCGATGGTATGGCCACGTCACCAGATCATCAGGTCTTGCAAAGACCATCCTGCAAGGCACAGTGCAAGGAGGTAGAAGAAGAGGGAGACCAAAAAAGAGGTGGGAGGACAACATTCGAGAATAGACTGGTTTGACACTGAGCGAAACAATGAGGGTTGCTGAGGACAGGGCAAGATGAAGTACGCTGGTTAAAGGATCATCTGTGGTGCCCCTACGACCTCAGAGTTACGGGATAGGATAGGATTGGAATAATAATAATAATAATAATAATAATAATAATAATAATAATAATAATAATAATAATAATAATACCGGTAGTCTTGGACGTTTTGTTTCCAGCTCTCTTTTTTAACACTAGATAGTACGATCGTGGAAGAATTTATTAATGAACATTTTTTTACGAAATTCACTGAATTACAGCGTACCTCTTTCATTGATACCGTCAAAGATATAAGCCTAAATGTTATGGGTTGGCTGTACAGGAATTTCCTCACATCATACATCCTTACCATTAAAGATCAGGTAGTAGAACAGGCCAGTGACCACAAGGCTAGCGGGGGAGACCGTTTCATACATCAGCCAGCTGACCTTCAGGTACCATGGGGTAATGCCATCTGCAAGCAAATTAATTCACTGGAGGATTAGGATGATAGGGCGGGTGGATTCGTTGATTGTTTTGAATCCAAAACAGCGCAGATATCCATGCTTCTACAACTTGAGCACTGGAGTTTAACTGGGACCGCAATTCACGGCCACAACCGGTAAAATACGCGTGTAAAATTAAATTGTACAATTGATCAAGAAAACAAGATGCCGGCGTGGGCGCCTGGTTAAAATTTGACACCTTCCCCTCCCTACATCCCCCTCCCCCCACTCCACCCCCCAAAAAAAAAAAAAAAAATAAATAAATAAATAAATACATTTTTTAAAAGTATAACTAAAAACAAGATGGCAAGACATTCAAATGTATTTCCAGACACTCACATACATAGCCGAAAACTGAGCATTTTTAAAAGTGTTCATTTTGTTGGAGGTTTCGTGACTGGGCTTTATCTTAACGAAGCAACAGGAAAACATGAAATGATAGGCCACCATCTAATCTATTTGAAAGCTAAGTTATTTGACACAGCTCAAAACGTGTGTTTTTTTAATGATGAAGCACAATCACCTTGACCTTTGACAAAGTACATGTACTAACATGCTTAGCTGTGGTTAAAGTGCACAACAAGTAAAAATGATGAATCTCGGTTCAGTTATTCTTGAGATGAGGCCAAAAGTGTGTGTTGAACAAAAAAAAAAGAAAGAGAGGGCGGTGACCGGGGAGAGGGAAGGGAGGGGGGAGAGGAATTGGGAGCGACGGACCGACGAACCGAAAACTGGACTGCTTGTGAAGGATGGTCTAAGATTTGAAGTATCTGTATGCTAAAACTCAACAAGATGGCATATGTGTGTTTGTGTTGTTGAGAAACTGAGCAAAACGTGTTTAACAACAAAATGAATCCAGTACCTTTGACTTTGGCTATGAAGTTTTGTCAAAATTAATTCAATGAACTTTGAGATAGGGCTTCCAACGAACCTACAGATGGACGCACAGACCGACATTTGACTCTTTCTGATTCCCCCCCCCCCCTCCTCCAGCTCCCTCTCCTCCACCTCCCTACCCTCACCTCGCCCATGTCACACACCTACATACAAACACACCTAAACACAAACACACAAATATTTGCAAAATATCATAACTGGGTTTATTTAAGAATGTTGGAATCGGAAAGTGTTGGGGTTTTTTTTACGGAAAGAGCGCAAAATTCATCTAAACCTGTAAGAATCAAATGCAAAATTGGGTCTATCCATCTAAAAAGTTGACCCAGTTCGTCTCCCGACGAAATAGGTCGAACTGTGTTCAAAATTTGCCCGAAAAGTGACTGTATTTTCTCCGTCCCGGATAGAGCACTCCCTTGTACTTAAAACACTCTCATGCACTACAACTGCACTCCCATGCACTAAAGAGTACTCCCGCTCACTTAGAAAAAAGTGGGGTCCTAGAAAAAAGTGGGTTCCAAGCAAATAAACCCATTTGTTACTAAGAAAGACAAGGTCGGGTACCCATTTGTGCGTTTATTCAAGTGCACCTACACACACACACACACCCACACCCACACATACACACCAACATACACACACACAAACAAACAAACAAACACACACACTAGTATCCATGATGTAATCATACTCGATCATCAACGTCATTATCAAAAACTTATTTGTCAAGGGTTTTTGATTTCGGCGACATTAATACCATGTTTTCGATCGTTCAATTAACGTAGGCAATGGCAACGATAATAGCCTACCTGGCAACTCTTTGTTGCGGAAGAGGATGACGATGACGGCCCTGACGATGGAGCTGAGAGTGAGTAATAAGAAAGACACGTTGGTGAGGTAGATGGGCCACGTCGCTGGCCGCGATGTACTCAAGTGGGTGGTCGCCCAGTCGAAATGAATAAAGCCTAGGAAAAACAGGGCCCACGACACGCGCCAGGCTGTGTATAGTTTACCTACACCCCACTGCAATGACAAATGAATAAAGCCTAGGAAATACAGGGCCCACGACACACGCCAGGCTGTGTATAGTTTACCTACACCCCACTGCAATGACAAATGAATAAAGCCTAGGAAAAACAGGGCCCACGACACGCGCCAGGCGGTGTATAGTTTACCTACACCCCACTGCAATGACAAACTGCCATCAGACAGCAATGTAAAAGCCATGTAAATTTAATTGCTGTTTGAGAGAGAGAGAGAGAGAGAGAGAGAGAGAGAGAGAGAGAGAGAGAGAGAGAGAGAGAGAAAGGGAGAGAGAGGGAGGGGAGAAGGAGAGAAAAAGGAGGGGGGAAGGGGGCAGGCAGGCAGGCATAATATTAATAAACAGAAGAACAATATGAAAAGAGACGATGAACGATAGAAGGACAAGACACAATAATTTTATTTGAATAAAATTAATATAGGGAAAAAGAAGGAGAAGGAAGAGGAGGTGAAGGAGAAGAAGAAGAAGAACAAGAAGAAGAACAAGAATGAGAACAAGAATGAGAAGAAGAAGAAGAAAGAAGAAGAAGAAGAAGAAGAAGAAGAAGAAGAAGAAGAAGAAGAAGAAGAAGACACCCGGTACACACGCCCGATACACATTGGTCGAAGGCTACTAGAAGCATGCTGTAGTAGTCGCCTCAACAGGCCATAAAGCATGCACTCATGCTTCAGAGCACTGCTTCCTATACTCTTCAAGCCCAAGGAGCATTGACCAATCAACTTATGAAAATAGAAAATGTAAGTTTCGTCTCCTCTAGGGGACGAATTAGGTCAAACTGTATTTGTTTCTCGGTCAACTGTCTTTTACGAACCGTTTGAGAATGTTTTTGAACCGTTTCTTGACGCAATTTAAGAATCCAAGAAGGCAATTGGGTTTTTGAGACATAAAAAGCGGAATGTTGTGGAGAAACATTCTGTATATATTTACAGTGAAATTGCGCTTTTTCCGTCAACTATAGAGCTTGAACAGTATAGGAAGCAGTGCTCTGAAGCATGAGAGCATGCTTTATTGCCTGTTGAGGCGACTAGTAAAGCATGCTTCTTTGAGCCTTCGACCAATGTGTACCGGCTGCCTTCTTGGATTCTTAAATTGTATGAAACCAAGTGAGGGCACTATCCGGCGTCAACAAACGGCTCAAAAACATTCTCAAACGGTTCGTAAAGGACAGTTGACCTACAAATAAATACAGTTTGACCTAATTCGTCCCCTAGAGGAGACGAAACTTACATTTTCTATTTTCATGAGTGCTTTATAGGCGACTACTACCGCATGCTTCTAGTAGCCTTCGACCAATGTGTATCGGGTGCAGAAGAAGAAGAAGAAAGAAGGAGAAGAAGAAAGAACAAGGAGGAGGAGAAGAAGAAGAAGAAGAAGAAGAAGAAGAAGAAGAAGAAGAAGAAGAAGAAGAAGAAGAAGAAGAAGAAGAAGAAGAAGAAGAAGAAGAAGAAGAAGAAGGAAACATTTGTTTAAACCAAGAAGAAGAAGAAGAAGAAGAAGAAGAAGAAGAAGAAGAAGAAGAAGAAGAAGAAGAAGAAGAAGAAGAAGAAGAAGAAGAACGTCTTTTATTTATTAATCATTCGTTCTTTTATAGCGCTTTTTAAGGTCAAGAGCCAAAAACTGCTTAAGGCGCTGTCCGATACAGGGTCAAACTCAAGCCGCCTGGGGCGCCCACTTGCAACCTTTTGGTCGCATAGTCTGACGCCCAGACGACTGAGCGCAATCCTGGGCGACGTGGGGTGGGGACAGAAAGACCCACTGCTTGCTGGGTGTATTTGTGTAGCCGGCACTCACCCGTTTAGGACATGAGCGTCAGGATCTTTAAAATTAGTGCCGTGGAATGCGTGCGTGCATAGACTAGACCTCAGTTTATACTCTCCTCCGAAGGAAGATGATGATGATGATGATGATGATGATGATGATGATGATGATGATGATGATGATGATGATGATGATGATGATGATGGAAAAGTATTCAAATTGCAACGAGCAGCCAATGGTAGAATACCGATAATAACACTACTACTACTACTACTACTACTACTACTACTACTACTACTACTACTACTACTACTACTACTACTACTACTACCACTACTACTAGTAACTAGTACTACCACTATTTAATTACTACTACTACAGTACTACTATTCCTACTACTTCTACTACTAGTAGTAGTAACTATTCTACTAGTACTAGTTACTAGTACGTAGTACTAGTTACTAGTAGTAGTAGCAGTAGTAGTAGTAGTAGTAGTAGCAGTAGTAGTAGTTTATATTATAACAATAACTATATAATTATTGACTTATGCAATTGAAAATTCCAACGATGATTTTTGTTTTATTATGAAGGGTGAGGGAAAGGAGGCGACGGTGTGTGAAAGTGGGGGGTAAGAGAGTAGGGAGGGTGGCAAATTACATTACAACGTTACCAAATTGATCAAACGAAATTCCTGTGTGTCCCAAACGGTAAATTGTTCTTGTATCTGGATGTAGGCCTACGTGTCCTGATTCACACGCACACACACACACACACACACGCACACACACACGCACGCACACACGCACACACATACATACACACATACATACATATATACATACATACATACATACATACAAATATACACTTAACGTTAAGTCAGCCCATCGCCAACGTGTGTGTCTGAGTGTGTGTGGATGCATGTACGCCAAACGACCATGAGCGTATATGTTGGTTACAGGTCACCGTGCTTTGAGCTCCTGAAGGGAATTGCGTGCACAGCATTCAATATTATTATTATAACGTAATTAAATAATAAAACAGGCCTTTGCCATTCAAACTATTTTGGGGATACTCACTTGGTCCGAAAGCAAACAGCGAGGTCTGGGGTAGCTGAGGCCGAAATTGGAGCCTTGGAATTCGTTCTTCATGAACTGCAGACATCCTTCCGGTTGCTCAGCTTCCACGTTTTGGGGTTTGGAGGCTTCCACATTTTGAGAGGTAAACTCTTCCACATTTTGGGTTTTGGAGGCTTCGGCATTTTGAGGATTTTGAGCTTCTACATCATCGTTACCAACCATTGTCATAAAGCGAGCTAGTTTGTTAGTTATTCACTGCTTATATCAACAAAACACATACATATAAAATGCCTACATTGCCAAATAATAACATCATAGGAAGCCCCAGTGACCATTTGGCAGAAAGCGTCCAATATTCCCAAGCTGATCCAACAGACCTCATACACAAATGAGGATTTTTGTCCCGGAAGAGTTTTCAAGAAAAAAGGTAGGTGACTGGTCTAGCGAAGAAGAAGATAGTATAGTAGATTGATAGAACAGAGTATGAATGAGAAAGAACAAATAAAAAAGACAGCGACAGTGGGAACTTAAAGCACTAAATTTCAAGAAAGTGGGGATACTATTTATACAGAAACACCCCCCCCCCCTCCCCGCATCCACACGGGTACGGGGGGATAAAGCGAGCGTTGTGGCCGCGTGGTCTAAGGCGGGAGTAACTTGCATTGTCAACAGGCTAGAAACCAATGGCGCCTGACAAATGTGGGATCTATCCTGTCTGGTTTAAGACCGCCCATGGCTATGGCCGAATTTGGAGATATGGGCAAAATTTCTGTACGACTTTAATGTAACCTTCATGCACCGTTATACTTCTCCGAATATTATTTACTTTCGACTCGAGCGACCTCTCGGGGTTTTCTCCGGATACTCCGGTTTCATCCGCCAGCAAAAATGTCAAAAACACAAATAACATTCGGTATTATTAAAATGGCGGCAGGGATAGCTCAGTGGTCAGAGCGCACGACTTGTGTGAGTGCGTCTTGGGCGACGTAGGTTCGAATCCTGACTTCAGCAAACTATTTTGTGATTGCTGGATATTACGGGCAGGCGCCTTGAGAAGCTCTCTGAGCTTGTAAGTGCGCTATATAAGAGAAATCTCTTTCTTTCTTTTTTTTTATGATAGGTTTGGACGCGCCACAGGCTGCGACTACGCCTTCTCCGACAATAAAAGTGTCAAAAATCACCCCCACCCTCACCCCCCTATTTCCCACCCCCCAAAAAATAAATAAATAAATATATTAATAAGTAAATAAAATTTAAAAAATATTTTTAAAAATTGCTGCGTGCACTGTTTATCGACCTATAACCAATCCCCTCAAAGTGCGCTGAATGTTCAGTTAGCAGTCCACTCACTATTATATAATTTATGCTAAACATTCCAATCATAATTATGTGGTACAGATAACCCAATGATCGACACACTATTGTAGTAAGCTTACTATAACTAGGTAAAATAATACACACAAGCAGTGTATTTTCAATCAGTAGTCTTTACTAGGAGCTTCCGCACACTTTGACCACTTCACTTGGGCAACACAGGCTCAACCAATAATCAGTTCACTTGCCGCGCGACAGAATACCCATTAGACGAATTAAATCCATATCGACAGTGTTCACAGACGAATGACGTGCTTGTTTCGATTGACAGTTTCAGGCTTCGGTGTTGGAATACTGTTAGGCAATGGTCTAAGATGGAAAGATAACAAAACTGAACAAGTTTTATATGCTTTCTAAACCTTTCTATTCTATATTTTAGATCTAAATCTGCTTCTGTATCCTCTCAACAGCAAATCACACCTACATTGCCTAGCGAAGATTTTCCTTCTACCACTGTTGTTATGGCCTGTCGTTTTCGAGGTTCTCTGATCCCGAACCTAGGTTGCTGAACATTTTGGACCCCCCCCCCCCCCCCCCAAAAAAAAAAAAAAACAGATTCAGGAACCTAAGTTAGGGATCTAAGAGCTCCAAAAAAAAAGGTTTTTGAACTTCCACGATCCTTCCAATAAACACAGACCATTACTCATTAGCAGGTTGTCAAAATAAAAATTAAAATCGCCGCTGCAAAATACTGAAATAGGCCAGATCTAATCAAATGTGCCTGACCTGGTTCCTGATGGGATAACAACAAGGTATTTGTTGGCGGGCTCGTCAGATGGGGTCGAATTTCTAGTTATAACCAAAACTACATCATTATTCAAACTATCTGTTTGATAATCGTGAACATTCACACGACGAGTTTTCATGTTCGCACTCTTCTGAGGCCATTTTTGTTTTTAAATTTAAATCGTGGTATCGTCGGTATTGGCGTCATCAGTTGTTTTACGATTTCACGTCATTAATTTTTTTTTTTAATTTATTTATTTATTTTGGGGAAAAAATTGCACTAAAAAGACGTATCTTTCATTTCAATTCAATTCAATTCAATTCAATTCAATTCAAACAACTTTATTTATCCAGATTTGGCAATTACAATGGGGGTATGAGTGCTCTCTAATTAAAATTTAAAAATAAATCACAACAATATCTGATATACATGAGGATGTCTACAAACAATAACAACTTGCACAAAACAACTTGCACAAAACAACTTGCACAAAACACAGCGGCAGCCCCCGACACCATTAGCACATACACACTGCCCATGCACACACATACATCCAGTTCATAGACATTTACCCAACACAGGCATACATCACCAGCAGCACTCACCACAGACACAGGCATAAAAAATAACAAGGTAGAAGATTCATTAAAGGAAAAAGCAGCCAAGATTAGTTATTATCAGGCTAATTGTTTTTACTTTTAGTTTTATGCATTAATTATTCTTACTCTTGTTCATCAACTGTATTGCATGAGGCACAAACGATTTTAAATACCGATTGGTCTTGCACTGTGGCATTTTAAACCTCCTCCCAGATTGCATCAAAACAAATTCCTCAGCTAGCGCATGATGTGGCATAGAAATAATCGAAACAGCCCTCCTAAGTGTTTGTTGATCACAAAAAGTACTCAGGTCTCTTTGCCTGTCACCAATTATTTTTGAACATATATTTACTATTGAGTGCAGACTCTTCTTATCATGTACAGAAAGGCTGTTAAACCAGCAGACAAATGAAAAAAACAACAAGCTTTCTATGAAAGACTGATAAAAACGGCTAAGAATAATAGAGCTAACAGAGAAACTTTTAAGTTTACGAAGAAGATACATTCTTTGTTGGCCTTTTTTTATGATGTTCGCAGTGTTGGCGTCCCATTTTAATTGACTATCAAGAACAGTTCCTAAATATTTAAATTCATCCACTTTTTCAACAGGCTTGCCATGAATCGTACTACTCACATCCTCATCTTTCTTCCTTCTAAAATCAATATACATTTCTTTTGTTTTTAATACATTTAACTCTAAAAAATTGTCATCACACCAATTAACAAATTCTGCCAAGCTCTCTGTATGACTGCTTTCTTTACCTATAAGGAGAGACAACAATTGCCATTGCAGTAGGCCTAGTGACTAATTCCTATCCTATCCTATCCCGTAACTCTGAGGTCGTAGGGGCACCACAGCCGATCGTTTAACCAGCGTACTCCATGTTTTCCTGTCCTCATCAACCCTGATTGTTTCGCTCAGTGTCAAACCAGTCCATTCTCGAATGTTGTCCTCCCACCTCTTTTTCGGTCTCCCTCTTCTTCTATCTCCTTGCACTGTGCCTTGCAGAATGGTCTTTGCAAGACCTGATGATCTGGTGACGTGGCCATACCATCGGAGTTTCCGTTTTTTCCCCCACTGTGAGCAGGTCATCGTGTTGTCCAATGGCTTGTGTGATTGTCTGTCGGACTTCGTCGTTGGGCACTAAAAAATAACATGAATTTCGTTTTCCACTGCCTGTGGACAAAAGGGACACAATTGTTTCGCAGGGTTTTCCGAAAAGCGGAACTTATGCGCATTAATTTCCGTTACCCCAATCCTAAACCTTGCGAGAGTTCTCAGATAATTACTGGTATGCAGAGAGTCAATATATTTGTCACGCTCTAGACAGGTTTTAAAGCAGTTGTACAACTAAAAATGCGTACTATTTTCCAAATGGGAAAACCATTCTTGGCAAAAACAATCTCTTAGCCTTGTTTTAAATTCACGAATGTATTGCTTCTCATTTCCGCCTTGACCAAACAACCAAACAAACCTAAAGCCGTTACAACATAGCAAGTTCTTCACATTGGTGACCCAAGGCCTTTCACCCCTATCATGTAGTTGTGGTTGTTTAAGGAGTCTGAACCAAAACATGATACACTTCTCTGCAGAATTCACGTATAGTGGGTAACGGCCCAGCTCACCGTATACAAGACTGTTAGGTGCTGAGAGAGAGAGAGAGAGAGAGAGAGAGAGAGAGAGAGAGAGAGAGAGAGAGAGAGAGAGAGATCGGAATGCGGAGAGGGATAGTTCCAGAAGCAGACCGGAGATTACGAGAGGGCATGTCGAGTTCGAGGCCGATGGACTTGAGGGTGAAGAATCGAAGAGACGCTTAGTTATAACAACATTATCATAACTTGTTGGATCATTCAAAGAGTTACGGCGAATAAATCTTTGGGGTCAAAGTATTAGACAGGCTATTTATCTATATATATAAATTGCTTAGCCGGAAGTCCTTCTTCGCCTCTACTATAAAGTTTGTCTCCTATGGACGCTGATCTGGGCAGGTGCTGATCGCTGCTGATCGGCCTGCTGTGTGCTCAAAACCAGCCAAATCGTTATAGCCGACATTTCCTTACCGAACGTTTAACCGTTTCTGAGATAAATAAATAAACAAAATGTCCACAAACTGCAATAGCATCATTCCGCGCGCTTCCATTAAAAATCAAATTGAGGTTTCAGCATGTATTCCCATATAGACCAAAAAATTCATGATTTTTCTACAAAGCCTTGGTAGCTTAGTGGGTTAATCTTTCGCCTATTTACCTTTAATTTATTATTATTATTATTATTATTATTATTATTATTATTATTATTATTATTATTATTATTATTATTATTATTAAACTAATAATAATAATAATAATAATAATAATAAATTATTATTATTATTATTATTATTATTATTATTATTATTATTATTATTATTATTATTATTATATCAAATTTTCTTTTAAAACCTTGGTGTTTTTTATGATTTCTATTTGTATTATTCTATATTCAATATTATTATTATTATTTATTATTATTATTTATTTTTATTATTATTATTATTATTATTATTATTATTATTATTATTATTATTATTATTATTACTTATAAACTAATAATAATAATTATTATTATTATTATTATTATAACAATTATAATATCTTATATCAAATTTTCTTTTAAAACCTTGGTGTTTTTTATGATTTCTATTTGTATTATTCTATATTCAATATTATTATTATTATTATTATTATTATTATTATTATTATTATTACTACCAAGGATCGGGATGGGGTGGTACGTGTAGGTAAAAGTGGGCTACGGGTAGGTTTAAAGGGGCATGGGTAGGCATAACGGGGATACGGGTGGGTCGATTCCTTTCATCCATACCTGCGAAACGATCAACGGGGAAGTATCAAGGAGGGTACAGGTAGGAACCAAGGGGGTATGGAAGGTATCAAGGGGGTATGAGGAGGTATCAAGTGGGTTCGGGGAGGTATCAAGGGGGTATGATGAGGCACCATGGGGGGGGGAGATATCATGGGGGGGGGGTATGGTGAGGTATCAAGGGGGATATGGGGAGGTATCATCGTCCAAATGAAACTCGCAGACAAAAGTTCTCTCTGTCTACATTTTAAACAGCATCATGTGTACCCTGGCTTGCCAGGGTACAAAAACCACTAGTTATGAATAAATGAAATAGCGGACGCGTATGGCTGACACAGGATCGAACTCAAACCGCCCGTTATTACTACTAACTACTACTACTACTACTTATTATTATTATTATTATTATTATTATTATTTTTTTTTTTTTTTTTTTTTTTTTTAATTATTATTATTATTATTATTATTATTATTATTATTGGTGTTGTTGTTGTTATTATTTTTTAAATTATTATTATTAATTTTAGTTTGATATTATTTTCTTTGTTTTGTAATTAAATTTATTTCTTAATTTTATTTAATTTTACTAATTTTAATTTCATGTAATTTAAATAGGTATTTATATAATTCTGTATTTCATTTTTGTTTAAATTCAATTTATTACAATTTTTAACATTATTAAGTTCTTGATAAATCTAACCAGGACACCAATGTTTAACATGAGCAGGTTCCAATAGAAAACTAAGCAGAAATGAAGGTTTAGGATACCAACATGTTATTATTTTTAATTTTGTTTGTTCCGTTATGCTCAAGCCAGGAAAGTATTATAAGGGCGGAAACTCTCAATGCGACACGTGACTCGACTCTTCAGCGAAGAGTTAAGTTGTTTCCCTTGAAGACCTGAGAGCGAGAGAGAGAGAGAGAGAGAGAGAGAGAGAGAGAGAGAGAGAGAGAGAGAGAGAGAGAGAGAGAGAGAGTTGCGACGTCCCTATTTGTTTCAGATTATCTCTACCACAACGAATTTGATATAGGAATTATATGGAGGTCAATCAAGGGTTTATACACGTTGAAAGTGGATTCTCGCTAGCAAAGCGGTAGATAGCGAACCTATGTATCATAGAGACCTAGAAACAATCCGACTCTCAAACGGTTTATTCTCAAACCGCATGAGAACAAACAGTCATGTAATCTTCCTGTAAATGGAAATGATATATGCCTATGATAGATGGAAGTTCCGCATATAATAAAATAGGCCTATGCCAATGTCTTCCCCGTTTATAGGACTGAATTGTTCGATCTAAATGAAGATATTGAATATTCGTTCTATTATTACGCGGTTTGGGAATATAATCTTTGGAGCGGCGGATTCGTTTCGCCCAAACCACAAGGCTATGGGACTACTTTACCTTTTTTTAACCACAGTGTTCTTTTTATCTATGATACAGAGGTACGCTATCTACCGCTTTGCTATCGAGCGAGGATCCATCTTCAGCATGTAATACCCGTGTGCCTTGCGTGGGATAAGCCACGGCTGCTTGTGCACACCGCGTAGCAGAGACGCGACGGCCGAGACTTACGTCGCCTCGACCCTCGGCCGTCTCTGCTACGCAGTGTGATTCATGCGTTATACTTGGCCTATCCTATCCTATCCTATCCTTAACTCGGAGATCGTAGGGGCACCACAGATGATCGCTCAACCAGCATACTCCATCTTTCCCTGTCCTCAGCAACCCTGATTGTTTCGCTCAGTGTCAAACCAGTCCATTCTCGAATGTTGTCCTCCCACCTCTTTTTCGGTCTCCCTCTTCTACTTCCTTGCACTGTGCCTTGCAGGATGGTCTTTGCAAGACCTGATGATCTGGTGACGTGGCCATACCATCGGAGTTTCCGTTTTTTCACCACTGTGAGCAGGTCATCGTGTTGTCCAATGGCTTGTGTGCTGGTCTGTCGGACTTCGTCGTTGGTGATGTGTTGGGTATAGGAAATGCCCAGAAGTCTTCTGTAGCATCTCATTTCCATGCGTTGTATTCTTCGTTGTAGATCTGCTGTGAGGGTCCATGCTTCGCAAGCGTATAGGAAGATGGAGATGACAAGGGAGCGCAGCAGTCTTACCTTGGAATGTAGACTGATAGTCCTGCCTTTCCAAATTGGCTTCAACCTCGCCAGGGCAGCAGTTGTTTGTGCGATCCTGGAGAGACTCACTGTCTGATACAATGGCTCCTAAATATTTAAAGCTATGCATTGTGTTGAGGGATTGACCTTGGACTTTGATGTCAGTATTGATGTCAGTGTTGATGCCATTGGTGTTGTTGGTCATCATTTTGGTCTTCTCTGCACTTATTTCCATTCCATAAGCTCTGGAGGTGGTGTCAAGCCTCTGCACCAGCTGTTCAAGTTCTTGTTCCTCGCCAGCCAATCCATCAATGTCATCCGCAAAACGAAGGTTGGAGATTGCTCTCCCCCCTATGCTGACTGTGCCTTCATGATCTGCAAGGGCATCTGACATGATGCGCTCTAGGAAGATGCTGAAGAGTGTTGACGCATACCGATTGTTGTTCTGAACCAGTTTCCGATGGCGCTGTTGTGGAGGACTGCACTGGTAGCCTTGTCATACATTCTTTTGATGACTTCAATAATTTTAGGGCTGATGTTGTACACTCTTATGGTTGCCCACAGATCTGCATGCCAGACTCTGTCAAACGCCTTTTTGAAGTCTACGAACACATGATATAGATGTTGTTGGTGCTGTAAGTATTTCTCGCAGATTATTCTGAGATTGAAAATCTGTTCAGTGGTACTTCACCCTGCCCTGAATCCTGCTTGTTCTTCAGCTATAATTTGTTCAGCTTGGGGTTTCAACCTGTTGAGTATTATTTTCAGGAGGACCTTGCTCGGAATGGCTGATGAAGCTGCTGGTGCGGTAATTTTCATATTCCTGAAGGTTACCTTTTTTGGGAAGTGATGACAAGCGACTGGGTCCATGCGTAGGCCACTCCCCACTCTGCCAGATTTAGTTACAGATAATGGTGAGTGCGTCAATCATCGCTTCTCCTCCTGCTTGAAGTAGTTCCGCTGGTATGTTGTCCACTCCCGCTGAATTCCCCTTCTTCAGCGATTGAACTGCTGCCTCAACTTCTTCCCGGAGAATTGGGAGGATTTCTTCTCCTTCTCTGTTCTCAGGACATGCTAGAACTGATGGGTCTCCGTTTGGTGTGTGGTTGTAAAGGTCAGAGCAGTGCTCTGTCCATCTGTCCAAGACTACTTGTTCTTCTGTAAGGCATATGCCAGACTTGCTTTGGATCGTGGAGACCTTGGGCTGTTTAACACTTGTCAGCCGCTTCACAGTCTGGTAGGCCTTCTTGCTGTTGTTCTTGTTCAGATTGTTCTCTATTTTCTGGCATTGATCTTCTATCCAGTTCTCCTTTGCTGTGCGCATGCCTTTTCGGATGTCATTGTTGATTTTTCGGTCGGCATCAGCTCCCTGTGAGGTGTTATTTTTCTTTTTCATCTCTCTTCATTTATCACACAGGTCCAAACGTTCAGGTGTGATCCACAGCTTCTTCTTTGGCCGGTGCTTTCCAAGGATCTCGGTGGCGGCATCTGTCACAGCTGAGTTGAAGCTGGTGGTCATGGTGTTGACATCTACTTCACCAGCTTCCAAAATGAGCAGTGGTGCAAATTTCCCTCCAATTGTGGCCTGAAATATTTTCGCCACCTCCGGGTCTTGCAGTTTGTCCGGGTTGAACTTTAGTCTGGTGCACTTTGCTGTGTTTACTCTCTTCAAGTGGAGCCGGAAAGACATCATCACAAGATCGTGGTCACTTCCGATGTCTGCTTCTGGAAAAGTGCGTGTCCTGCAAATGTTGATGCTTGATCTGAAGCGTTTCTTGACCATGATGTAGTCGATCTGGTTGTGATGCTCCCCGCCGGGACTGTGCCATGTCCATTGTCTGGATTTTTTGTGGAGATCAAGCGTGTTTGCCAGTATCAGATTGTTTGTATCTAGCAAACTCCAAGAGTCGCAGACCTTTGTCATTTGTCTCGTTGTTGCAGTAGGGTCCACATGTGTCTCCCCAGTTGTGGTGCACATCTTGGCCAACCTTGGCAAACCAGTCGCCTTCCACTATGACTTTGTCCTTTTTCGGCACTTGGTCAAGGACAGCCTGTAGATTTTCATAGAAATCCTCCACTTCGGTGTTGTCATAGTCTGATGTTGGGGCATAAGCCTGGATGATGATGATGTTGAAAGGGGTTGCTCTCAGACGGATGGTAATGAGTCTACTGGAGACTGGGCGGCAACCCATGACAGTGGCTAGAATGTTCTTGTGGACCAATAATCCAACGCCGCGTTCGTGCCTGTCATCTCTACGGCTGAAATAAAGTTTGTGGCCTTTGTCGGTCGTTGTTTCACCTATGCCTTTCCAGCGCAGTTCGCTGATCCCTAAAACGTTCCATCGATAGTGGTCCATCTCGTGGGCCAGTTCTTCTAATTTTCCCTCCGCATTTAGGGTCCTGACATTCCAGGTTCCTATGACGATGTTATTTCTGGTGCGGATCTTGCTAAGTTGTCCATCAATAGCACACTTATCACCTCCGTCCTGGTGGCCAACGAAAGGCGCGGTCTTTGTTGACCCGGGCGACGACCGATCCGGTATGGAGTAAATGGTTTTATTCATCATGCAGTGTGTCTTGGGCAAGAAAGACCTGGCAGGGGGCCCAATCCTCTCCAGGCTGTTGGCCACAGCCGATATCCACGAATACAGTGTGGCTCGCCTTGGCCCTGAGCACGTGGTCGTTGAACCTGTAGTAACATGAGGTTCCTCCGTCCTGGCCGGTGACTTCTGTGTTGAAGACTTTCGCCCAGTGATGCCGTGCTGACATCACCCCTGTTAGTCGCCTCTCACACGTCAGGAAATGTTGGGTCTATTCTATTCAGTGCCCGAACCCACAGGGCCTAAGCCTACTCGCACAGTCAGTGATAGAGAGATCGGTAGCTATGCTATCAAACACGTACTTTCGATAAGCTTGACTCCGGCACTGACTGCGAAAGGACACGAAGCTCCATCTTATTTTTGAAGGTGAATCTGATGGAAACCTATAATTTATTAAACTATTCGATGTCCATTTATTTGTTAATATTGTGATGATATTCTGGGGAAGATACGTTTATCTTACTAGGGGGTAAGACTTATTGATAGAGGGGCATTAGGCTACCATTATCAATCGTTCTTTTACCAGAATTCCAAAGCGATGTGAGAGACTGATCACGGTGCTTGGACACGTAAAATTTATATTTGTTCTCGGGCTTTTGTATCATTTGGCTCAATTTGAGAAATGCTTATTACTAATCAAAAGACTAGGTTACTATGTCTCAAGAGAAGAAAACTAGTAGATACACAGCAATACAAATGGAGTGACACCAGTTGTATGTATGTGATTTCAACTTTTTTATAGGCAACACAACTTTAACATTTCTTCATTAACACATAAATTAATAATTAATATAGTTCGATGTGCTGGGTATTTCATTCAGCAGGTCTTCTTCATCCTTTGCTAAGCAAGTCTAATATTGTTCGAGTGGTCGACTATGTTTCGCGAGTGTTATATCTCAGTTGCATTTGTGGGCGACTTAGCTGTAACGCGTCGGCGTACGCTGGGGTTCGTCTGAGGGGTCTTGCCTCTCAGGTTTATCTGGTGTGTTGGGTAGCGGCGGGGTTCGGACGTGGCGAGGTAGAATCTAGGTTGTTCTCCTTCTGTACCACGGGAGCAAGCGTCATGCGTTTGTCTCCACAAACCCTCCCAGAGCTGAACTGTAAAAGTCAGAACTCTGGCTACAATATTCTCTTCAGATATGCCTGTGCGGGTCCCCTCTGCAAAGTGTCCATAGCATCAGACACCTGCAGGGTTTCCATATGCACACTTCGATCCGAATCTTAAGGCTAAGATACATCAATCCACATGCACAATGTCTCAGAACCAATAATCGGTTTCTGTAACTATATATATCATGAACATATTATTAATACATGGCAATCAATATAAAATATATAAACATACACATATCAAAACTACTAGTGTTAACTTACTTCTAGTCTCTGGGATTCGTGAAACTGTCTCTAGTCTATCTTGATGATAAGGCTGAGGATAAGTGTTCACTGCAGTTTGTGCCTTTGGTTGACCCTTGCGGCTTCGTAGTTAGTATCTATTCGATTGAAGAGCTAACGTTGGGGTACCAAGGATAATATGCAGGGGTTCTACGTTCTTCTGACCAATCGTTTAACTCTCGTTTTAGTTAATCTCGCATATACAAGATTCTTAGGTTTTATTTGAATATTTCCCTCACCTGGCATATCTATGGGACACATACAGTTATGTCTGGAATTGGAATGTCAGTGACAGGATGTAGGATAGATTCAATAGTGATAATCGGCGCATGGCTAGTTAACGGGGACGACGTCCTGGTCAGTTTGACAAGTAAGCTAACTACAGTCATGGGTCGCTAAGTCTGTTTGATATTATCTGGGGAGACTGTCTGCGTGACTGTCTGAAGGAAGTTAATTTAACATGTGTGGACTTTTCTTTAGATAACTCGTGAATTCTAGTCTATTCTAATTCTAGTCTTGAAATAACGTTAAGTTTTATTCGATGCTATCTATTTCGCGCTAAGCTAATTTACTACATTTTGTCGTCAATATTTCTGCTGTTACAAATATAACGTTTATCTTTGTTGACTAAACACTTTTCTTTCGCTACTAGCTTCGGGTCACAGGCGCTTGTATCTGGACACGCGAGCTCATATGCCTGTGACGCGTCTCCCTTTTTTAATCTAGTATCTGGACACGCGAGCGCCTATGCCTGTGACGCGTCTCCCTTTGGTTATCTATAATATAACCAAAGGGAGACGCGCCACAGGCATAGGCGCTCGCGTGTCCAGATACTAGATGCCTGTGCTTCGGATACATAGGACATTACACACTCCTTGATAGCAAATGGATAGATAGCCAACAGCCTATATGTATCATAGATAGACACTATGAGGCCCACAGGCGACCGTTTCTGATACGATCCAATCCAACTGAATAGTCAGTATTTTAATTTCACGTCTAAACTTTAAAAAATAATAACTAAAAGTAGATACATAAATAACATGAATTAATTAAATCAAATAACATAAATTCTTAATAATAATAAGAAGAAGAAGAAGAAGAAGAAGAAGAAGAAGAAGAAGAAGAAGAAGAAGAAGAAGAACAACAACAACAACAACAACAACAACAACACCAACAACAAACGTTCCTTCAAAATTATCATATCCCATGAGTCTCCTTTGAATCGGAGAATAAACCGAGGTCTAGTCTGTGCACGCACGCATTCCATAGCATGGACATTAAAGATCCTGACGCTCATGTCCTATGCGGATGAGTGCTGGCGACACAAATACACCCAGCACGTACTAGGTATCTTCTCCTAATCTCCGGTCGTCCCAGGATTGTGCTCAGTGGTCTTGGCGTCAGACTGTGCGCCTAAAGGTAGCAGATGAGCGCTTCAGGCGGCTTGAGTTAGATCCTGTATCGACCAGCGCCTTGAGCAGCGGTATAGCTGGAAAAGCGCTGTATAAAAGTGATCAAAGTGAAGGTTTGTTTTCATACTGACACCGGCAATGTCATGTAGTAGTCTAGTGTATTATAGAAATGTCCATGTCGTTAGTATAAAGGCGTTAAAATAGTACATTCAATCGGTAAATGATTTAAAGAGATTGGCCCTTTTAAAAAAAAAAGAAAAAAAAAAAGGTAAAGGTAGTCCCATAGCCGTGTGGCCGTAGGGGAGCGTGATTTTGGAGATCACACTTATCTTAGGCCAGCGTAATGAGGGTGATGCCCATCTCTCTCCCTCGCTGCTTTACCTTCCCCACGCTTAAGAGAGTAGGTACTCAGTCACAGTTGAGTAAACTGGGGGCGTTATTATTCTCTGTTATTCTTCGTTGGAGATCTGCCGTGAGGGTCCATGCTTCGCAAGCATATAGGAAGATGGAGATGTCAAGGGAGCGCAGCAGTCTTACTTTGGAATGGTGTTATTTGTCGTTTCACGTTTTTGCGGTCACCCATCCAAGTGCTAACCGCACTGGACGGTGCTTAACTTGCGACACAGTAGCGAGTGCTCCAACCACTGCGCTATCCGATGGTCCCTGTACATTTACAATTAAAATTTTTCAAATACTTTTACTCCGTGAATTCAATCGTAGTTTGTACGAAATTGCTCTCACCAGTTCACCAGGTCTTGCAAAGACCATCCTGCAAGGTCACAGTGCAAGGAGGTAGAAGAAGAGGGAGACCGAAAAAGAGGTGGGAGGACAACATTCGAGAATGGACTGGTTTGACACTGAGCGAAACAATCACGGTTGCTGAGGACAGGGAAAGATGGCGTACGCTGGTTAAACGATCATCTGTGGTGCCCCTACGACCTCCGAGTTACGGGATAGGATAGGATAGGATAGGATTTGGCAGGACAGCAGACAATATTTTCTCTGGGAATTTTAGTTAGTCATTGTTTTTAGGGTCCAGAGACTGTAAATAGCCGAATCAGGACCACACTTTGGAAATTGTTATGTTGCAGTGCCGTTTTACTAAAGAAGGTTGCTTGGTTGTATAATTATCGTCTTTTTTCCACCAAGACGATAAAGACCATACACACACATTCATACTCACGCATTTGAATACATGTACACCCATACGCATGTGCACACACTCTCTCTCTCTCCCTCTCTCTCTCTCTCTCTCTCTCTCTCTCTCTCTCTCTCTCTCTCACTCACGCATACCCACAAACATAATTTATAACTGCTAATAGTATTCAAACTTCCCTGTTTTCAAAATGAAATTACAATTCAAATTGCATTGTCACTTTTATACGCTAGCGGCTGTCTATGAGAACGCTTCCATCTCTCTTCTGTGATAAGGCTGTTTGCTATGTATACCGCTCTGCTATTGAGGATATACAGGTGCTCATCTTGAGTGATCCGATCTGTGGGTACAGGTATTTCCCGTAGCCTTTTTGGGTCGTTGGAAAGAGAGGTGTTTGGGCCCTCCTTCTCCCGACCACCTAAACAGATCCAGGAACCCATTCACAGCTGGGTGGACTGGGGTGTCCTTTTTGTTAGTTGCCTTCCATGTGTGGTCACCCATCCAAGTAGCATAGTACTAATTAACCGCGCGCGACTTTGCTTAACAACAACAACAACAACAATTCCTGCTTTCCCGAGAATCTGATTTCAGCGGATGCATATACCACAGACGCCTGAAACGGGAGGTGAGCGGAGCGGAGTTAATGCCTACAGACAGCATTCCTCTAGCTCTCCGCTGAAACCCGATACGTGCGCCTGTGGCATATGCCTACTCATTTCATACTTAAAACGGAAGAGCGTGAGTCCTATTGTCCGTTCTTCGCACATGAGGGGTGAAACTGCTTCTGAGGACTACGTCCAACACTACTGTATGTTATCGATCTTTAGATCTTGAAACTTTCCTTCTTTTAAAATTTAAACAACAAAAAATAAAGGAAATGAACAGAAAATGTCTTTTCTACAATTACAACTATACTGGCTCCACCACCATCCCCACCACCGCCGCTGCCATTTTCACCAATCACCATCACCTCTGCCACCACCGTCCCCATTGTGAACATCAATCACCACCACGCCGCGCCACCATCATCACCGCTACCATCACAAATTCAGTGTTCAAACAGACACTGCAAGAGAATTATGATATGCACTTTTATATAGTACTTTTTCCAGCTCAAGAGCTGCTCAAGGCGCTGGCCGATACAGGATCTAACTCAAGCCGCCCGAGGCGCCCACTTGCAACCTTTTGGGCGCATCGTCTGACGCCCAGACCACTGAGCACAATCCTGGGTACCGGAATGGGGAGAAGGAACCTAGTGCGTGCTGGGCGTATTTGTGTAGCCGGCACTAACCCGTCTAGGACATGAGTGTCAGGATCTTTAAAGCCCGTGCGATGGATTGCGTGCATGCACATATTAGACTTCGGTTTATACTCTTGTCCGAAGAAGTAGGAGCACAGTGTCTCAAAGTAATATTCTTTTTTTTTTTAAACTACAGGCCGTTAGACGTATTAAATAATTATTTAGGATTGTTGGCTATAAATATTGCGCTTCTCCTAAGATACACATGTTGCCTGTCCTAAACAGCAAAAAAACATGCAATCAGCCTATATATAATGGTGAATAAGAGTGGTCCTTACATCTTGGTACCGTGCTCAACATTGTAAAACGAGATGAAAACTATTTGGACTTTTCATAAATAACTTCCTTTTTCAAGGACTTGCAGTGTCTGGTGAATCTCACCTTGTAAGCTATTTTCTGCCAGCTATGTAAACGCTCGCTTTTTATTGGTCCGTCAACTGGTTTTCCCCTCCTCTCAAAAATAGAACCGCATCACGTGACCTGAGGTCCCCGACCTAAAGTAAAACCTTTTGCAGCTGGGATGTTATCAAACTGTTAGCTAAAGTGCCTAGACTATATAGTATCAACTTTGTTAAATAAAATTTGTCATGTCAGTGGAACTGGCTTCAAATAATGAATTTGTGAATTAGAAATCGATGTTTGCAAGTGTTTGCATTGCAATACATGGAATCCGTGCGGTGATGGCTTTAAGTATAGCCTGGTGGATCAGCACAGCATACAAGAAAACAACAATTGATGACGACGACGATGATGATAATGATGATGATGATGATGATGATGATGATGATGATGATGATGATGATGATGATGATGATGATGATGATGATGATGATGATGATGATGTTCAGCGTCTCGGGCGACGTGGGTTCGAATCCTGATTTCAGCAAACTATTTTGTGATTGCTGGATAGTAGTGGCCAGCGCTTTGAGAAGCTCTCTGAGCTTGTAAGTGCCCTATATAAGAGTAATCTCTTTCTAATCTTTTCCCGCCCTTCACCAGGTGGTTACTAATGATCTAGTGTTGATCGCTTATAACCACATGTCAATGAAAATGCCAATTTGAAAATCGTGGTAGGGAGGATGCATGCCGCTGGTCTAGACACCTCCCAGGCTCTCAGAATTAATAGCTGCAAGATCAATGGCACAGGCACGCTGTGCGCCTGTGCTCCCACTGACACAAAGAACAGGCGCAAGATTGGTATAAAACTAGCTGCTATGCTTTGAGCGTACCTCACTTTTCATAGTTGGCCTTCAGGTAATACAGTTACTCTGAACTAAGTCTACAGGCCCCTCTCCCCCTTTCCCCCTCACCCCCCCCCCCAAACAAATCCAGACCATCTCGTTTACGTGCCGATGGTTTATATTACCCTTAATTGTACTACAAGTATCTAATTTCAGTTTGAGCTTCTTTGGTTTCTGAAGATCAAAATTCAGATAAATGGAGGGGAAAGGAGATTTTAAATCGAATAATCAATATAGATTATTGGTAATGCTACTTACTTTACTTAATCCTTCATACAGCTCAAGATCGCAGCTCAAGGCGCTGGCCGATACAGGATCCAACTCTAGCCGCACGAGGCGCCCACTTCCAACCATTGGGCGCATTGTCTGACGCCCAGACGACTGAGCACAATCCTGGCCGGCGACCGGGGATGGGGAGAGGGGACCTAGTGCGTGCTGTGTGTATTTAGTTAGTCGGCTCTCGCCCGTTTAGGACACGAGCGTCAGTATATAGGCATATGTATATTATTTTGGCTTGGAGGGATTTTAATGTAAAGGTCACGCTGCCGAAGCGCCAAAAGGTGGACACGTGTGGGCGATAAACTTCAATGTGCATTCATTCAATATAAATTAGGCGTTTGCTTTCCTAACGCTCAGATGCCCTCCTTCTCGATCTGGTTCTTTGGTAGGGCCGTGAGGTAGGTCCAATATTAATTGATTTAGTGATGATGATGATGATGATGATGATGATGATGATGATGATGATGATGATGATGATGATGATGGAGGATCAGTCCATCTAGGAGCCTGGATCTATAATATATCTCGTTTTGTATTCTAAACAATTAAGTAGACCACAAGACTTTACGGTGTGTCCCCACCAATGTCTCATTCACGTAAGCCTATACTTATTGCTCAAGCAAACAGGGTCACTAGGCCTATACATCCTTTAAAAACAACAGTATCAAAAGTGACACGGCCTACAAAGTATTAAATATGTTTCATGGAACATTTTGTGATATGGCGACGCCCTAGTAGGAAGGCCTACGGTCGAAAGTTCAACTTCAAAATATGCACACCTACAGTTTAGTTGGTCAAGGGATCTGAGGATTTCGGTTTGACCTCACCATAAAACCTGTATAAGTGCTAGTGATTATTGGATCTGAAAATGAGGGCTCTTTCGATTCCTGATTCTGAAAAGACTCCTAATTAATGATTGGTGGATTCTTGGGTTTTACCCTGTAGTCAAGAATAGATCGAGTTCGATCGTGACGTCACTGGTTAACCTTTTACAAGAAGCAATATTCGCTAAGCTAAAAAGTGAGCTGAATGAATGGTCGGTGTACTGTACTGCGGCAGCGCCTATAGCAGAGGCAGCCAGCTAGTCCACATTTCTCAGGTTCTAGTTGTTATTCTTTCTAGTATCAAAACGATTTAAGGCTTCTATATGTAGCCTTCTAGGACATGCTGTACCTACTTGTATACAAAACCGGGTCATGTGTTGGTTGGTGCACAAGACCAAAAAGTACAAACAGGCCTACAACATGAATGACAAACAGAAGCCCATCCAGCATCGCAGTCATGTAACATCCTCATTATAAATGGTTATGGGAGTTTCCTGCTGAGTAAAATGTAAACACACGTCCTTGCGTATCTGGGGGATGCCCCTTGAATTATCGGCCCATGATAGCCTAGCCTACAAGACCACGTAGTGCTTATGGACAGTCTCTGAAACCGGTCAATAATGGTATCTGGAGCGATATTGTTGCTGAATTTCAAAGCAGGTGCGCTGTTTCAATTACGAATATCAAAATCTATAACAGTGATCCACTATTTTCAATTAGACAACAGTCTGCCCTACATTTCGTTAAATAAACATTTGGTTTATTTGGTTATGTACGGTACAAGGAACTCTTATTGGATTTAATTATTTATAAGAGTATATTTCAATAAAATTCAGTTTTATTGTTATTATAATAATAAAACGTACGCACTATTTGGGAAATCAACCGATTTAAACGGTCAGAAAGGTTAATTGTGGGAAAATTAATTTGTAGGTCGATACTGAGCGTAAAGCACCTTGTCATGAGTACTCTCCCCTGAAGTAACTCCTCAGCCAGACGGCGTTCATGGGCTAGGTCTATTTTGTGTTGGTGTTTACTTCGAAGATGGTGGCCATCACATGAAGCGGCGAAATGGATTTATCGGCAATTCTTGCAGAACTGAAAAACATCGATGATTTCGCACAACCGGATACTTTCTTAGCTTCTGCTTCTTTTTGCCGAAGAGCAATCAAGGTTAGTGGATTGCATATGTTCTAAAAATGACATTTCATGATTGGACTATCTAGATTCGCCATTTGTGGCGTACCTGTTAGCACGCACGCAATCTCCATTGTAGCGTTTTTTCTGCAGATAATGGGTTACTTTGTACCATGCAGCCTTTGATTTAGTTAAAGTGAGGTTTTGCTAAAGTTCTTGCATGCTGCATGAATTTATTTTAGATTAGATTGACTTGAAATCGTCTACAAAATTGCAATGACCGAATCCGGTCCCTCGACTCTTGTCGACCACGTACGCGCGAAAAGTTACTGATTGCAACTTTTCTAGGAATGCCTCAGTGATTTGCTTGAGATTTATGATAGTTATTTGCTTTATTAATTGATGTAGTATTTAAGCAGGTTGAATTTATTGTCTTCTTCTGATATTTTTACGTGTGTTCTTTTGCGGAAATTTATTGCTACGATTTCTTGTTCCCTGGTGGCCTTGAGATTGCAGGAAGTGGAAGGCATTCCGCAGCGAAGGTCACAGTCACCGTTGCTTTTTGATCACACTTATTATTTATACTCTTATTGTTTACTTTTAGGTGATACAATAATATAGAATTGAACATTGGCACCAGTTGAACTTAATTTTGTGGAAATAATAATTGAGTTTCAAATTTTCAGTATTGGGAAATGGACTTCACTACTTTGTCAGTTTGTGCTTTTATTAAATTTTAAAGAAACTATATTAAATTTTAATCCATTTATGAGTGCTTTAAACCTTAAGTCTTTGTTCTGCTGATTATGAAGCTAGACGTACAAAGTAAAATGCAGTATTATGCAAGATTGACACTTTATTTATTTAGTTTATTTATTTTTTCACTTTTATATAGCGCTTTTCCAGCTTATGAACTGCCCAAGGCACTGGTCAATGCAGGATCTAAACTCAAGCCGCCTGAGGCGCCCTCCTGCAACCTTTGAGCTCATAGTCCAGCCCAGAAGACCTAGCATAATCCTTAGCAACTATGGATGGGGAGAAGGGACCTAGTGTGTGCTGGGTGTATTTGTCGCTGGCAGTCACCCTACCCATCTAGGACATGAGCATCAGGATTTTTAAAGTCCATGCTATTGCATCATCTATGAGGCGCATGCGCAAAGATGGCGGCTATTTAAAATTGTTGTGCAAAGAATAGGAAAATTTTTGGTCGCCTAAATCATTTTCAAATATTTGGCTTTACTAGTTTAAACATTAATTTGGTGTCTGTTACAATGGTTAAAATATATTTTACCATTGTTTTTGTAGAAAGTGTCTAGTGTGGGAAAAAAGGAAGTTTCGTTCACTGACCTATGTGTACATGACTAACTAAATTCAGTAACGAGTGTACTCACTGCTCAAGTTTGATGTGATTGTTTGACTTTCCACTCGTATAATATTAATTCCTTATTCAATTGTTCTCTTAAAAATAAGTTTTACTAATTGATCTAATTCATTAACTTAACAGGTGAGTGCATTTTTATTTTATCTGGATAATTTTGTAAATTTATATTGCTAGTAAATAACTAGTAAAGGGCACTATTGCCAGTTTTGCCGTATTGCCTATTGGCGGAGTATTGCATTGAGTAGGTTACTGTGGTGTTATTACTATTTAAAAAAACAAACAACTATATATATATATACCAATATTACTATACTACACTAGTATTAGCTTAGAAGAAAATGTCCCAGCACCGCAGTAAGAAAAACAAAAAAGCTGGTAAAGCTAGTACACAGCAGTTAGCAGCATGGCAATGCATTGTTTGTGATGTTCCATGTGATGATGGGGAGGATGATTCTATTGAATGTTTTCTTTGTAAGAATTGGGCACACAAGGAGTGCAGTGGGTTGGATGAAAAAATCTTTCCTTCGTTGTCTGATCCCAAACAGCATAATTTACAGTGGATTTGTAAACCTTGTCTGGAAAAGAGTATTGAACCGCAGTCAAGATTTGATAACAGGATGGACAAACTTCTGGATTTGATTCCGTTGATTCATTCTCTCAGCTCTCGGCTCGAAAACATTGAAAAAGGGTTGATGGGAGAAAAGCTGGAAGAAAAAATAGAGGAGGTGGTGGACAGAAAGTTGGCTGAGATAATGGAGGAGCAGAGGGAGGTAGAGAAGAGGATGAAAAATCTCATTATTGTGAATCTGAAAGAAAGCACCCAAACTGAGTTTGAGGAAAGAAAGGAGGACCTAGCAGCTGCTAAAACTCTCTTGGGGAAGTTGGTCACTTTAGAGAGTGATGACCTGGTAGAACCCGTCAGGCTAGGTAAGATTGGGGGCAGTAGACCTAGGATGTTAAGAGTGACAGTGAAATCAGAAGAGAAAAAGAAAGAGATTCTTAGAAAAGCTCCAGAGTTGAGCAAAGGTGTTCTGAAAAGCGAGAAAAAAAAAAAATGTCAACCCTGACTACACCCAAAAGCAGCGAGAAAAGAACAAAGAACTGAGGATGGAAAAGAAAAGGCGTACAAATGAAGGGGAGGAGAACCTGGTGATAAGAAATGGGAAGATTGTCTCTCTGAAAGCAAGGCAAGGTGGGAGGTTCATGGACGACACTGATGCTGGCGCTGGCCCTAAACCAGCACAGTCATCCAGTGGTACTGAGTGACTTGAAGGTCACAAAGATCATGTAAATAGTGTACATACTATAAATAATGTCAATAGCAATAAATTTAAAATTCATACTACTTCTACAAGTTCTATCTGCAAGTTTAATCATGGTAAGAATACAAAACTTAAAAAAAGAAAGGGTAACAAAAATACTAACATAGATAGTGGTACGTGTATTATGATGTATTCTAATGTGGATGGGCTGTTAAATAAAAAAGATGAATTGTTAAGTCGAGTTGATGACCTAAAACCTTCTATTATCGCTTTAACTGAGATAAAAGCAAAAAATGCTAAATCGTTTGTTGAGGAGGAGTATTATATTTCAAACTATGATATGTTTGTAAATGTTAATCACAAAAGAGGGGTTGTTTTATATGTGGATTCAAAATTAAATGCTCGTGAATGTGATGTATTGAATAGAAACAGTTTTGAGGAAAGTGTATGGTGTACATTTACTAGTGCAAATAATGAAAGAGTACTCTTAGGGTGTATATACAGGAGTCCTAACACAAGTGATGAAGATAATGATGACAAACTTTTCCAGTTACTAAAGTCAGATGAAATGATAAAGTATGATAAAATATGTATATCTGGTGATTTTAACTATCCCAATGTATGTTGGGATGGTATCTGGTCAGGACAAAATAATTACGAAATAATTGAAAAAGTACAGGATGCTTTTTTGATACAAAAAGTGAGTGAACCGACAAGAAGGAGGGTGGGTCAGAAACCGACTTTAGATGATTGGATACTTGTAAATGATAGCGATTTAGTATCAGAAATTCGTTATCTTGATCCTCTAGGTAAGAGTGATCACAATATTTTAAGTTTTAATTTATGTGTCTCAATGAAAAAAAGTAAACATGAAATAAAGTATGTCTATGATCTTAATAAGGGGGACTACTCTCGACTGAGAAATTTTGTGAAAACATATGACTGGTCTGTGTTAGAACATAATGATGTTGAGAAAGCATGGGTCTACTTGAAAGAAGCTATACAAACTGGTATGGATGAATGTATCCCAAAGAAAAGAAAGGCAGATCGTAAAAGATATAAACCTGTTTGGATGAATAATAAGTTACTTAAACAAATTAAAAAGAAGTATAATGTGTATAGGAGATATCAGTGTACTAAATCTGGACAAGATTATTTAAAATATATTAAGATAAGAAATAAATGTACTAAAGCATTGAAAATAACCCGTAAAGAATATGAAAAACTGATTGCAAATGAGAGTAAAAATAATCCGAAAAAATTTTGGAAATACGTACAGGATAGAATGAAAATTAGCCAGGGAATTAGTTCGTTAAAGAGAGCAGATGGATCCTTAGCTGAAGATGATGTTACTAAAGCTGAAACACTAAATGATTTCTTTTCTAGTGTATATGGGTCTGTCTACAAAGCTGAGCACCGCGAGGGGTGCTGCTTTTCTAGATAATATTTATCACAACAAGCTGCTTATTTGCCTTTCCTTTTGCTATTATCTTATTTAAAAGTGATCGGAGAGATAGTATTAATAATTTCAAGACGAAAATATCTATAGAACCTTTGTATTTGCTTTGTAAATGTCTGAAAGTGGCCTAAAATTTGACCTAATTTTGTGACATGAGAATGACCGGGTTTTCTTCTAAGTATTTACATAAATAACGATGTCATAGAACACGTAAAATTATTATAATCTAACTCATTAGTAATAGTTTAAACATGCACAGTACTTACAAAACCAATTTGTTTTGTATTTTGTGTATTATAGCCGGAGTAAATTTGGTTGTCCAGCGTAATGCATGGTTTCCGAAACAGGCAGAATGTTTTCAAAAATTGATCTTCGTCTTAAGCGCAAGAATACATGTTTTTTTTAGAGTTGTCTTTCTTGTTGGTATGTTATGAATGAATTCCAATGTTTACAAATAACAATTTAGTCGTTATGTAAATGCTTTGATGGTCTGAAAAGCATCGGTTGACATCGTTTCCGGATTTTCGTGTGACGCTGGACAACACACAAATTTATTTTGCTTATTTCAAAGCATACCTAGTAGGACTATTTTAATGACGTAAAGTAGGCCTCATTATCGGATTGATATATACACTCGTCCCTTCTCGCGTGGTTTCATTTTACGCGGAGAATCTTTTTCATTGTGTGTGGTTTCCGAGTATCACGTAGTTGTTACATTGGACAACGCACGCAGTGTCACCAAGAAAACTGACTCCTTACAGTAAGATTCTTCATGTTTATATAATATTTTATGTTTATTTAGTTGTTAGGATAAGTTTAATTCGACTGTGGTGCCTATTTTAATGAAAATAGATCTCCGGCTAGTCTAACGTAATTAGAAGCCAAGAAACCATTATTTTTTTTGCCGTTCTTGTTCCGATGGATGATGAGATCCGTTCAAAATTTGTTAATGAATAAATAAAAATGCTCTTTGAAACAGCAGTGACAAGTAAACTTATTTAAATTTATTATTTGACTTGATTTGGATACGCTAAGTTTGATAAATATTATTTAGCCGAATATAATTTATCGTCAAGCTTCATTTGGTTTCCGTGTTACATTGGACATTATTTTTTAAAATAAAAACCAGATTTTTTTTAATAGAGACCTGTAAGATCTCACTTTTATTTTGTGATTATGTTATAATATTATACACAATTTGTATGTGCAGTAGTTGTTTCAGGTTGTTTCATTTTAAGTATAAAAGAACTTTTAACGATTAAAATTTGTAGAAAATTGATTGACTTGATAATGTATCAATAGATAAACTTCTTTACTAATGTAAACATTTCTTTTTAATCTTATATCTATTTGATAGCAAATCTCTTTATAAATAAAGATTCTTTGCCAACTTTATATATATATATATTGTTGGTTTTTAAGTACTATTTGGTTTCCGTGTTACATTGGACATTTCGTTGAGTGTGTACACTAAAGGTCTGACTACATGCATATAAGGTCAAAACTTATCTTCTAACCTGCATGGCATGATCACACACATACATATCTTTCAAATAAACTACAAAATGTATGTATTTGACAACTTTTATTTTTGGGCACCCATGTCACAAAAAGTGAACCAACTTTGTAGACAGAGCCATTTACTAAAGAAGATGCTAACGATATTCCTGTGATACCAGAGGGAGAGTATTCCAGTGGTGTTTTTCTGGGCGATATAAGAATAACTTCTGTAGCGGTAAAAGACAAACTTAAAGAATTAGACCCCACGAAGGCACAAGGCCCGGACAGAATTGCATCCAAGGTACTAAAAGAGCTGTGTGAAGAGTTGTCTGGTCCCTTGTGTCTATTGTTTAATAAGTCATTAGAAGAGGGGATATTGCCTGAGGAATGGAAAAGTGCGGAAGTGACAGCAATTTTTAAAAAGGGCTCCAAATCAGATCCTGGAAATTATCGGCCAGTGAGTTTGACTTGTATTACATGTAAAGTTTTAGAGTCTCTAGTCCGGGATGTCATTGTGTCATACTTTACGGATAATAAATTATTTGCAGATTGTCAGCATGGGTTCAGAAAACGTAGGTCTTGTGTGACACAGTTGTTAGAGGTTATGGAGGATTTGACGGCTTTAATTGATGATGGGAATGATGTTGATATAGTGTATTGTGATTTTAGAAAGGCGTTTGATTCTGTGCCACATAAGAGACTGTTGTTAAAGTTGGCTGCATATATGGAATAGGAGGAAATGTTCTTAAATGGATATCAAGCTCTTTGTTTGAACGTAAACAGTGGGTTAAAGTTGGTTCAGAAAGGTCTAAAGATGCTAGAGTTTTAAGTGGTATTCCACAGGGGAGTATTTTAGGTCCAATTCTTTTTACTATATATATTAATGATTTACCTGAGATACTGGAGAGTACGGTTAAGATATTTGCTGATGACACTAAAATATATATAATACAACATCGAAATCTAAGGTCATTCAAGATGATTTACATAAGCTACAGCAATGGTGTGAGAAGTGGAAGTTATATTTAAATGTGCAGAAATGTAAAGTTATGCATGTGGGGAAAGGAAATCATGGATGCAAATATTCAATGTTGATAAAAGATGAAGTTTATAAATTAAATGTAAGCGATAATGAAAAAGACTTGGGTGTAACTTTTGATTGCAAGTTAAAATTCGACGCACATATATTCAGAGAGTGGTAACTAAAGCAAACCAAATGTTAGGCATAATCAAAAGAGCATTCACATACTTGGAAAAAGAAACGTTTTTAAAACTGTATAAAGCTTTTGTAAGACCTCATGTTGAATATGCTAACGTTGTTTGGAGTCCATATTTGAAAAGGCAGTCTGTAGCCATAGAAAAAATTCAACGACGAGCCACAAAACTATTATCTGAGTGTTGTGACATGACATATGAAGAGAGATTAAGGTATCTGGGCCTTCACTCTCTGAAAGGACGTAGGATCAGGGGTGATTTAATTCAGACATTCAAAATAATTAATAATGTAGAGGATGTTACTACTAATACTTTTTTCTTACTTGATCAATCTAACATAACTAGGAAGCGTGAAGGTAAAATTTTCATAAAATATTGTAGAACTAACCAACGAAAATTTTCATTTGCACATAGAGTAGCTAATTATTGGAATTCTTTACCAACAAATATTAAATTTGCACCATCTGTAAATAGTTTAAAAAACCACATAGACACTGATTCAAAATTTCAAAATTTATTCTATCAATATGACTAGAAAAGATTTCAAATTATGCATGCAAATCATATTGCTAACTATATATATATCATAAACAATGAGGGGACGTCTTTATAAGCCGCGAGGCTTTAGGCAGCGATGCCTGTCCTACACTACTACTACTACTACTACTACTACTATTGAATGCATGTGTGCACAGACTAGACCTTGGTTTGTATTCTGATTCAAAAGGGACTTATGAGATATTATAATTTGGAAGGAACATTGATTGTTATTATTTTTATTATTATTAACAATAATTGTTATTTATTTTTTACTTTTAGTTGTTATTTTTTTAGTTTAGACGTGAAATTAAAATATTGGATTGGATTGTATCAGAAATGGTGGCCTGTGGGCATCATAGTACTAGGGCTGTCTATAGAGAGCTATCTAGTAATCTACTGCTTTTCTTTAGAGAATCCACTCTGAGTAATGTCCTATGTATCCTTATGCTAGTGTCACGTGGGGTTTATGGGCTCTGCACAATGGAATTATGGACCCTCACGTTTATTCGGTGGGAACTGCTAGTAAGTCACCCTATGAATTACTTTAATAAATTTATTTGTTTAGCTCGTTCTGTGTTAAGGTTGGGGTACAGAGACAGATAGAAAAATGGTAAAAGATTACTGTCACACTAGCTTTCACACGGCTGTGAATCATATGTAGTCCAGCCACTTGATAACAGTTAAAATCACACATTTATTTCTTCTACTCTATACAAGGTTTTCTAGGTACTAATCTAACTTAAAAAGTCTCAGTCAATGCTAATAGTTCGATCGCTGATAGTCTAGGCAGCTGTTTTTTCTTCCTCGGGCACTTGCTATTATATTTCATGTAGATTGGACTACTGTGGTCCGTTTTACAGTTTCTGAAGAGTGGACTACTGTGGTCCGTTTTCGATCAGTTTAAGTGCACTATTGTGTAAACACTTAACTCCGTATGGTGCGTTCGAAGTCCTTCTGTGAGGTAGCTTCTGGTACGCCTGTGTAGTTGTGTAGTTGGGTTCCCTTGCCACGCTGTGCGGTCTTGTAGGGTGTGATCCAGGGTAACTCTCTCCGACTTGTGCGGTAGAGGCCACGCAGACAACTCGTCGTTTCTGTGGAGTTGGGCGCACGGGATAGCTCGCCTGCTCGTCTGTAATATAAGAGACGAAATTCTGCACAACCCTGAATAATCGGTTTGTGCAGAGCGTCTCACTGAAAGCCAAAGTAGCCCTCAGTGATAGCTCCACATCTCTATACATAAGCGACGAACATTCTGCTACTTCCGGGGTCCACTGGAATCTCAACTCTAAATTCCTATACATACATAAATATCAATCGTGTCTAACTATACACATACAGAATTAATAATAATATAAACATTCACGGGTACAGCCACTGGTCTGCAAACATACGTATAAGTTAAACAACAGTGGTTCCGTACAGTATACAACATGGCGGCGCAACCGGTCGTGTTTCGCCACGTGTTCGGCTGTTCCACGTGTTCACGCAAATTCGGATTAACAATTCACATTTATGCATAGCAAATTCTTCAAACATAATTTCAACAATAATACAAATATATCACGATGAAACAGAAGTGTGTTCATTTACCTGTCTGACAAGTTCAGGCCCGTGGCGACTTAATAGAATTCTAAGATTCTTAAGTCCTGCTTCCTGGTCTATGTGTGGAGAGATTTCTCTGCCAGCTTTCTAGCTGTTAACACTTCGGTGTCTTACTCCCAACTGACCTAAGATAAGCTAGGTTTGGACCCAGCCAAACTGGCTCCAACCGCTTTGCCTAAGCTCTCATTGGTTAAAATGTTTACGACTCTCGCCCACAGTGTTGAGTCACTGCGCTGTGAGGGTCTGGCTCGCAGTGTGTACTTTAATTGCTTGATGTGTAATATACTGACTCTCTACTGTTACAAAGACTACACAAGGCTGAATAGTCAATAGGCAGAGTTAAAACTAGCCTGTTCATGACAGCTAGTAACGAAAGAAAATGGTTTAGTCAACAAAGGTAAACACTATTTTAACAAATAAAAGGATATCGAATAGTTTAATAAATTACAGATTTCCATCAAATTCACCTTCAAGAATTAGATGGAGCTTCGTGTCCTTTTGCAGTCAGTGTCGGAGTCAAGTTTATTGAACGTACAGTGCGATAAGACCTACCAACCTAGGCTTTAAGCCATTGCACTATGTTACGTTGAAACGCGTACGAAAGTATGTCGGAAACGCGCACGATAGATCTAATCGTTTCGATTTGCAAAGTATTCAATAATAGAGTTTATTTACCTTTGATTTGAGTTTGCGTTGTGGTTAGAGGAAGCTTTGTATTACGTTGATAATTTTCGTTAGTCGATATTGTTGGAGAATCCTCTAGATCTCCTTGTTTACTATCGATCGAAGTTTCTTGATGGACGTAGATAATTGCGAACATTCTGGGACGGGAAATAATAATGTATGACGTAAGTCAGTGATGACGATCTTTTATTTGATTGGTGGTAGTGCGTCATTTCTACCGGGTTCGAAATTGTTCGGGAAGAGAGAGAGGTTATAAAATTGTGTGCCGCACTGTTGTTGAGAGATAGTTATTGTTGTTGATAGTGAAGTTGTTGATAGTAAGTTGGAAAGTAAATTTGAGAGTGGAAAGGCGATTGAGCGATTGTATGCAGTTGTTGATGTGTGCTGAATAAAAGTGGAAAACTTCATACGTCGACTCCGTGTCTTGTATGCTGAGTGAGCAGGCTGCGTGGATATACGAATCTGAGTTACACCTTATCAGGAATTCAGCATTGGGGCTGAATCAAATACTGATAAAGAAGACAACAACATCAAACGGAGTGTAACACACACAGGCTGTGTTTGATAGCATAGTTACCGATCTTAATCACTCTGTGCGAGTAGGCCTAGGCCTATTTCAACTTCAAGCAGGCTAGAGGCGACATAAATCTCAGCCATCTTTGCTACGAGATGTGCACAAGAAGATGAGACTGACAACCTAAATTCCCAAGCAAGGTGTTAAGCGTTTTAAACTTAAAGTGGGGAAAAAAAGATGAACAAAATGGTACTCACGCACTTTTCACAAGTCAACACACACACCTCATACACACATTCATGCCAGTGATTCATGCAAACACACTCACGTCAAGCTATGGAAGCATAGAGAGACCAATTAGTCCGAGCTTTGTGATTGATTGAAAGTGCAGAATGTAAACCAATTAACATCGAGGCAACTTTTGAGTCGCCTGGGCTGTGCTAAGTTTCCTAAAGAGTAATAATAATAAATTGCATTTATACAGCGCATTTTTCATTAGAATAACAACTCAGTACGCTTGCACACATCATTCGTACGCATTATCACAACATTCGCACTACATCATGTCCACATCATTCAGAAAGTATTATTTATTTTCTTAATATTTACACAGAAAAGGCCTTGCGGAACTAGTGCGTTTTTAAGCAGCTCATGAAGGAAACAAGGTCTCGATCTGTACAATGGCTTAAACCGGCAGGCAGCACATTTTAAACCTTGGGTGCTTGAAAACTAAAAGACTGCTCGCCAATTGTGGCCAAGTGGGCTAAGGCGGGACTAACTTGCCTTGTCCACAAGCCAGAAACCAATGGCGCCTGACAGGTGTGGGTTCGAGCCAGCATCTGGGCATTATGTTTCTCAGAATATTATTTACTTTCGACTCGGGCAACGTCTCGGGGGTTTTCTCCGGGTACTCCGGTTTGCTCCCCCAGCAAAAATTTCAAAAATTCACAATAATGTTAGGTAGGTAGGGTTTGGGCGCGCCACTGGCTGCGACTCTGCCTTCCCCGGGGGAGGCGGCCCAGAGTTTCCCGATAGAAAAGGATAATAAACTGCAGCAGCAGCAAAAAAAAAATTGTTTTAAGCCAATGTTTGGTCGTTTTCAAAAGTTTTTCATCTGACGAGCGCAAAGAACGAATTGTAGTGTAGGTAGTGAGTACCTCAGACAGATATGGTGGAAGTGACTAGTCAAAGTGGCGGAAAGCTAGGAGAGCAATTTTGTATTCAATGCGGAACTTTACAGGGAGCCAGTGAAGATCCTTTAGAAGAGGTGTCACATGATCACTCTTCCGTTTTTTAAGCACAAGCTGAGCAGCACAGTTCTGTACACGCTGCAGTCGGCTAACTTCTTCAATGGGGAGACCAGCTAGAACTGAATTACAATAATCAAGTCTAGATCATAGATGTCACAAAAGCGCTGACCAAATGTGTGCATTCATCCCTCGAAAGAAACTGCCTCAAGAACGCAATACGCCGAAGCTCAAAAAAGGACAAACGACAGATGGTACTGATGTGGTCATGCATGGACAAAGAACTATCTCGCTTGACACCCAAATAGCGAACAATATTACTAAATACACTGCCGCCATTGTTTGCAGTATCGCTGTCGACCAGCCTAAGAATGGGAAGGTGCGCCAACAGGTATAACCTCGGTCTTGTCAGGGTTAAGCACCAACCTGTTGCTATTCATCCAACTTCCAAGCCTGGACACTGTCAATACATGTTTCTAATTCAGACACAACAGAAGGGAAATAATCAGCCTTGTATCATCTGCGTATTTGTGGAACACGCAGTTGCAAGCTGTGATTACATTAGATAGTGTTTGGGAGTACAACACAAACAAAACATGACCGAGCACGGAGCCCTGGGGGACTCTGCATAACAGGGGACTATGAGCAGAGGTATTGCAATCAATGACAACAGACTGGTAACGGTCAGTGAGATACGAGGAAAACCACTCAAGAACAGTCCCTCGTAAACCAAATGTAGTGTGCAATCTCTCTAGAAGCATGTGGTGATCCAGCGTGTCAAACGCAGCACTCAGATCTAACAATGCTACAAGAGAAACACGCTTCTCGTCAGCCTGTCCAAGTAAACAATCAAGGACACTGAGAAAAGCAGTCTCACAACTACTATTCTTCCCGTATGCTGATTGGTAGGTTTCTAAAAGACTGTTTTGAGATAGATGATCTTGTAACTGTTTTAACACAACCTTCTCCAGGATCTTGGAATTAAATGGAACATTAGATACAGGTCTATAATTGTTTAGTACATCTCTGTCAAGTCCAGTTTTTTTCAATAACGGTGTCAGGATTGCCTGTCTAAACTGCTTTGGGACAGTACCTGAGTGAACACTGTTATAAGAAGCAGCTGTTTGTATGACACTCGCTCAGAAATAAAGCCTTTGTGTTTTGATTAATGTCACATTCTCACATCGTATGGAGATTTTTAAGGCGTGTTTTTAGGACCATTTGTAACATTTAAGACGTTGCTTCTCACATCTAATCGGCGATTCTAAGGCATGATTTTGAAAATCTTAAGGCATGATCACGTCCGATCTCTGTGTAGTGTGGAGCCCTGTCGTCAACCTAGAAACTACGTTGATTTGCTGTATTGAGTCACAGAACTAGGACAGGGTGTCCAGTTTTTCCTAAGACTAATCATATTTATCATGAAAAATTTGGTTTTTAAAGAGCTTTGTGAGCGTTTGAACATTGAACCATAATCATTATACTATTTATAGTAGGGTTTGTTGATAGGGTTTAAAAGTGAAATTTGGAACTCTATGTACACCCTTGTGAAAAACTATACAATAGTCAATAGCCAGCCAAGTCAACATGCTTCTTTGCTATCACTAGTAATAAATAGGCCTAGTGCTACAGTCACAGTATCGTTACAGTAAAATCCAAATTTTAATGGATTCAGACTGTACAGCTTTACATTTTTAATGACTGACTGGATAGCCAAAAACATTTTACAATTTAAACTTTTAGAGAGACAGGGTTAAAAAGACAACAACCACTTTCTGAGCATTTGGGAAGAAGGCACACTGTTTTTAAATTATCGTCTAACATTCACATTTTAAACTTTTTCAACAATTTAAACTGCTTTGCATTCCTGATCATACCTATCACACAAGTTACAACAATTTATTTTTTTAAATTATTTTAAAATAGATGCTCATGCTACTTAACTCCCTTGTGATCAGTGTTAATTTTTAGAGTGCGCCTTGTACCTAGGACACATAGAATGTCAAACCTAGCGCATCAAATATTTCCCTCCGTGGCAATGAACAGCTTGCTTGTCGCTGCTATTATCATCTGCTAGACTTAACAGAGGACAGCTTCCAGCACCGTGCATCAGTGATGGAGAAAGTTTTTAAGCTAGGGGTATTTATACCCTCAACCAAAACATGTGGGGGTTTTCATTCCCTCATTGCAAACATTAGGGGTTTTTTTATACCCCCTTTCAGTTTTTTAGGGGGTACACCAACATAAGTAATAAACACTTTGTTTGCACAGCATAGAACCATTTTCTTTCAGTGTTAGCCACGGAAATTTCAGGAGCCATTTCTCCTGGAAAGTCTTTTCATCAGTTTGAGTTTCTTCAGCTGGGCCCGGTTGCGGCTCACCTTTTTCTTCTCTTACCGAGCACTCAAAGCCAAAGGCTGACAAAAAGTTTGTTTTTCTTTTCCTTCATCTTATTTTAATTTTTTTGAGCAATTAGTTTTGCTTCGGTTTCCCCTCAGATCGCTGCTTGTCGGCCATGTTTAATGTTGGGTTGTTGTCAGTCTTATATAGCCAATCAAAAGCGTCGAGAAAAAATAGTGAATATTATCGTGCATATGATTGGCTGTTTCTCGGAAGCGACAGAATGAATAGGAGAGGGAGAGAGGGTGGTAGGCGGTCGTGCAGGACGCACAGGCACACGATCCAAATCGAGCGAAAGCTGTACGCACAACCGAAATAGTTGTACCTGATGATACCTCCCAGCAATTTAGCTTTACGTTTTCATACCCCTTTGGCACTGACTTGGTGCGTGTTTATACCCTTTCATTACATGTTCGTTACGTGATTTCCCGACTCAGTACGTAAAACACGTACGATTGTACAGATCTCCATCACTGGTGCATCATGCATGATGGACTTTTTCGATGTCAGAAATGCTGCGCCACTTGAAAATGTCAATGTATAGTATAATATAATAGTAATGATTATTAGATTGAAATGTGCCAATTTTCTCTTTGCCGGTACCCAAATCAGTAAAAATGACCCTTTTTTATGCCCAGTGTGGTCATCTGACTTGTGCATTTTGGACTCAAAAAATGAACAGTCCGAGTGAGGTACACAATTTCTGCTGTATGCATGATTCATTTTATATTGGGCTTGACGTGAAAACCGATAATTCCATTTACCATGCAAGAGCAATGAGTACTAAAGGGTCTCTATCCATTACCTACGAAAAATGTATATATTTAAAAAAATATATATATTAAAGGGCCCCAGTTCGAAGGCGTTGACTTTTGGCTAACATGACTTGAGCCTAAACAAAAATGGGCTTTCGTTGCTCAGACAAACTGCTAATGTTTGAATTTTTCGTTTCTAATCTGACAGGGAGAACTTTCCCCTGTTTCATGGTATTCCAATACGTTGTACTGTATCTGATATTGATTTATTTTTATTTTATTTATTTTAACAACTTTATTATCACCAAGGTGAAATTCGGGCACTTTCATTTTTGAAAGTACAGCAGCCCCAAGTGAAGCGCTTTACCAAAGGTACATGCTGGGTGTGTTCTTGTCACTGGCACTCACCCGTCTAGGACATTAGCGTCAGGATCTTTAAAATGCGTTATGATGGAATGCATGCGACACAGACAGACCCTCGGTTTATACTCTCATCCGAAGGAGTAGGAAACGGGAGTAAAGGGTCTTTCCCAAGGACACAACACAATGCCCCAGCCTGGACTCGCACTCGGGACTTTCAGATCCGCAAGCTAACGCTCTAACCACTCGGCCACCGCTCCGAGATCGATAGCTATTGGTTGCTATTGATTGGCACAAAAACTAGGAATTTATCGATTGAAGAAATAACTATACATTCACAAGATTTGTTTTTGGGTTGCAAGCTAATTTATTTTCAGTGGGGCCACACTCTTTGTGAATGTTAAAAGCTAAGGATCTGTCCAAGGCGCCTGGTCAAATTCTTACACAGTTGTGACTAATAATATCCTATCCTAACCCGCAACTCAAAAGTCGTTGGGGCACCTCAGATGATCGTTTAACCAGTGTACTCCATTTTTATCTGTCCTCAGCAACCCTCATGGATTCGTGTAACGAAAAGGGGTATTTCAAGAATTGCGTTTATGCGTACGTGGAAATCTGCATGTTCTCCCGTCTCACAACTTCTTTCTTCATCTTAGTCTTTCTTCTTTGTTTCCTTCTTCTTCTTTATTCTTCTTTGGCTGCTTCTCTCCTTTGCTGCTGCTGCAGTTGCCTCTTCTTCGTCCCTTCTTTATTCTTAGTTGCTTCCTTTCTGCTGCTGCTGCTGCTACGGTTTCCTCTTCTTCTTTATTCTTCTTCGTCTGCTTCTCTTTTTTTTAATTCTTCTTCATCTGCTTCTCTTTACTTTATTCTGCTTCTTCTTCTTCCTTGAGGCCCCCAGCAGGAAACTTCTGCAGACAAAGGAGTTTACCACAACTAAGTTTCTTGATACATAAACTTTCTTTGGACTACCACATATACCGCTCTCTTCTCAGTGACGGGACAATGCAGCAATACAATTCAAACTCCATCCATGATGAATACAGTTCACAACATAAGCAAAGTCTACAACTAATTATAACAACTGATTATTACGCCATGACACCAATACTTTTATTCATACAGATAAATGTAATGCTATACACTGCAATTGAAGTTTCAACTTCAAATCAAATAATGATCCGAATTCAATTCGTAATTCAAAAATTACAATGAACCACCATGTTCAGCTCCTCCCTACTCCATTCTTCACATTAATATCAAAATTTATTTATTATTAATTTTATTACATAACAAAATACAATAATCATTTGAAAAATACTATTACAGTTATAATAATACAACATTTTAAATGATAAACAATATACCTGCAGACACAGCTGCGAGAAGTCCAGAGCAACCACTCCTTAGTATAGTCAATTAAAGAATGAATATAATTTGAATGTACATTGGGGAACTGTCATGTGACCATCTCAACCAATCAGAATTTAGCTCTCATAAAAAAAGTTCTACCAATATCTTCTCACAGGAAAGAGACTACAATAGTACAATAATATAAAGTCCTAGGACCCAAATACTATAAAACCGGTCCTTGACAATTCGGTCAGTGTCAAACTAATCCATTCTCTAATGTTGTCCTCCCACCTCTTTTTCTCTCTCCCTCTTCTTCTTGCCTCCTTATTCCATGGATGGTCTTAGCAAGGCCTAATGCTCTGGTAATGTGGTCATATCATTGGAGTTTCCGTTTCTTCACCACTGGGAGCAAGTCATCATGTTGTCCAAGGGCTTGTGTGATGGTCTGTTGGACTTTGCCATTGGTGATGTGCTGGGTATAGGAATTTCTTACTTTTATATTATAGCATTTATCATTTATGACAAATATCTAAAAAGTCCATCATGCATGGTGTTGGGAGCTGTTCTTTATTAAGTCTAGCAGATGATAACGGCAGCGACAAACATGCTGTTCATTGCGATGGAGGGAAATATTTGATGCGCTGCGCTGATTGGCACATTAGGTTTGACATTCTATGCATCCTAGGTACAAGGTGCACTCTAAAAATGAACACTGATCACAACAAGGGAGTTAAAGTAGTACGAGGAATCTATTAATAAAATGATAAAGTGGCTGATGATAGGACCACTTAAAAATTGTAATTTCTCCGTAGAAATGTTCAAGCTCTTTTGTTGTGTTCCTGTGTCAGGAAGATGAATTTTTATTAATTGCACTGAAAAGAACAAAACTTTAAAATCTTTCCTTGCACAGAATATTTATTTTTATATTGTTTTCTGCTCGACATAATCTGCTTGTCTGTTAAAATTAATTAACATCCGCTGTTTCTATTTGTGTGTGTGTGCAGACTCTTGAGAAGCTAGCAACAAATGCGGACGATGAGCAGTTTGAGAATCAAGTAATTGGAATATGGCTAGTGTTTCAGACCTTCATTGACCTAGTACCAAAGCTTGTTCATTGTGCAGACTTTGTGAACTTCGTCGACAAATTATTCAAGTAAGTGTTTGTATCTTGTGCGATTGTGACTGTTTATTATTTTAGACTTGTATGGATGTATTAGTTCAGTGAACGCTGTTTTACGCAAGAAGAATATTTTTATTAAAGTTCACACTACCTGTGCTTCTCAAACAGAAGCCTATTGGGTCATATGTAAAGTTCATACAGTAGCGAAAAAATGTTATGCTATATTAATTGCGAATCCAGGAGTGAGATTTAGCGGTCGCCCGAGGCGACTTAAAACTGGCTCTGGCGATCTCACTTTATAGTTGAGCCAGCCCGCCTGGCGACCTAAAAAAAAAAAAACTACTTGCAGACTTTTAGAAGCTCAGTCCGAAGCGAGAGCGTTTTTATGTCACTGTTCGTCTGCTACGAGTATAAAGCATACGCGAGGGTTATTTCCCTTTTCCTACTTCCCTTTTGCGCCATTCGCGCTGTCTGCTTTGTTTGTGAAAAAGACACTGCTACAAATTACGTGTATTGTCAAGGTGACGGTTGTTGATCCGAAAATGTGGAACTTTATTTCTGGGGTCAACGAACCCCCGCCAAAGAAGGCGAATTCTAGTTCGGAGAAGAAAGAGCATCACAAAGAGTATGGCTGAAACGTTCAGATGGCGAAGATCGATCTTGGCTCATTTTCGATAAAGAAGTTGGTCTAATGCACTGTACACATTGCCATAAATACGCGATTGTCGGGCTGCCTAAAAACCATGCGGGCTACCTCACTTTACTTCCTAGCTAGCCCGGCGGGCTAGTTAGTCTCCTGGGTTAAATCTCACCCCTGGGAATCCTATCGTGTCCAATGCAAATGATATAGAAACAGGGAACTTTTGATAGACTTCATTTGAAACCACTTCAGTTTTGTCTCCTGTATATTTTTTTGTTAAAATTAAAAACTTTCGACCATACAATGCATATGATATAGAAACAGGGAACTTTTGATAGACATATATATGTATTGTATGGTCGAAAGTTTTTAATTTTAACAAAAAAATATACAGGAGACAAAACTGAAGTGGTTTCAAATGAAGATTAATTATAGAGTGCTTATAACAAATTCAATCCGACCCAGAGACATGGGTGGACTCACAAGTAATCTTAGCAATTTTTGTAAATCTTAAAGAGACGCCATTTTCCATTATCTATGGCAATGTGAGCATGCACAAGCCTTTTTGCATTGACTTTGAAATCTATCTGAGGGACAAATGCCACAATTGTTCAAGACTTAGTCTTACTCTTAGCCCTGCAATTGTACTTTCTTTTTGGTTATGACAACAATATCAATACAGATGCACTATGTAGGTTTGGTTCATATTTTATGGATTGCTAAGTGTTCTGTACAAATGCAGAATAGCCAATACAAGACCAGAACTTCCAGTCTATTTTAGTATTTACAAGATTTAGCATACGCACATCAAAAAGGATACATGAAAATGGAATAACAATGAGACAGTGTCAGTATTTTTTATTTAAAATGGGCCCCATATTTAGAACTAATAGAATGAAACGTAGTGTTTAACATGCATGTGAACAATATTGGTATTACATTTTTGTATTAAAGAAAATCAAATTTTAAGTACTAAGACATAAATAACACTGTTTAGCATTTGTACTGTAATCCAAATTCAAGTTCTTTCATGCATTGTAACAGAAATTATAAACTCATTTTACAAAAGAAATTTTCAGTGAAAGATGTGCAATTCAGTAGTATTTTTTGCAAATATTGTTGCATTAAAAAATGCAAAAAAATAAAATAACAGGAATCTTAAGAGAAAATTTTGAAAGGAAACAAAATTACACTGTAATTATTGAGACACTTATTGCAGTTAATGATTATTTAAAACCTACGGGATACACAGCGGTGGTGTGATGACAAAATTTCACCTTCATTTTTCGAGATCTCTTAAAAACTTAGTTTTGTTTGATCTTGATATTATTTCCAGAGGTGCCTACCGTACGCGCTGGCGCGTATTTTTACGAATTTTCAACATAAAATACGACAATACGAGCAATTCCTTAAAAATACGCATTTTCGTGGTGTACCAAAAAAATATTTTTTTTCCCACTGATTTTATATGTTCCGATCTGCTATTTTCTTTACTTGCTGACCCTAGAGCGCATGCGCAAAAGTGAAATCTCGTGCGTGAGAGGTAGTGCGAGACTTTGTATCCGCCATTGGGCTAAACATGGTGTCGCGAAAGCGTATACACGTGAGTGACGATGAGAGCGAGTCTGAAGAAAAGCGGGGTAAGGTTGCAAGTAAGCAAAAAGCGCGACAACATTTCTTACGCGAATACCGTCAACGTTTTTTTGAGGAATAATCGAATCTTCGAAAGGAGTTCATTATGCTCACTGCAACAAAGAGTTCAGCATTGCCCTGCATAGGCCTACCATACGACATTCAGCGACACTTAGATTAGGTATTACGGACGAACATTTTATTTTGATTCAGGATGTTTTAGTTTGTTTTTATTATATAGTACAAACCTTTAGAAGATTAAAAAAAAAATTTAATTGTTAAAATCGGTCAATATTAAGGCACTCATTTAACTGTTCAAAGTGGGTAACCCTCACATGAAAATAAAACACGTTTTTCCCAAAAGTGGCTCGGGTGTCTAACATTAATAATACAAAGTGGATAAAAAGGCACTGTATTTAAACAACAAAATGCAGAACATGTATGCTCAGAAAACAAAAAGTGTTGCCAGACGAAAATAATGATGCATTTATATATATTCATAATTCATATTAATTAATTGTTGGACAATATGAAGATCTTTTGGGGGGGTTATGGAGTAAAATACAACACAAAAAAATGATATATTAGTGTGCATTTGTGACCATAACTTGTTGAGTTCTATATTATTTTGTTTCATGAGAGGATTAAAATGGCGAGCTGGAATTAGTATGAATTGATGTTTTGTGAATGTGGCAGTTTTCATGACAATAATTCTTTGATCAAATGTTGCGAGTTGCGCGAAATCTGACATTACACAAAATTTCATGCAGCCAGTACACAAATGGTCGGACTGGGGGTAGGCACCTCTGAATTATTTCTTGCTGTATTTTTTTCTTTCTTTCTAGTTTCTTTTAAAAAAAAATTTTTTTTTGTTTCTTTCTTTCTTTTAAAGTTATTTCTTTTTTTCCTAGGTTTCTTAAACATATCCTTCGTTTTGCAGAGAATGTGCGCGTGTGGTGATGAACATCAAATGGGCACAGCTGAAGGAGGAAGAGGCAACATGTCAGCAGAATTTGCAGTTGACTGTGGCTCGCTGCCACACCTTGATGGCCCAGCGAGGCATCCAGCGCTTCGCCGTGCTGCTGGAACTCATGGACAACCCCTGGACCGATTCGGGTTTGGGCGATGTCATGGGCAGGGAGGAGGATAATGAAGATGGAGAATGTAAGTGCTTTAAAAAGTATGTTATTTACCCAGAAAAGGAACTCCGACCTTGGTGTTTCCGTATGAAGATTTTAAAGTCGGCTTTGACAGTATCGCCAGTGGAGCAAGAGTTGGCTGCAGAATCTTGAAAGAGTTGACAATTAACAAGTTTATAAATACCTTCTGTGATGGAAAAAGAAGATCCTTGATAAACGATTGCTCTCCAAGAGACTCCCTGAAGAAGACTAGCACCAGAAAAAATGCCGCAGAGAAACTACCCGAAAGAAAGACTATGCCTGAAACGTCACAGAGACTTTTTTTTTTTTTTACCAAAGATCTTCTCAACTGGCAGTATGACTCTGCCATATTCTTTGATGATATGGTTATCATCTTTCGGGAATCCATTTTTCCGTTCTCTATAACACTACCATTGTTGTTTGAGAGTTAAAAAAAACGTACATCAAGCTCTGTATAATTTGCGGTTCTACACTGTATAGAAACAACTCATTATTATATTTTCTTCTCTCTCCCCTGTTCTAGGCCTGGCATACATTAAGACCCAGGACCCGGAGATCCTCAAGCTGCGTGTGGAGTTGATGCAGCAGCAGGACTGCGATGAATTCGCCCTCAATCTCAGCACCTGGTCCCTCAAGCATCCAACATTGGCTGGAGACTTGGGTCTGCGGAGCACACAGATGCGTCTCCTGCACCGGCTGGGCAACATTGATCGGCTGCAAGAAGAAGTGAGAAATTGGCCAAATGAGACATTTGTTTGTTGTTGTTTTTTTTTTCCTTTATTTTATATTTTGGGAAAGGAGGGCAGGTGTTGACATTTTGCTTAGACCACCTTCAGAAAATACAGAGATACGTGCATTCGACACAGAAACATGCGATTACATTAAAACGCCATGGAGCAACTGCTACAACCACCTTTAAAGACACCACACCACAACACCTGCACAGACACTCAAGCAGCCAAACACATGACCATGACGACGATGAAGAATAAGATGACTATGATGAAGATTAAGAAAACTGTTATGACCACGATGATGACAACAATGATGATGATGACAATGATGCAGAGGTGCCATCCAGTACGGATTGACCATATTTAATTCCGGCGAAGTGAATTAAATACGGAAATACGGTAGCTTTTATAAAACTACGGAGGAGAAGTTGCCGATCGTTTATCTTTGCCAGCGGTGCTTCTGTGCCGGTTTCTGGTCTCATAATAGTACTCCTGCACTCACTGAACGTCGCTGTGTTCAACAAGCTGATTTTCATGGTGATTTTATAGTAAAACAAGTGTGGTGTTCAACAAGCTGATTTTCACGGTGATTTTAGAGGACTGAAAATAGCCTGCTGTTTCAGAGGGAAGCCTGTCGTTACTTTATTTATTTATTTTTTTTTTTTATTTTAATGCTTTATTGTCCCTTTTCATCGGGAAATTCTGTGCCGCCTCCCCTGGGGAAGGCGTAGTCGCAGCCTGTGGCGCGCCCAAACCCAACCTACCTAACATTAGTTGTGATTTTGAAATTTTGCTGATATGGTGTTATAGGCTGGGTTTTGCGAGAGAAAAAAATACTGACAAGTGTTAAAAAAATACTGACAAACGGGTCCGGAAATACTGACAAGAAGATTAGGGGGTTGGTGTCGCGTTATATATATATATTTTATATTAATATATATATTGATGTTAAAAGGATGAATGAACAGTTGAAAGAATTTTATATAAATAGAATCAATTTATTCTTTTTATCATGCCCAAAATGATAAGAAACAGAAAAAATGATGTTGAGAAATAGAAAATAAAGAATAAAAGAAATTATTGACTATTCATTCGTCCTGTTTGCTTTTTTACAACTAAAAAAGAATACCACTGGTTGATGGTAGATGATATTTATTTCATATGATGTGAGGTGATACGATGAACCCGTGATGTCAAGGTTCTTATGTAATTATTTATTTACTAAAACTTAACTGGCGAGGAAAGTTCTGACTTCCTTGGTTGATACTAGTCTTGAAGTATTGCTCCTAGAACATTTAATCAGTCTCTGTCCTCACACTTGGCCAGGAGGATGATGCGTCGTCCAGCTGACTTCACATGGACGTCATAGGTATGGCTAATCCCATGTCATTAGTAGAGTAAGCATGAAGGATGGAGATAGATTTACATCAGGAGTCCAACGGCCAGAAATGTAAAGAAGAATGGAAAATAAAAATCCTTTCCCTGCGCACAGACAATTTAACAGGGACTAAATACACAATCCGTATCCTGTCGAATGACCAGCGAGGAACGCCGTTGACGTTGTTTGAATGAGAACCCTGCATATTCACGGGTTATTGTATCTTATTCTCAAAACATAATAACGTTCTTTCCTCGCTGTTCATCCACACTGTTCCAATGATCAAGAATGCACCAACATTCTTTATGAACTAAGCTAAACATGTTAAATTAACTATCACCATATAAACTTCACGCGCTGAAGAATTTATATGTAATGAGAACAACATGTTAAAATAACTATTATCATACAATTTGCATACATTGAAGAATAATACGAATCACCTTGATGAAGGACGATGAATGATTCGCATGGCGCAATGGACACAAGCACAAGACTACCCATTTCCCAGCTTCACACATCGAATCGTAACTTACCAGCTCAGGATTCGTTTGCAGTGTCTACGACACGTGTTGTTTAGGATGAGACGAGCTTTTCGAACCAACTTTATGACCTCAGTAATCCGAAATAGTGGTCTGGCGTAAACATACGTTCCTTGCCCTCCAAGATGGTTGCTCGAATGTTTTCCTAACGTTTATTTCCCACGTTCAGCCAATCGAAAGGATAGTACACAAATTGTCTATGGTAACAACAATCTAAAAATGAACTACACTAAATAAAACAAATGTCGCATACTGCGTCATTCCGAAAACAATATTATTATCGTCACTGTCTATGACGTATTGTCTATGACGCATTGTCTGGACTATAGCAGAATATCGAGGATGCGTAGAGTAGGCGCTTGTATCGCGACAGTTGGCACCTCTGATGATGATAACAATAAAGATGACGACGATGATGATGGTACGATGATGATGATGATGCTGCCATTTTTGGAATATGGGGTGAGGGTGAGACAGGGATACCACTTTGCTTAGACCTATCAGAAAATATGGATTACATGATACTTGGTGAAAGTTGGACCACATAGGTTTGAGTCGATGTAACTTGTAAGAGCTTGCGGAAGAAACTTTGTTTATTCAGTGCTCGGTTTTCATTTGTTTTCATATTGGCACTGTCGTATTGCATTGTCTGTGTCCCATTTTATAGGCTTTGTATTGTTAGATCAAACAACAACAACAAAAATCAAAAGAACGAACTCAAAATTATATTTAACTAATTTTGTGAAGTTTCAGATGATCTGCTAAACAAATTTAAAATAAAGATCTGAGTTGATTGTAAACAGATTTAAAATAAATATCAGCTTGAAATAGTGATAAGACTAAAATGAGCAGCTTACCTTCTTCTGCTTCATGCAAAATGTGAACAACAAGATTCTATCTCTCAACTTTGTCGTTGTGCCTTTTAATAGTGTCCTTATGCCTTCCCAAATATCTGTATTGGTGTGAAGTTATCTTAACTATGCCCTCATGGTGTTAATTTTCAGTGCCAGACCATGAGTGTTGCGGACAGTGTGCGTCTGATCAACAGCCTGCTGGAGAAAGAGGACCAGAAAGAGTTGTGCGTCACACTGGCACAGACATTCCTGGTACAGCATTGGATCACCGTGTCGGACAATGATGCTAATAAGGTAAGTTGGAGTGCTAGTTTTGGTCATACCTGCCTGTTGTAACGTTTAGGCGCTCTTTCATTTGGATGCAAATGTAGGGAAACATTGACAGCTAAACTGAACAGAAATAGGAAAAAAAAGAATAATGGCTAAACATGCCCAACAGCAGTTAGTGTGGCATAGAGTGCCAGCCTAGCATACTGGTTAGCATGAATCGGCTGCTAAGGCAGTGCAGTGTCTCTGTTCATTTGCGTGAGAGTGGGAGTTTGTTTGTCTTGTCAATATTTTATTGTCAGTAGTGTGAATAGGTTTAGTTTCTCTGCAAACTTTATACACCTGTGTTTATGTCGCTTATTTATCCATATTCATTCATTCGATCAATAATTCATTCATGTATTTGTTGCTTTGGCCAATTCTTCATGAAACTGCCTTGTTTTAGGTTTTAGCCTGTTAACGTTTTTGCTTAGCAAACATGCTCCTCTGTATCACTAATATTGTCAGCCTCCATCATTGGAATGTAAAGAGGTAGATCTTTGAAGTTCTTTGATTGTGAGGTCTGTTATTTGGTTGTTGTCCGTTTTGTACCAAAGTGCTAGTTTTGTATGTTGTACAGAACACTGTTAGTGTTACTACTGTAGTGCTAGTTTTGTATGTTGTACAGAACACTGTTAGTGTTACTACTGTAGTGCTAGTTTTCTATGTTGTACAGAACACTGTTAGTGTTACTACTGTAGTGCTAGTTTTGTATGTTGTACAGAACACTGTTAGTGTTACTACTGTAGTGCTAGTTTTCTATGTTGTACAGAACACTGTTAGTGTTACTACTGTAGTGCTAGTTTTGTATGTTGTACAGAACACTGTTAGTGTTACTACTGTAGTGCTAGTTTTGTATGTTGTACAGAACACTGTTAGTGTTACTACTGTAGTGCTAGGTTTTGTATGTTGTACAGAACACTGTTAGTGTTACTACTGTAGTGCTAGTTTTCTATGTTGTACAGAACACTGTTAGTGTTACTACTGTAGTGCTAGGTTTTGTTTTCATCATCCAGTGTCTTTGGTTTTCTATCTGGTATGTTTAGTTTGCACCCTATAATCAGCTTAGTCTTAGAATATCTAGCCATAATACTAATTATTAACCTTTTGTTTGCACTATCTAATTTTGTTCCTTGTTCCTATCTACACCATTTTGAGTTAACAGTTTTCTGTTTGGCAGTGCCTTCACAAAATTTATTGACACTTTTTTGCAACGTCTGTTTACATTTTTATATTGTCTCTTTTCTACTGTATATCTGTTGCTGTTTAACTCTGTTTTCTGTTACTGTTGCATTTTTAAGTCTGTTTTCTGTTTTCTTTTTACACTCTCTGCTTTGTATTATTGTGGCTTTTTGCAGTCCGCTGGACCCTGTAAGCAATGAATAACTAGCTTTTTTAAGCCGTTCTGTTTTATGTTTTTTGTTTGTTTTTGGGGCACACTGTTTTCTTTTATTGTTATTTTTGAGTTGCACTGTCTGTTTTCTTTCACCTTTTTTAATTTATTTACTGTTTTTTTCTTTTATTTTTGCTGCTTTTGCGCAGTCTGATATGTTTAGAGTTCTGTTCATATCGAGCAAAACATGCTTGTCTTGCAGGAGCTGTTACGCCTGTGGATTCGACTTCAGTACCAGGCAGATCAGAGCTCCGATCGCTTCATCAGCAGTCTGTGGGCCATCGCCAAACTCTCCCAGTCCACCGAGCAGCTTCTGTTTATAATTGATGCAGTGCGAGAACAGGTCAGTGGTCTGTATGTGTCAGTGATGGAGATCACGTACAATCGTACGTGTTTCACGTACTGAGTTGGGAAATCACGTAACGAACATGTAATGAAAGGGTATAAACACGCACAAAGTCAGTGCCAAAGGGGTATGAAAACGTTGCTGGGAGGTATCATCCGGTACAACTATTTCGGTCGTGTGTACAGCTTTCGCTCGATTTGGAGCGTGTGCCTGTGCGTCCTGCGCGACCGCCTACCACCTGTCACGTGGGTTTATGGGTTTTAGGGCTCTGCACAATGGAATGATGTAAACCTCACGCTTTATCCTATGGGAACTGCTAGTTCGTCACCCTGTGGATTACTATAATAAATTTATTTATTTAGCTCGGTCTGTGTTAAGGTTGGGTTACAGAGATAGATAGAAAAATGGTAAAAGATTACTGTCACACTAGCTTTCACACGGCTATGAATCCTATGTAGTCCAGCCACTTGATAACAGTTAAACATCACACATTTATTTCTTCTACTCTATACAAGATTTTCTAAGTACTAATCTACCTTAAACGTTATATAGTCACTGTGAATAATTCGATCGCTGATAGTCTATGCAGCTAATAGTTCATCCTTGGGCACTGGATGTTATTGTTCATGAGAAGTGGACTACTGTGGTCCTGTAGCTCTCAGTTTTTTTGTACACACACGACTATAGACTTAACTGTGTGTCTGGCGTGCTGTGCTGTGGTCGGTTTGTTGACAACTTGTGTTGTCTTCTTCTGGTTTTTCCCTGTGGGTAGACTGGTTAGCTTTCCTCGCGCAATGCTGGGGATACCGTTGCAGCCAACTAATGCGTCGACAGGGTTTCGTCTGAGGCAGTGTTGGGCGCACTACAGAACGCCTGTTCGTCTGTAACATATGAGACGAAATTCTGCACAACCTTGAATGATAGGTGTGTGCAGAGCGTCTCACTGAAGGTCGTAATAGCCCTCAGTGATTAGCTCCACATCTACATATATAAGCGACGAACATTCTGCTATGTCCGTGGTCCACTGGAATCTCCACTCTAATTTCCTATACATTCCTAAAATATAAAACATGGCTACTTATACACATCAAGAATTAATAATATTATACATATTCATTTGTACAGTCACTGGTCTGTAAGCATACATATAAGTTAAACAACAGTGGGTCCGTACATAATTCAAGATGGCGTCGGGCCGGTCGTCTTTTTGCCTCGTGGTCAGCTACGCCACGTGTTCAGCAAAGTCGGGCTAACAATTCAATTCTATGCATAGCAAATTTCACAAACATAATTCAACAATAATATAATACATCACGATGAAACAGAAATATGTTCATTTACCTTCGTGACAATATCAGGCCAGTGGCTACTTGAGTGAATTCGAATTTACACAAGTACTGCGTCCTAGTCTTTCTTGGAGAGAACTACTGCTCCTGTGTAGCAGTGTACTGCTCCGTGGTTTGAACACGACTGCCGTCTCTTCTCTACATTCGAAGTAGTCAGACCTGGCTGAGCCTCTTCTAAGCTGTGTTCTCATTGGCGGATAACTGACTTACCTAACGGCGTTACGATGATGTCATTGCCTTTGCTTACCGTCAGCTACCACTGTGTGTAATCGGCAGTAGGCTACTGCTACGCTTGATTACTTCCATCGTCTGCTGCCTTTGAAATTCTAATATTACATAGACTAACCAAGCTAAATATTAAAATAAGCAGAGTAAAACTAGTCATCTCACGACACCACCCTCTCTCCCCCTCCTATTCATTCTGTCGCTTACGAGAAACAGCCAATCATATGCACGATAATATTCACTATTTTTTCTAGACGCTTTTGATTGGCTATATAAGACTGACAACAACCCAACATTAAACATGGCCGACAAGCAGCGATCTGAGGGGAAACCGAAGCAAAACTAATTGCTCAAAAAAATTAAAATAAGATGAAGGAAAAGAAAAACAAACTTTTTGTCAGCCTTTGGCTTTGAGTGCTCGGTAAGAGAAGAAAAAGGTGAGCCGCAACCGGGCCCACCTGAAGAAACTCAAACTGATGAAAAGACTTTCCAGGAGAAATGGCTCCTGGAATTTCCGTGGCTAACACTGAAAGAAAATGGTTCTATGCTGTGCAAACAAAGTGTTTATTACTTATGTTGGTGTACCCCCTAAAAAACTGAAAGGGGGTATAAAAAAAACCCTTATGTTGGCAATGAGGGTATGAAAACCCCCACATGTTTTGGTTGAGGGTATAAATACCCCTAGCTTAAAAACTTTCTCCATCACTGGTATGTGTGTGCTTGTGTTGGTTTGCTGAGCGCATGGTTGAATGTTTGGAGGAGAGATGTAGATCACTGTGGATGTGTGTGTGAACACATTCTTGTGTTTTAGATAGAGTATGGATTCATTTGTGCGCAGGTTTGTGTTTATGGATATGTTTTGATCGTTGGTGATGCTAGTTTTCCTTGTGTCACGACTCTGAGGATGGGACTGAGTTTATTATTTTGCAATGGGTCCCGACAGGAAGTCTTCTCCAGGATCGCACAAACAACTGCTGCCCTGACAAGGTTGAAGCCCATTTGGAAAGACAGGACCATCAGTCTACATTCCAAAGTAAGACTGCTGCACTCCCTTGTCATCTCCATCTTCCTATATGCTTGCGAAGCATGGACCCTCACAGCAGATCTACAACGAAGAATACAAAGCATGGAGATAAGGTGCTACAGAAGACTTCTGGGCATTTCCTATACTCAACACATCACCAACGACGAAGTCCGACAGACCATCACACAAGCCATTGGACAACACTATGACCTGCTCACAGTGGTGAAGAAACGGAAACTCCGATGGTATGGCCACGTCACCAGATCATCAGGCCTTGCAAAGACCATTCTGTAGAAGAAGAGGGAGACCGAAAAAGAGGTGGGAGGACAACATTCGAGAATGGACTGGTTTTACACTGAGCGAAGCCATCAGGGTTGCTGAGGACAGAGAAAGATGGAGTATGCTGGTTAAACGATCATCTATGGTGCCCCTACGACCTCCGGGTTACGGGACAGGATAGGATAGGATAGTTATTGTTAGCCACACTACAATACATAATTATTGTCCAGCTTTCATATTGCCTATATAAGTGGAAAATTGCCTTTAATGTGGGCGCAGAACCTTACAGTACACGAAACAGTTTGTAATTATTTTTAAAGCAAATTCTCTTTTTTTCACTAGAGAACACACAATTTGCTTGATAGAAGACGGTGAATTTGCCTTGAACAGAAATACCATACGTAGGTAGGTAGCTGTCCAAGATTTTCCTACTGGCTCAATTTCTCTAAGCTTCTGCGGCAGAGTAATAATAATAATAATGCAGGATGTTGTCAGCCGCTTTTTCTTCAATCAATCTCAAAGTGTGGCGTTCTGAAGAGGTCACTATTACAAAAGGCAGAAGAAAAGTCAATATCGATGCTTATTGTTACAGCCCAATACTATTATTGAAGGGAGGGAGGGAGGAAACCAGAGTACCTGGAGAAAACCCTCAGTGTCCTAAAAAGTCTAGCACCTTTGTCACCTGAGTTTGGCCCATGCAGGGTTTGAACTGAACCCTCAACCTTCGGCATAGGAAACCTGCACCTGGGCTCATTGCTTAGCCTAGAGACAATGCTTTAGAATGCCGGTTGTTGAGCGCTTTTCGTTGTTTATCATAATTTAAAATAAACCGCATTGGAAATTCCTTCTACCCTTGTTTCAGACCTCTAGTGCTTTACCAGTGTTTTGTGCTGTGTGCAGTGTGGTGACCAGTTTCTGCAGTTCTACACTGACTTGTGTGTGTTTGCCATCAACGTGGAGAAAGTCTACTGGGAAAAGCTGAAGAGTTCCAACACCTCCACCGCCCCTAGCGAGGAAATGCTGGCGCGCAAAAAGGACATGGCTCAGGTACTTTAGCCTTTCAATTCAATTCGCCCTTGTGGGTAGTAATAAAAATACTTTTGCATTCGAGAATGGACTGGTTTGACACTGAGCCAAGCCATCAGGGTGGCTGAGGACAGAGAAAGATGGAGTACGCTGGTTAAACGATCATCTGTGGTGCCCCTACGACCTCTGAGTTATGGGATAGGATGGGATAAATTTGCAGGCTTTTCAAGTTTTTAACAAAAAAATTGTTGTTCAGGTAGCGTACAGACCTCTCTGCCATTAGCTCTCTTACTCAACCAAAGAAAATCAAGTGTTTCATTATGCTTAGGCCCAATTTAAAATAGTCTGTTTATGGTAACATAGGAATAAAAATTGGGTCGGTCGGTAAATTTACTTTTTTTTGTTTGTTTTACTAAACCCTTTCCAGATGATCCCCAACAAAAATTGAGGGTCCGGCCAAAAAATTATGGTCGGTCGGATACCATAATCAGACTTTTTTTGTGTGTTTTTTTTGCCCTAAACCTGTGTTTGGCTTTTTTTTTGGAGAAAACTGACTGCTCATTATGAAGCTATCATTTGGCAGGCTGTGATAAATTTGATGGAGCTAAAATTCTAACGTTTCCCGGCGTGTCGTAAGAGGCGACTAAAAGAGATGGTGTCAGCACGGCATCTTTGGGCAAAAGTCTTCTACACAGAACCCACAGGCCAGGATGGAGGAACTTCACTTTACTTTAGGTTCAACGACCACATGCTCGGGGCCAAGGCAAGCCACACTGTAATTATGGATTTCGGCTGTGGTCAATAGCCTGGAGAGGATTGGGCCACGCCAGTTCTTTCTTGGCCAAGACGTATGATGAAAAGAACTACTCACTCCATACCGGATCGGTTGTCGCCCCGGTCACCAAGGGCCGCACCTTCCGTTGGCCACCAGGATGGAGGTGATATGTGTGTTACAGATGGACGGAGGTGATAAGTGTGTTACAGATGGCCGCTTGACATCGCTCTTCCCAAAAAGGGTAACCTTCAGGGGTGGTATTCATGACCGTTGGTTAAGGCTTAACCAATGTTGGTAAAATTAACAACGTTGGTTAAGCTGGAAATTTTAAATTCATGAGGCCTTAGCAGAGTTAACGACGGTTGCTAACCATGGTTATTTTAACGGAGGGGGCACCACCCGATAACCAATGGAACACTGGTTAAAAATGGCGGCCATCGTTTGGTGGCAACTTCGACAGAGACGAGCTCCGAGGAGAGAGAGAGTATTTCGCGACAGAAGTAATCCACTTGACAAATTTGATGATGTGGAACTGGTATCAAAATTTCGTTTTCGTCGGCATGATATCATCACGTTAACGAACGCGGTAGACAGACTGAAACTGTGTGATCGGCAAGGCGTTTTGTCACCACTTTTACATGTGTCTCACTCTTTATTTTTATGCCTCTGGCACCTGTAATAATCTGTCATATTAATAAAACGGGTTAATATTATTATTATTAAAATATTGTTGTTGGATTTTGACTGTGATGTGTAGGCTTATTGTGTATCTGTATAGTTTATACTCGTAGGGTAATGCAACCCTACGAAATAAAGACAACATTTCAAGTTCCAAACTACCCAGAAACGGCAGAAATTGACACCTCAGTCTAAAAACAAAATGTAGGCCTAACATTACAAACTACAAAGTGATCAAAAGTGATTTCTCTCCTTTCACCCCAACAAAAAGCTCGCTCTCCTTGCTCACTATGATATCCAGCATGCTGTCGGTAGGCTTGCTAATCACGCCACCATTGCCAGACTTTAATCGTGCGGCTGCACGATTCCGATGGGTTATAGGCCTATTTTGTTGACGAAAGAAGGAAAACAGCTGCTTGAATTATGCCCCCTTACGGATATTCCCGCACAGCCCAAAAATAGCCTTGGTTAAGTAACAATGCGTGGACACTCGCTCATGAATACCGATCTGCTAAACGATGGTTAACGATACCATTGTTGGTTACAAAACCAATGTTGGTAACGTTAACCATCGCCTATAATTTAACTGGCCATGAATTCCACCCCAGGAGTGTGAAAATTACCGCACCATCAGCTTCATCAGCCACCCAGCAAGGTACTCCTGAAAATAATACTCACCAGGTTAAAACCCCAAGCTGAACAAATCATAGCTGAAGAACAAGCAGGATTCAGGGCAGGGCGAAGTACCACTGCACAGATTTTGAACCTCAGAATAATCTGTGAGAAATACCTACAGCATCAACATCTATATTATGTGTTTGTAGACTTCAAGAAAGCATTTGACCGAGTCTGGCATGCAGCTCTGTTGGCAACCATGAGAGTGTACAGCATCAGCCCAAACATTATTGAAATCATCAAAAGACTGCATGACAAGGCTTCAAGTGCAATCCTCCACAACAGCACCATCGGGAACTCATTCGGAACAACAATCCACGTGTTTCAAGGATGGCTACTCTCCAACACTCTTCAACATCTTCCTAGAGTGCTTCATGTTAGATGCCCTTGCAGCTGACGAAGAGAAGCCCAAAATGATGACCAACAACACCAACGGCATCAACATGGACCTCAAAGTCCAAGGCCAGTCCCTCAACACAGTGCATAGCTTCAAATATTTAGGAGCCATTATATCAGACAATGGGTCTCGACATGAAGTTCTCTCCAGGATCGCATAAACAATTGCTTCCCCTTGCAAAGTTGAAGCCCATTTATAAAGACAGGACCATCATTCTACACTCCAAGATAAGGCTGCTGCGCTCCCTTGTCATCTCCGTCTTCCTATATGCTTGCGATACATGGACCCGCACAGCAGACTTATAACGAAGAATACAAAGCATGGAGATGAGGTTCTACAGAAGACTTCTGTGCATTTCCTATATCCACTACATCACCAACAACAAAGTCTGACAGATCACACAAGCCATTGGACAACACGATAACATGCTTACAGTGGTGAAAAAATGGAAACTCCGATGGTATGGCCACAATCACCAGAACATCAGCCCTTGCAAAGACCATCTTTGCAAGGAGGCAGAAGAAGAGGGAGATGGAAAAAGAGGTGGGAGGACAACATTCAAGAATGGACTGGCTTGACACTGAGCGCAGCCATGAGGGTTGCTGAGGACAGAGAAAGATGGCATACGCTGTTTAAACGATCAACTGTGGTGCCCCAACGACTTTGATTTACGGGATAGGATAGGAATTCTAACATGTTATTGAGGTTGGGGCAGGGTGATGTTGGGGAAACGTAGCCACTGTTTCCTTCCTTTTCCCATCTTGTTTACTTGTTTTTCGTTCTATAGTATTTGCTGGATTGCTCGTTTTTCTTTCTGTTTTCTTTCCTTTTGTTTTTTGTAAGATTTTTTGATTTTGTGGGTTTTTTACATTTGGCTGCCAACGTCTTCAAACACACAACAAAACGCCATGCATTTTTTTTTAATAGAGAAATTTGAGTTACAAAACTCGCTCTCTTTCTTCAGGTGTGCAACAAGCTGGGTCAGATCGTGTCGCATGTCTCGCCCAAGGTTTCTTTCTGCTGCGCGCTGACCGCCTTCGCCATGCTGCCGTCGGAGCTGTCGCTGCACAACTTGCTGGAATGCCACAAGAGGAAAGTGGAGGCGGGGCTGGGCACCAAGAAATGCTGCAGCAACTGTGCATCTGACCAAGGCCAGTGCTTGAAGGAGAAGGACACCGATCAGGTCAGTCTAGACTACCACTAAATTGTATTCAGCATAAAACTTCTGGAATTATGTAGATGTGCGGTGAGATGCAACACAACGGAATGCAGTGCAGCTATGTTGAGTGCAATACAATACAATGCAACTTTATTGTCAGATTACAAAAACAAAAACAAAAATATACCTTGCTGTCCATAGTTCATCAGTATCTTAACCCTTTTTCTGTCAAGTCCGCGCATCCATTCGCCCGATGCTATTTTTAGTCAGATCACCCGATGTCCGCCGTCAAAACACCCCAAGCATGGGCTCCATTAGGCAGCGTCCACTGCTGTATCTATACATATTTTTTCTTCTGTTTTTCTAAAGTTTGGATTTTTTTAATGGATTTATATGCAAGACACTTACAACAAATCATGTATCCCTTGAAAGACAAATTCATCTTGAATTTAATAAAATTGGTTTCAGTTCAATATTTGTTGTTTTAGATTTGTTTAAAAAAAAATGTTTTTATGTGTGATGTATTATGCAGAGTTGCCTCTCTTGAGCTGCATGCCTCTCTTGAGCTGCATTTTTCTGCAGTCTGCCTGAAAAAGGGTTTAAAAAAAAGACGGACAACCCAAAAATGTAAGAAAGTTGAGATAAAAACAAGAAAAACCTGTGTGCTAAACATTTTCAATACAATAAATTCGTGTTTAAGTAGAGCCATGGACTGATACAAACATTTGCTTTTACTTTTATATAATGGATGATGACGAACTCACTGTGATGAAAACCAGCTAAAATACAGTAACTCGGAATGAAATAAGATAATGAGTTTTGAACAAATAGTAATATAAGTAAATAAATAAATAAAATCAAGTTAAAATCTTTGTGTAGGATAGTGCTACACTTCTGTTTACTAATATTGTCCTTACTTGGTCAGAATGTGAATACATGCACGTTGAAGTATTGTTTGTGAGTTATTTATTTATTTATTTTTTTTTGTTATTGCTATTGTGACATCAGTTGGTGCTCAAATTTCTGCAGCGCTGTTTTCTATGGATCTTCAGTGTGGCGTGTGTGTGTGTTTGTGCTTGGGACACTGGTCCAAAAGAAATATTTGGTGTCTGACCATGGTTTACCTTGTGCTGTGTTTCAGGAGTGTCGTGACGTGAACATCGCCACACTGTACGAGGTGGAGCGCCTGACCAGCAACCTCCGGCCTGATTATCTGAGCTGTGACAGCGACTTCCCCACTCTCTTCACCATGTGCAAGCAGTACCTAAGAAAAGAGACAGGGGAGGTGGTGAAAGCCCTTGTGCGAAAGCCTGCCAAGCCCACCATCCCTCCTGCCCCTGCTGTAGGCAGCCACCAGTCCCTGATCTCCCAGGCCAAGCCTAACATCCTGAGGGCCACGTCCACGGCGGTGAAAGCTGATGCCTCTTGCAGTGTCAGCAACCTCCCTGGGCAGCACCTGGGTGTTCACCCGCAGAAAGCTCCCACTGTGGCTGCGGTGTCTGAGGCCCTCCATCGATCCTCCATGCTGGACACCATGCCTATGGCAGGTCCGCAAGTGCTGGACCAGCTGTCCTTTGACACTGTGCAGATGCTCCTACACCTCATCCGCACAGGCCAGATCTCCACCTCTCAGCTGAGTGAAATCGGTCACCTCATCACCAAGACCCCTAACATCTCAGTGCAGGTCATGCAGAATCTGGTCAGCCGAGCCAAGCAGGACCCTGTACAGCCACAGCAAGCGGCAACACAACAACAGCTTTTGGCTGCCCAAAAGCAAGCCGCAGCTCAGCAGCAGAAACTGCTTCTACAGCAACAGCAGCAGCAGGTTACTACAGCACAAACAGTGATTAGTACTCCAAACCTACTACAGTCGGCCGCGTTCCAGCAGCAGCCTGCAGCAGCCCAGCAAGTGCCGGCGTCATACACCTCTGCGACCCAAAATGTTACCAAAACCACCGTGCAAGTGCACCAGTCAGTGCTGGCTCAGAGAAGCATCACGCCCAGGACCCAGCCACAGACCTCGGTCACTCACACACAGTTAATGTGTGGTGTGCAGCAAGCCAGACCCGTGATGCAGGGGACGCTAAAGAACTTGAACGTGGGATCTGGGGAAATTCAGGTGACGCGCCCTATCCATGTCATGACATTCAAAACTGCTTCCAAACAGTCTGTGGCAGGCAACCAGCCACTGATCATCCAGTCCACACAGCTGCTGTCTCACATGTCAGGGGGAGTGACCACCTCCATCAACCAATATCCCCAGCCCCACATATTGCACCTGCCAGCCTCCAACGCCTCCCATGTGGCCCAAGGCTCCAAAACCGCTTATTTAGGGCAGACGTCATCCAGCGCAGCCCCTGCTGCCAGCAACCGTCACTATTCCATCGAGAACTTGCTGTTCACTGGGGAACAGCAGAACAGCACAATGTCCATCACCCTCCCTGACACGCTGCCCGAGATTTCTGTAGACGCAATATCCGACACGCTGCGTGCCTTGAGTGACCCATCCGCCGCGGACAGCCCCACTCCCATCACTCAGTCCTTGTCCAGGCCACAAACACAGCACTTAGTTCATGGCTCTCAAACCTTCAGTATCACGCCCATCGCCCACATCCCAGGCAGACAGGCCCAACAGTCCAAGAAAGGCAAGAAGGAAGTACCCGCCACTACCTACCTGCAGCACACAGGCGTCGGTCAGCAAACCACTCAGTCCCTGCCTTCCTTTTCGTCCCTGTTCAGTTCTCCTGTTCCTGTGCTTACCACCAGCACAGTCCCTGAGGCGGCACCAAAGAAAGTCAACCAGGGGCGGGGCGGGAAAAAAGCTGGCGGGGCAGTAGAGAAGAAAGACAAAAAGTTGGGGCTGGGGGACAAGGAAGAGATGAAGCGTCTGCTGCAACAGGCCATGACCATCAACGTGGTGAAGAAGGAACCTGCTTCAGCGCAGCTCCCTGGGCAAGGTGTGCCTGAGGAAGGCTACATCAGCGCTTCGTCCTCGCTGCCAGACTCCAGGTCCAGGCCGCTGTTCCAGCCATCTTCCCAGCATGAACCCCTGTCCTACAGTCAGGCCGCTGCGTCCAGGACAGGCCTTCCCTCTGTCCAGACTTTCTCGAACAGTTCCCAACGTTTCGTGCCCACCCCTTTGTCAGAACAGAGATTTTCCCCTTTCACCTTCTCCAGCCAAAATAGCCCTGAGGTACACAGTGTGAATCAAATAGGCACTTCAGTCACATCCTCCCCTGCTGCTGTCCAGCCGTCCCAGACCAGCTACTCATCTGCTGTTAGTAACACTCTGGCTACCACCAGTTCTGCTGACAGTTTCCTCATGTACCTGGACTCTGGGGCCTTGATGTCAGCAGGTGGTGCTCCTCTGAAGGCAGACTCCATGGCCAGCATTGAGCTGCAGCTGCAGCAGCAGCAGATGGCAGCGCCAGGTTCAGTCGTCTCCATGCATATTCCAACCAGCATCCTGCCAGAAGGAGGTATCATTGAGACAAGCGGCAGAGATGGAGAGTCCTCCATCGCCACCTACCGCTGCATCATCTGCGCCAAGGCTTTTATGACTCTGGATGCTTTACGCTTGCACGTGAAGAAAGTGTGTCGCCCCGGCCTGACTCAGCAAGCTCCCGTCCTGGACAATCGCATGGCCATGAACAAAGCTCAGGCCATGGAGGCTGGGCTGGAGACCAGCACAGTATTCCAGTGTATGCGCTGCTTCGAGCTGTGCATCAGTGAGGCAGGCATCCAAGAGCACAAGTTGGTGTGTAGCAAAGCTCCTGGCAAGACTAAGCAACCCAAACCCAAGTCACGTGCCCCCAAACCCAAGCCTAAGACTGCGGACGAAGAGGCGACAGACGCCAGGGTGATGGAACTGCTCAACAAGTGTCTGGGTGAGAACAGGGAGAAGCTGAAAGAAGAGTTGAAAGCCCAGGAAGCCAAGAGAGAGGCCGCCAGAAGGCGTGCCGAAGCCAAGAAGAAACGATCCTGCAGCGGTGGCAGCTCCCCAGCCTCTGACAGAGGGAGGATCAACACCCCCACCCCCTCCATCACACCTCCTGTGGCCACACCAACCCCGCCTCTCTCGGGCATGTACCTCCCTCCCTCTTCTCAAGGCCAGTCCTACATGCTTGCTAGCACTTCAGGACTGGGCAGCTTTGTGGCTCAAGCTAGCTCTGGCTATGCTCCGAGTTCCGCCACTCTGGGGTACCCTTCTGTTGTCAGTGCAGGCTTCCAGACCCAGCCTGTTCCAGGTTTTCCAAGTATTGCAGCCCCTGCTCAAGCCCTTCCTTCTCAGACAGCAGGATTCAGCAATGAAGAAGATGTGTCAGCAGCATCACTGGCCTCACCCATTCACATGCCTGCACAGTCGCCTGTGCTGTCGTCACCGCCACCTGCAACGCTCACCTCTCAGGCTATAGGTACCTACGAAGGTGCCAGTGCACAAACTTTGACTCCCTCCACAGACTGTCAGGCTGTAGGCAAGCCCAAGCCTAAACGTAAATACTATCCCAAGAAGAAGAAAGTGGTGGAACCTGCTTCTGAGGGGTCTTTGCCTCCCGCAGCAGGTGGTGTGCAGTCTCCTGAACAGCCAGTATCTAGTCCCCAGAGCAACAAACGCAAGAACTGGGAAGAGGACCTTGTCAAGCTGAAGAAGGCAAAGAAAGAAGCCAAGCTACCAGCACCACGCTACCAGGAGTTGTTCAGTTCTTGCGGCCAAAGCTTCTTCAAGTGCTTGAACTGTGGTCAGACCTTGTGTTCCATGGAGAACTTCATGGACCACTGGAAAGAGTGCGTGGTAAAGAAACCCCTCCCAACCAAACCCAGGCGTGTGTCTACTAAAGAGAAGAAAGGCCTCCAGATATTCAGTTCCCAAGAGAGCATTGACCAGATCATAGCTACCGTCGCTTCTGAGTCGTACGTGCCTGACGAATCATTAGAGAAGTTTGTCTCGTCCGAAGATAGTCTGACGGACTTGACCAGCGCTTTGGAGGGTCAGGGCAGCAGTGGAGATACCGCGGAAGATGTTTCCTCTCAGGCCGCCTCTATGACAGAGGTTATGGGCAGTGAAGAAAAAGACCAACCCGCCGAGTCAAACACCCAGGAGACACAGGAAAGTGGGGCCGAAATGCCTGTAACAGAGGTGGGTAGGGAGAATGAAGACCTGCCCAAGCACACACAGGGTAAAGCTGTTGGCAAAAACTGTAACACTCCGTCATATATGGAAGAGAAAACGGAGACTGGAGTGAGCATGTCTGAACATGGAGCAGACCCAGAGAGCACAGCAGCGATGGCTGCTGACAATTCGGTATCTTCTAAACAATCCTCATTGGAGGCATCATCAGCGAATGTGACTGTAAAAAGCAAAAAGAGGAGTAAAATTAGTAAAGCTAAGAAGAACACAAAGAAGTCGCCTAGCGTTACTGCAAAGTCCCTAACCAGTCAAAGCGGGGAGAGCAAGTATTGTTCTCTGTGCAACCGCTACTTCTCTAGACGCCTCAACCTCTTCTACCACATGGCCGCCAAACACCTGCAGCCATACACCATGGAAACAGTTGGCGACACATACTCTTACACCTGTGATATTTGTCAAAAAGTCTTCGCGCATTTCTCCATCTTCTTGGCCCATCTCAAGCATCATTCACACGAAATCTTCAAGAGATTTGAGAATATGAAAGGCAAGGGCACTACTGGCCGCAATAAACAAAAGGCTAAACAGATGGGAGCTGTCGGTGATAGCTTGAAGAAAAAATGTCGACGGCCCAGCACTGAACATTTGACAAAGAGCAATAAAAAACCTCTTGAAGCAGACGTTGAAGAGCAGAGCACAGTGAAGCGGAGACTAACGAGATCCGTGTCGGCCACATCTTCTGTCATTGGTGTCTCTAAAATGACGGACGATGAGGCAGCAGCCAGCGATCGCTCTAGCGCAAGCCAAACAAGGCAGAGAAAAACAATGAGCAAGATCTTCATCAGCTCTCTAGGCCTTGACAAATCCACCACCCCTTTGAAAGAAAACAACAAACGCAGAGTGTCTGCGGATGGAAAGCCCAGACTGAGGCACCGAACGGCCACAAGAAGTTCCCAGGCTGCTGAATCGGAAGAGGACGAAGAAAACACAGAAGAAAGTGACGGGGAGGCATCAGGCCAGGCGAGTCAAGGCGATTCAGTCAGCACCCCTTCCACACGAACAACCCGGACGGGAGAAAAGGCAAGTATGGGCGCAAGCACCGATTGTCAAAGCTTAGCTAAGAACAGCCCCTTGTCTGTGAGCGTTTCTCAAAGCCCTATCCTCCCTGCTATGACCTCTTCTCCAAAGCAAGCTCCCTTGCCTTTTCCCACTTCTTCTTCCAGAAGACCCACCACGTTCAGTGAGGCGTATGAGAGCTTCATCAAATTTGACAGGTTGCTAGATGGCCCCTTGATCCCAATGATCAAGCGCAAGAGCTCTGTCAACCCTTTGGTCAAGCTGCTGGAAAAAGAGACGGACAGTCCCAGCTCCAACCCTGACACACAAAGGAACAGAGATGCATGGCCTCGGAAGGAGAAATCTCAGTGTGACCAGCCGTCTACCAGCACTCCTTCTCTTCAGCCGCCGGACAGTGCAGTGGAAGCATCAAGCAACGTGTCTTCGGGTGATCAAGACTGTGCATTGCAGAGTGAGAATGACTTGACTAACGTCTTCTACATGGGTCAGTTCGACAAGCAGCTGGCCAAACCCTGCCGAGTGATGTTAGGGGACAGGGTGCGACGAAACCGGCCAAGGAGGCTGGAGAAGATGAAGAAAGTTGTTAAGAACTGTATGGTCTATTTAGGCCCCAAAGTCAACCCGGACAGTTTACTCAAATCTGGCAGTGACTCTGACAGTGACAGCAGTAGAAAAGAAAGTGTAGATCAGCCTGTGAGTGATAGCAGTGTTGGCGCAGTAGCTGATAAAACTCATTTTGTTAGTGCTGATGTACGCCTTGACAGTATCAGTGTTGGGAAAACAGAAACTGTGGTTGGTGCCGATGTCAGTTCTGATAGTTTCACTGCCATAGAAGCCATTGTGAGTGTGACTACTGACTCCTTTACTATGGCGTCTGATGTTAGTGGACAGTACGTGACTGCCAGTGAAAGTGGTGTTGCCCTGAGAACCTCACAAGGCATGGTGTTCTGTTCAGACATGCCCCTCTGTCAGAACTGTGAGTCAGTACCTGGTGATTCTGTCTTGGAGATAACCAACAGTGTGTGTAGCAGCAATGATATTGAAGGTGTGGAGTCAGCAAATGACAATGAAGTTTGTGTGCAAGCCACAGTCTCCGTACTGCCTCTGCCACAAGTGGTCATGTCGCCCGAAAATGACCCAAGGATTTCCTTCTCCAACAGCCCCATTCTAGAAATGGCCACAGTCTCCAACATTCCTCTCCATGCGGACTCAACAGGCCTACATGCAGACTCGGGGCTCCACGCAGAATCAGGGCTCCATGCAGACTTGGTCTTTCTCTCCGAGTCAGACTCTGTCCAAGCAGAGTCCGACTTCCACCTAGACTCTGGTCTAACGCTTGGCTCAACCATGGGTAGTGATAGCCATCATTCTGTAGCAGACGTACCTAGTCAAGCAAATACAGAAAGAGCTGATGAACCAGAATCTGTTCATGATCAGGCTACTGAGCTAGAAGCTGCTAGTGAATTGAAAAGTTCTGGACCACAAACTGATGATGAGAAGAGTTCTACTGAGCTAAAAGCTTCCAGTGAAAAGAATATGACTGAGCCAAAAATAAACCCTGAAGAGAAGACTGCTGAACCTGGAGAAGAGAGATTGGCAATGCTAGGGCCAGCTAGCACGGAACAAGTTGGTGGTGAATTGGATGTGGCTAGAGAAGACATTAACCCAGAAGAAAAGACTTCTGAGCCTGAAGAAGAGAGCTCAGCAATGTTAGAGACAGGTAGCACAGAACGAGCTGATGGTGAATCAGACATAGTTAGAGAAGAAATAAACCCTGAAGAAAAGACTTCTGAGCCTGAAGAAGGGAGCTCAACAATGTTAGAGACAGCTAGCACAGAACGAGCTGATGGTGAATCGGACATAGTTAGAGAAGAAATAAACCCTGAAGAAAAGACTTCTGAGCCTGAAGAAAGGAGCTCAACAATGTTAGAGACAGCTAGCACAGAACGAGTTGATGGTGAATCAGACGTAATTAGGGAAGAAATAAACCCAGAAGAAAAGACTTCTGAGCCTGAAGAAGGGAGCTCAACAATGTTAGAGACAGCTAGCACAGAACGAGTTGATGGTGAATCGGACATAGTTAGAGAAGAAATAAACCCTGAAGAAAAGACTTCTGAGCCTGAAGAAAGGAGCTCAACAATGTTAGAGACAGCTAGCACAGAACGAGTTGATGGTGAATCAGACGTAATTAGGGAAGAAATAAACCCAGAAGAAAAGACTTCTGAGCCTGTAGAAGAGAACTCGACAATGTTAAAGACAACTAGCACAGAACGAGCTGATGGTGAATCAGACGTAGTTATAGAAGAAATAAACCCAGAAGAGAAGATTTCTGAGCCTGAAGAAGAGAACTCGACAATGTTAAAGACAGCTAGCACAGAACGAGCTGATGGTGAATCAGACGTAATTAGAGAAGAAATAAACCCAGAAGAGAAGACTTCTGAGCCTGTAGAAGAGAACTCGACAATGTTAAAGACAACTAGCACAGAACGAGCTGATGGTGAATCAGACGTAGTTAGAGAAGAAATAAACCCAGAAGAGAAGACTTCTGAGCCTGTAGAAGAGAACTCGACAATGTTAAAGACAGCTAGCACAGAACGAGCTGATGGTGAATCAGACGTAGTTAGAGAAGAAATAAACCCAGAAGAGAAGATTTCTGAGCCTGAAGAAGAGAGCTCAGCAATGCTAGGGCCAGCTAGCACAGAACAAGCTGACGGTGAATCGGACTCGGTCAGAGAACCACTTGCTGCTTGTCACGTAATGGTGGATGACTCTACTATTGAGCCAATGGTCTCAGAATATGACAGCTCAGTCACTGAAAATTTGGACAGCACAGTCAATGAGAAGGTGAAGGCTGCAGAAATTAGTTCAACAACTATGATCACTCCAGATGAGAATCTAGCTATCCCAGAACCAATCATCCCCGAAAGTGAAGCTACTGCTGAAATAGATGATAGCTCAGCTCAGCATAACCTTAGTGCACAAGAAGACCAAGTTCCAGCAGTTGCACCATCTTTCCAAGGACCAACGTCAGCCTTAGTAATCATCACTGGAACAGACGCTGACACTTTTGTTACGACTGTACAGTCAGTTGCGAAGAGTTTTCATTCACAGGCTGAACTATCTGATGATCTTGTGATGCAGTCTAGTGTTCCACAGCCAGATGAGCTGAGATCTGATGAGTCCTCTTCAGATTTAAGTCCTTGCGTGCCTGAACCTGAAAAGATTGACACTGAATCTTCACAGTTAGCGGAAGAAAACCGTATTTTGGCTGAAAATAATGAAGCTGAAGAAAAGGAAGTCAGTAAATCCAGTTTTGTTGAAGAAAATGTTGATACTTTGGAGCAGTCATCTATGCATGATAACAATGACTTGCCTGGTAGCATTCAACCTCATTCAAGTGAACTTGTTGACCAGGAAAGGCTTGGTGCGGCATCAGAGATGGGTAACCTCAGTCCAGAGGCTGTCCCTGAACATGAAGGAGAACTCCCTACAGCTACAAAGGCCCTCCCTGCCCAGCCTGTTCCTAACACTCCCTCACAGCCCCAAAGCATTGGTGCAATCTCTAGATATCGTTCTGGCCAAATCAGCTTCAACTTTCATGATGTTATGGAGCATGCCATAGATCAGTTGATCCGAAGTGAAGCCCCCACCCCTGCGTTGCCCACAGTGTCAGTTCTACGAGAAATGAACAAAGATGTTGTGGAGGGAGAGAAAGAGCAGGAATATGCTGCCTCTTTGGTTAGTACTGCTGATCTCCCTGCTGATGACGAAGCCATATGTAGCTTGCCACGGGAATCGGAAGAAGTGCTAGAGGAACAGAAGCGGTCTACAACGGGTGAAGACCAACAGACAGCTGAGGTTCAAGAGACTGTTAGCTATGCTCAGGAGCCCAGAGTAGAAACTGTACAAAATAATGAAGAAAGGCAGACAGAAATTGAATCGCAATACGAGACCAGAGAGTTCCCTGAAAAAGAAGCTCCTCGTAACCCTCCAGAAATCTTCCTGCAAGACATGCAGCTGCAACCAGACTGTGTAGATCCAGAAGCATCGTCTTTGATGGAACAGTCAGATTGGGAGTCGGAGGACCTGCAAGCTTCTCACGTCTCAGAAGTTCCAACAAAAGGGAGCCGTGAGGTAGGGTCCGTTTCTGAAGTATGCGAGGATGAGATCATTCCTTCTTCAAACAGCATGTCACAATTTGCATCTGAACCCACCCGCCAGGTGGCAGATGCTGTGTCCGAAGTTTCAACTGTTGAGGCAGATCTGATGGTTACGTTTGTGAAAGAACCAAAACTAAATGAAGCAGTAATCACCCACTATCAAGAACAAACTGAAGTTGCCTCCGGTTTAGAGCAAACTGGAGAAGTCAGTAATCTGAAACTTTCCTCCTTTGCTGTTGAAATATCAGAGCAGATGTCTGAAGCCAAAGGTCAGGCATGTCAGATATCGGAGCTAGGAAGTCAGAAACCAGAGGTAGAAAATCCACAGTCTGAGCTTAGCAGTCAAGATCTAGAACAAGCTGAGCCACAGCAGACAGAAATAACAGAGGCAGAAGAACATGACCAGAATGAATGTAAATACTCCAAAGAGGAAGCAGAGTCAGCAACAGAAGTAGTTGTACAACTACAACAAGCAGAGAAATCTGACACAGCCATTGCTGTTACAGAACCAGCAGTGGTGGCACAGGAAGAACTTCCAGCGAGCTTCTCAGCAGAGCAAACACTGGTGGTGGCAGATCCCTCCACGATGTCAGAAAATGCACAGAGAGAACAATTGTCAACATCTTCAAATGACGACCACCTCAAGACAGAATCAGCATTGTTCAGTACTGATTCTGAACAATCTAATGAAGGCCAGGAACCTGCAGGAGCTACGCCATCTTTAATGGAGTTTTTACAAAAGACAGCGTTCTTTGTACCTCACGTTTCTCCTGAAAGACTGCCAACTGCTAATGAACCCACAGGATCATATGCTCCACAGGCAGTTTCTGAATCATCAATTGATGAAGAAGATTCTGCTGAGGTGGGCGCCAGCGCAGATGAAGTACCTAATGAAGCTGCAGCCCCTGCACTGGCTGCCGAGTCTGCTCAGCACGAAGTACAAGAAACACAAGCACTGGCTGCTCAGTCAGAGTTGAAGGAGATCTGTGAGGAACAAGTTCTTCATGATACTGCAGAACAACCACCCTTTGTGGCCTCAGAAACCCAAGCTGCAGCTCCTTCAAAAGAGCTTTGCTCACTTACTTTACCTCTAGTTGCACATGATGTGGAAACTGTAAAAGAAGCTGCAGGACCTTCAACTGAGCTCTGCTCACTTACATCACTTCCAGGTGCACTTGATGTGGAAACTGTACAAGAAGCTGCAGGTCCTTCAACTGAGCTCTGCTCACTTACATCACCTCCAGTTGCACATGATGTGGAAACTGTAAAAGAAGCTGTGGAACAAGATGAGGAAATGGAATGTAATACCTCTGACCTTCCAGAGGACAGTGGCAACTCTTTGGCCGAAGCTGAACCTGCAGGACAATCAGAAAGTACTCTCACTGCTTTGCCAGAATATGGAGAAACATCTTTCACTGAGGTTTTGGACCAGGGAGAAATTACTGGCACTACACAACCAGAATACAGAGAAGAATCTTTTGCTAAACTTTTGGAACAAGCAGAAGAGGATAACAGTGCTCTGCCAGAAGTTGCTCCTCTTCAGAACATAGGTACCTTTGTCTGCAGTGAAGATGTTCTACAAAAGACTGCTGAGCATGATAGAACAACACAAAAGACTTGTGAATCTTCTGGAAGTCACATGCTGTCTGGACAGACTTGTGAGTCTAACGCTAGTGCAGAAACATTTGAATTGGACGATGAAAGTCAAGAAGAAGAATCTTCGCTGAGACTGAAAGTAGAAAATGAAGATTCAGCTAAGAAAATGGACGATTCCATTAAAAATGGAAAAGAGATCGATGAAAAGTCTACAGAAAGTGAGATCCTGCCATCAGAAAAAGAGAGTATGCCAATAGAAATTGAGAGTATGCTGACAGCAAATGAGAACATGCTGACAGAAAATGAGGCCATGCCATCAGGTAAAGAGACTGCACCAATAGAAAATGAAACTGCCTCAACAAAAATGGAAAGCGTACCAACCGGAAATGAGACCGCTCCACTAGAAATATTGGCCGACCCAGAAGATGAGTGGGACACAAGCAATGACAGAGTGAACATCATCTCGTTCTCTGAGGAGAACGTCCTAGGACATTGTGTGACCGAGCACCATGAACATGAAGAAGACGGCTATGGCTATGGCATTGATAATGAGGATAATGAGGATCACCGTTTTGAGCACGAGGAGAGTCGTATTGATAACGCCGATAATGATGAAAGTATTCATGTTGCTGACAGTGACTATGGTGGTGAAGGAGGCAGGACGCTAGGTGACGACCTTTCAAAGCAGCAGCAGTCCTCCAATGAACTGGCTCTACAACCCACGTCTTCTCCGCAACATTCTATTTCAACCCTGCTGGCAGAAGAGAAAACGACGCTAAAAAAAGACAGCTCAATCATGGAGGACGTGACTGAGGAATCGGCTGAAAACGTGGAATCAGAGTTAGTTGAACAGAGTTTGAAAGACATTGCATCAACCCTTGTTAGTGAGGGAGAAAATATAAATGCCAAAAATGCTGAACAGATTGAGGGAGACAAAGCCATTGAAAGCAAAGACGTTGACAAATCAGACGAGACAAAGGCAGAAACACTAAGTGATGAGCAAGCAGTCGTTCAGAGCAGTAAAGAAAGCCTCCAACAAGTAACTGGTAAAGGTACCGAGGAAGAACAAAAAGAGAAACAGCAGTTGAGGACAGAAGCAACAGCACAGGATGGACCACAGCCTAGTGACTCTAAGCGTGTCGATCAAGATGAAGACTCGGACCCAGAAAATTACGAGCTGTACATAGTTCCAGACACTCAGCCCGTTGTCTTTTCACTTAGTATGCTTCAAAGCGTGAGAGAGAGTCAGCGTTTTGCCAAATCCAAGTCTTCATCCATCCAAACTACTTCCACAAAGGCTGCGAAACCTCCAATAACAAACAGAGCTGCTACAAAGGCGCGACGTTCTCACCTAGCAAGAGACAGCAGTAGTGGCCATTTCTCGCAGGAAACGGTGGTTTCCACAGTGGTGGGTGATCTTGCTGTGGACATCCGACACCTGGCTCATTCTGCTAAGACCAGAAGCAAACCCTACACCAAGATGCTGCAAAAGCAAGCGATAGTAGTGCAGAAGCAGGAAGAGGTTGACGCCGTGCAGGATGCTTCCTCACCGGAGCCCACTCCCCGAAAACCACTGCAGGGTGTCAAATCATTGCGTCAGCGCACAGTCAAGGACAAGAAGCCTTTTTGCTGGGACGACTTGGAAGACTCAGAGGAACGGCGGAAGCAGCCTCGCAACGAGAGCATCCTAAAGGCATTCCGGGAGAAAGAAGTTGGTCGGTTTATCTGGGACTCCTCAGATGAAGGCGATCGACAAGGGAGACCGGAGGAGGAGGGAAGTATTGGCAGCGTCAAGCAAGAGCCTGACGTCGTTGAAAAGGCCGGAGCAGGAGTAGTCACAGAGGACAACAGCAGGATCAAAGAGGACCCCAAAGAGACAGATAGCTACTGTGACTTCAAACGCATAACAGACAAATCTGCAAGCATCAGCAGTACCAGCGTTGGCAGCCATTCCGCAAAGAGTAATTCTTCAACCAGCGTTTCTCAGCCCGTTAGTTCCTCAGCCAGTGTCACACTGTCTCCGCTGCCGGGTGCTAGAAAGAGCTCTCGCCGGCGTACCCTGAGCAAAGAAAAGGGAAGCGTGGAGGAGGACACTGACAATGTTACATCAGTCGGTGGTGGCACAGCATCTGCCATCAAAGCCGAAACACCACCTCCTGTGAAAAAGACCTCGGGGGCTAAAAACACTTCTAAGAACAGCTCAAAAGTAGCAACCCCAGTTTCGGAGACTGTCATTGTTCCCCCCAAGACATCGTCCCCTATGACCAGCAATCCCGCTTCCGTTTCTCCAAAGACCCAAAGAAAACATTCTCTTTCTCCGGCACCAAAAACTCAAAGAAAAAATTCTCCCTCTCCTGCACCAAAAGCCCAGAGAAAACGTTCTCTTTCTCCTGCACCAAAACCCCCAAGAAAACGTTCTCCTTCTCCGGCACCAAAAACACAAAGAAGAAATTCCACTTCTCCGGCACCAAAAACACAAAGAAGAAAGTCCACTTCTCCGGCACCAAAAATGCAAAGAAAGCCCACTTCTGCACCGAAGATGCAGAGAAGAAATTCCACTTCTTTTGCTGTGAAAATTCTGCCTCCAGCAAAGAGTCCTACCTCTAAGACTGTTGAAACTTCTTTTAATTCTCTGACAACAAAGACCCCAGTGGCCAACACCCCTTTAGCCCTTAAGACCACTTCAGCCACCAAGACTGCTGCATCTGCCAAGACCCCTCTAGCCAATAAGACCACTCCAACCACCAAGACTGCTGCATCTGCCAAGACCCCTCTAGCCCTTAAGACCACTTCAGCCACCAAGACTGCTGCATCTGCCAAGACCCCTCTAGCCAATAAGACCACTCCAACCACCAAGACTGCTGCATCTGCCAAGGCCATGTCAGGTACCAAGACGGCTCCATCTGCGAAGTCCACTGCAGCCACCAAGACAGCTTCACTCGTGACACCTCAAATTTCAAAATCTCTCACAGCTATAACCAAAGATCCTGGATCCAGCGAGAAAGAATTCGGGGGCTCGCAAAACCCTAGTCCCAGAATTAAGCATCGTTCAGGTTCTAGAGACAAAGATAGCAGATCCTCATCAAAAAACAGAGTGGAAGCGCTGGCTAGAGACAAACCTTTTAGAAAAGCTCGCAGCTGTGACATTGAGACCACTGCACCCTCAGGGTCCGAGTGGAGCGAAGCAGTTGCCCAGAAAAGTGGTCCAAGCAAAGACTCTCCCTTGGCAAAAGGTGAACCAGAGCGCAGTTCTTCCTCAGTGAGTAAACATAAGCAACAGACTTTAGACAAATCTGAAAAGGCAAGGAATGCAGCTGTTGTGAGGCGGCATGGTCATAAAAGTGCCGCTAGCAAAGACTCTGTCTTGTCCAAAGATGTTACAGAGAGCAGACCTTCATCAGTTATAAGCGATAAGCAGACCACTGGCACAGAGTTGCCGAAAGTAGGCAGTGAATCAGCCATCGGCAGTACTGTTTCTTTCACCAAAGCTGTAGAAGATCAAAAAGCTTTGATGAGATCTCTTCATGCCAGGCGGGCAGCCCTTGCCAGATGGAGCAACAGGCCTAATCCTAGCAATCCTGCTGGAAATATTGCTGCCACAAAAACTCCATCAAAGCCAACAATTCGTAGAAAGGAGGATAAGAGAAAGAAAAACTCTAAAATCCCACCATTGCACAAAAGGGCAGACAAACAAGCCAAAAAAACAGGTCCGCAGAAGCCAAAAATTTGTAGAAAAGGCAGCACAGGTGATAAGGCGAAGAAAGACTCCAAAGCACAGATGTTATTATTAACCAAGGAGGAAAAAGAGCCAGAAGCACAAAGTCAAAAAATGGTTCAAGCTTCTTCGAAGCCTACAGTTTCTAGAAAAATCAGCCAGGACAGTAAGGTGAAGAAAGACGCCAGCGTTCCCAAAGTGCCCAAAGTTGAGAAAGCGTCCGATGTACAAAGTGAAGAGACCGCTCCCAACAAGACCAAGAAAGAAGCAGATACTGAATCGGAGGAGATCGTGTCGATAAAACTCAAGATGGATGTTGAGTGTGAGAAAGACACCCCTAGTTCCAAAGTGCACAAAAAACAAGCAGAGAGTGATAAAGACAGTACAGTCGCAACCACAGCCCGAATCCAACCCAGTGAACTGACAGCAAAGCGCAGCGCTGGCAAAACTGGTTCAAGATCTCGTCTCGGTAATCCCGAAAAAAGCAACAGAAGTAGGACAGCGATGTTAACATGTAGCAAAACTAAATCAGGTATCGGAACAAAAAGATTGCATTCGCCTAGCAGAGCACAATCATCACCATTTCCCAACATTTCCAAATTGCAACAAGGCAGGTTACGCACAGAACCCTCCCCTAGTCCTAAGAAAGTGTGTGTTTACAGAGAAACGGGTAACCTTCCTAAAGAAACAGGCAGCGTTCCTAAAGAAACAGGCAGCAGCGACAACATCAGGCGAACTATAACAACGGTGAGTGATGAGCTCAGACCCACGGTTAAACCAGCACGCAGAGGCAGGCCGCCCAAAACTGCCACTGAAAAAGTTAAAGCAGAAAGTGGAACAGGTAGTAAGGAACCTTCACCAGCAATGCTGTCTTCTGCAACTTCCGTCAACACTGCAGCAGCATCAGCAGCGGACAAACCATCAGAGGCAGCAACAACAGCAGCAGCAGACACAAAACAGCATCGCATCAGGGAACCCAAAGGTGGACGACCCAGAAGCCCCCTGTCATCATTGAAACAGAAATTGGACCTAGCCGCCCAGTCTGAGCTGGAGACGGAGTCATCAACAGCAAGATCCTCCTTGGAGAAAGAGGCGGCCAGGACCGGCTCAGCAGAGAATCCCAATGACTCCACACAACAGAGCAGTGGGTACCAGCCGCGAGTGAGAGACAGCCACCCACAATATTTAGCCGCAACTGTGAAACGCAGGCAGCAGCCTGTCAGCTGGCGATCGGCAGGTGCTTCGCCCAGCAAGAAACTCCGTGTGCAGCAGCCCATAAAGCCGCACTACGAACTGATCCGGGTAGAACCCATGACAGAGGACTCACCAGCTGATCACCTGCGAACACGCCACACTCGCACAGTGCATAAGACAGTAACGGCGGACGAGCTGAAAGCAGCCCCTCCGTCCTCCAAAAGTAAAAAATGGTCCATTAGTCTGAACGTCGCCCCTAAGGATATGAAAAGGAAGAAGATCAACCCCAACTTTCCTTACAGCTTTGAGAAAGCTACCACCAGAAAACAGTCAAAGTAGGTTCCCTTTGGCTCTCTCAGAGAAACTGGCTTTTGTGTTAACAGCTGAATCTGAAAGTGGCAGTAACACATTCCTATTAATGTGAAAAGAGGAATTTGATGACATCAACACAACCTTCCAAAGAAGAAAATGCAAAATGGGGTAACCTGTATTAGGGAAGTGTGAAAACTAGAGTGAAAAGTTCATTTGAAGTTTATATTTGGTGTTAAAATTGACCTTCTTTATTTTTTAAAAAAATGTCTTATTTATTTATTTTGTAACGTGTAAAATTATACTATATTCGGAACAACAACAAAAACACTGAAACGACAATAACTGTTTATTTTGAATTTGGAATTTTTTTTATTCCCCCATTTTTGACACTGAACTATATTCTTAACAGTGGGAAAAAAAAAGCGAAGATTTTTTAGCAAACTTGTCTGAGTGTTATGTTGCTGATTGCATTTTATTTGTGTACGTGTACATTTTAACGTGTTTAATTTGTACATAGATTTATGTATCTTTAAATGGCGATTGGAAAGATTTGTTTAACCATTAAACACATATATACAATGTACAGAATATTTTTTGTGTAACATGATTCAGACAGATTTGTGACTAGGTCCATTTGCAAAAAGAATATTGTATGAAGAATTTTGGTGCCATATATTTGATGTCAAGTTTGCATCGGGCGCAGCAAGTTTTGCAGTATAGGCTGGAATTATATAAACATAATGGCATCCAGTTGTAAAATTATATCAATCAGAACTGAAAGATTCAAGTTGTTTACAATTTGAGCATGTGCCCTGAGCTTGACTCTCTAATATAGAGTTAACTATACAAATAGGCTTGATAGCATCATTATGAATGGAAAGCAACATTGATTGGATTTGGTATAATTGAAACTCAAGGGATGGCAGTGACATGATGAATTTCAAGCATCCGAAGAATGGCAATATAACTTTTCTTGGCAGGCAGATCCCACTGAAATTGTGTTCATTGGCTTTTGGCAGGAGCAGCTGATACAGCAATTAATGGGTATAATTATAAAGGTGCTGCTTTGCGTTCTTAGTCCAAAGCAATCCACTCACAATAGCTTTAATGGTTTGGTTGAATGGCGAGGTGAACTGGACAGCTAGAAATTCCATCTATGACAAAACTACACAAGCAGTGTTATCCTTGCTTCTCTCGCTCTATCTCTGACAAAACTACACAGGCAGTGTTATCCTTGCTTCTCTCGCTCTATAATTTAAGCTGGCCCAAACAAAAGGGAGGCCTAGAGCGTCTCTACTCTCCAACCATTATCCCCCAATGACTGAAAGGCTTTACAGAGAAATCTCCACCAGAAGAAGCAATGCTCCTTGAGGTCATGTGTCACAGACGGCTGTCTGGCCTACAGGGTTTGGAAGTATATTATAGGAGGTAGAATTCAATGGATTGGTGGATTTGGTTTGGTTTGGTTTATAAAGGCTTGCCGTTGCAGGAACGTTCTTGCATTAACAGTGAGTCATGTATAAATGTATGTACTATGTTGCCATTTGAATGTGACAGTTATTTTGTGAGTGTGTGTGTGTGGGGAATAACATACCATTTGCTGTGTTTACAGTACAACACAAGTATGTATAATGAGTGGTTAGTTGTCGCCAAAAAAAAAAGTGTTGGTGTAAAAGATTTTTACTAAGAATTTTTCTGTCATTTTGAACTGCCCTCTGCGTATCCATTGTGTAAATTATTGTCAAGTGTTAATTTGTATATTTGAAGAAGAAAAATCCCGAAGTCATAGCTTCTCTTCTTTTTTTTTCCTTTTTTTTTGTGTTTGATTATGACAATGAAACTATTTGTGTTTGTTTGTGATAATGAAACAATGTCTTTTGTGTCTCCAAAGCAAAACGAAAAATGTTCATTGTTTTGTGTATACAATTTCCTGAAAATGTTTCATGTTGTCATCAGGTTTTGCTTGCTGTTATCAATCAACGCATGATTATTTTGTTTGTTTGTTTGTTGTTGTTGTTTTTGTCAAGGAAATATGGTTGTGTACAGATGAATATTGGAATGACAGAATGTGTATAACAGTTTTAAACAAATAGTCATACCAAAGTCATGCATGCATTTTTGATGAATGTGTTTGAAACATTCAGAAGTGGAGAAGATGGTGACTTTTACTTGAATGTGTAGGATAAGTTACAAAAGTTCTCTATGCATTTATATGATTTAGTTTGCATTTATTTGATTGAAGTTCAAGAGTCACAATCTTTTTTTTTAAATAATGAAAGATGTACATTGTGTCTGAGAGAATATTTCTGTTCGTCTGTACTATGTATTGTAGATGGATAAGCATAGACTTTACATGATTGTGTGAATGAAAACTGTCATTATTTCTTTCTTTGTAAATCTTTGTTACTTTAAGTGTGGTGTACTTTTACAATTCAACATGTAATCAAAAACATAAATATTGTGGGTCTGTATCCTGAATTTTGCTGTTTCAAATGGCCACAATTGGCATTAGCCAATAATCAATCATTAGTAAATAATCAATCTTTAGCCAATAATCAATCTTTTTTTTTTCCTCCTGGTGACTGGTAAGCCTTTTTTAAATTTTATTGTACTATCCTATCCTATCCCATCCTATCCCATAACTCAAAGGTCGTTGGGGCACCACAGATGATTGTTTAACCAGCGTATCCATCTTTCTCTGTCCTCAGCTTTGCTCAGTGTCAAGCCAGTCCATTATCGAATGTGCTTATTGTACTAGTATTGATCTTGAAGGTCAATGTCATTTTAGGCCTTGTAAAAACATTCAAAAAATTGGTCATATTAGAGTAGAATGGCCCTATTTAACCCACATTATGCAACAACATTGGGTTGTTTTACCTCGTTAAGGTGCCAGGGTTTTCTGTATAAGTAATATCCCCACTTTGTGGAAATTTCGTGCTTTAAATTACCACTGTTTCTGTCACTCTCATTTGTTCTTTTACGTTCTTAATCTCTTATATACCCCCGTTGGGGTGCCAGGGGTTTCAGTATAAATAGTATCCCCACTTTCTGGAAATTTAGTGCTTTAAATTCCCACTGTCGCTGTCTTTCTCATTTGCTCTTTCTCATTCCTGCTCTGTTCTATCAATCTGCTATACTATCGTCTTCTTCGCTAGGCCAGTCTCCTACCTGTTTTCTTGAAAACTCTTCCGAGACAAGACTCCTTATTTGTGTATGAGGTCTGTTGGATCAGCTTGGGAATATTGGACACTTTCTGCCAGGTGGTCACTAGGGCTTCCTATGATGTTATTATTTAGCAATGTAGGCATTTTATATGTATGTGTTTTGTTGATAATTTATAATGATATTTGTATTCTATTTTGTTTTTGTAAACGGGGGTTCGATAAGTTGGGGTGAAGCCTCAGCCGTCCCCTGTGTGGGATGTCTTTATTGTAAAGTGACTGGCTGGTGGAGAGTTTTCGGTTTTATCACTAGGGTTGTTTCAGCAGATCTTTTATGCGAATCAGGGGTTGTCCGGTCCTGATTTGGCTCGGAAGAGTCCGCTGGACCTAAAGCAATAATAATGTATAATGTAATGTAATCTGTTCTATCAATCTACTATCTTCTTCGCTAGACCAGTCACCTACCTTTTTTCTTGAAAACTTTTCCCAAACTCCTAATTTGAGTATGGGGTCTGTTGAGTCAGCTTAGGGATAGTGGACATTTTCTGCCAAATGGTCACTAGGGCTTTCTATGATATTATTTAGCAATGTAGGCATTTTGTATGTATGTGTTTTGTTAATATTTTATAATACAACTTTTGTTGTAGTTTATTTGAGTGTATTTGGAGCTGGAGGTCAAGGTCATTTCAAGGTCAAGAGCATAGAAAGATCAAAGTCAGTATTACTTCGCCTTTGAATGCCATCGTTTCATTTTGTTTTTTCTGGACACTCATTTTCATGTTGAATATTGCAAGTTCCATAATGTACATGTGAGTCATATGGGCTTTGCCATTCTAGTTGTTTTTATATGAAAAGGGTAGTGTGTACTAGTTATGATTTTAAAATAAAAGCCTGGGGTCTCATCCTGGGAAAATTGAACAACAAAAGAGTTAGAATATATATATAATAGAATATATATATAATAATCAACCCTTGACCCGCTACCCACTCTTTGCACCAGTACTGACTCGAAGTTTTCTTTGGAACTTGTCTGGGTTGGAATTCTCAGCTGTTTCTTGTTGCGTTTTTTAAATTTGGGGCTTGCCCAGTTTAAAAAAATAAAGGTAAAGGTAGTCCCATAGCCTTGTGGCCGTAGGGGAGCATGATGTTGAAGATCACTCTTATCTTGGGCCAGTGTAATGAGGGTGATGCCCATCTCTCTCCCTCATTGCTTTACCTTCCCCACCCTTAAGAGAGTAGGTACTCGGTCACAGTTGAGTCAACTGAAGGTGTTGTTATTTGTCGCTTCACGTTTTGCGGTCACCCGGTGCTTAACTTACAACACGGTCAGTAGCGAGTGCTCCAACCCACTGCGCTATCCGACACCTTGCCCAGTTTGCTCATACATATTATAGTAAAATACAATAAGATTCAATTTTTTTGTCTGGCCATAAATATTATTTGTACATTAATGTATTACGAAAGAAGTAGAAACTCAAACATTATAAAAATGCCAAGTAATTTGGGTTTTAAAGTTACATCTTATCCTATTACAGTTGTAAAACAGCGGCTTGCCTTTGCAGTTGTTGTTTGTTTTTTTTAATCGGTATTTTATAAGCAATTATTATTATTTGAAAAAAATATTACTTTTCTGTGTTTTATTTTTTTTTATTTAACTTCTTTTTAATTTGTTATTGTGTAAAAAAAATGTCTGTTTTTTCTGTAAGAAAGAATACAGTTTGTACATTATGGAAAACCATTATGCTTTTGTGTGTGTTTGTATAAGACAAAGAGAGGAAGAGAGGGTGTTTGGCAGCATTTTGAGAAAGTGTGTGCACGTGGTGAGTTATTTATGTTGAGTTGGTTTTGCGTTTTAATTATTTATCATATGTGTGTTGAATTCTAACACTTGATTGTTTTTGTTTAGTTGGTAGAATACTAACTGAAAGGAAAGCAGGCAAAATGCCTGAGTCATCACCATTGGTTTTTTTTTAATGTTTCCCCTTATGCATGCTCCTTCATGTTGTGTTTTCTTTAGTTCTGCTTTTTCCTGTTTTCAGTTTCTTACATGCTGTACCTTTTCTATAATACAGTTATACTCCATGTAGTATATGCTAAACATTCTTTACCCTCAGTTATTTAAAGTCCCACCTATAATTATTCTTTCTATAAATTCACTCTTTAGTAGGTTGAGATTTATCGTCTTTTTATTTTAGTTTAATTATTTTTAAAAAAAAGATCTCAATGCAAAAGAAAATAAAAAAACAACAATTTAACATTATGTTTAAATGAGTGAATCACCCTTTCATCCATTGATATGCAAAGACTGCGCAATAGAGCTATGAGGAATTAGGTTAGGTGAAATTAGTTCTCTCAACACACACATTCTGATGTGAATTTTCATTGATTTCATTTAGCAGGCTAGAAATCTCATTTATAACTTCTTTTTTTTTTTTCTCTCGTGTAATTGTCTAGCTTGTTATGACTTTAAAAGAATACAGAGGAGTGTACAGTGCAATGTATTTTGCTTATTAATGACTATAATTAATGATTATGATAAGACAGTAAATATAACGGGTATGCACTTCATTGCACGTTGAACTGCATTTCTTCATCTAGCAAACTGCTAAAAAGGGTCACATTTTACACAACAGTTTCAAGTTTAGAACTAATGTAGATTTATCTCTGATTATATGCATTATGGCAGAAACAAACCAACATCAGACGAATGTGTTATACAAATTACAATTATGAATCACTTCATTTATTGCAACATTTATTGCAACATTAATTGTTGTATATGACCCATTTTAAGCTGACAAATACGATAACCAGAACTGGACTGAAGCAAGAATACAAAGAATTATAATAAGGATAAAGGGAAAATGAACCTCTTTATCCTGTTATCACTCCTGTTTCCCCAATATTGTGTGCTGTATATGAACAAATGTTCCATTTCATTTCATCTTCGACCTAAAGGTTATAACATTATTGAGCTATACAAATCATGATGGTGTTAGCTTCGCCAAATGTTACAGTAATGCAATAATTAATACGTCGCGTTGATAATATGGGGGAAAGGAGAGCGGTATGTAAAGACTGAAAAAGCTTGACGAGGGCAGAATGCTGAGATGTAAACTCTTGTTGATATAGGTGTGTGCAGATGAGGGTGGGATCGTCACAGCCATACCACCTCCACAAAACACTCGGCCAGCAAGGCACTGCCGTTCATTTTACAGAAGCCCGCGGTGCTCCACCTTGCCAGCTGTGACCACCAACAAAATGTCTTCTTCCTCTTCAATTCACTGACAATACAGTGGAGATTGGATATTTTCAACGAAAAGGGATAGATAGATTTCAAGTAAATCGGAGAGAGAGAGATTTCAAGTAAAGTGGGTGATATATTTCATGTAAATTGGATTGATACATTTCAAATAAAGTACATTGATATATTTCAAGTAAATTAAATAGATATTTAAAAGTTTTTTTTGTTTGTTTTTTTTGGGGGGAGGGGAGGGGCGGCTTTTTTAATGGATATTTTAAAGTTATGTCATTGGATGAATATATCAAATAAATTGGATGCATATATTTCAAGTACATTGAATGGATAAATATAATTTTAAAATAGATATTTTCAAGTTATGTTGAAGAATATATCTCAAGTAAATTGGATGGACATATTTCAAGCAAACTGAATGGATGTGTTCAGGTACGTTGAATATTCAAAAAGCTCTGGACCTGAGATTTGTTTAAACCCCTCCAGTGCCAGCTGTACTGTGATCCTCACAGTTCCACCATCATTATGCAACACTCCAAAGCTCTTGCTAAGGCTGGTACCAAAATGGTATCCAATCACAGAATATCAGTTTTGAAACCTGAGATCAATTTAAATATATCCTTCTGTTTTTTTTTCTTTGTTGTTTTAAATTTGCAAAGAACAATTGGTGTCACACCAGACTTTGAATTTAAGCAGAAGTTGAATTGTAGTGGTCTTGAAAATATCCACTCTTTATTGTAATTTAAAATGTCTCCCTTTTCTTTGTAAAGGTACTGTTTAGTACTACTATTATTATTGTTGTTGTTGTTAAACTAAGTATTAACCATTTTGTTTGTTTAATTTATTTTACTGACACTTGCATGCAGTAGATGGCAATAATTTTAAGGCTTGAAACAAAGTCCCTTAGGAATATTTGTAATATATTAATTCATTCATTCCAGATTTGTAATTTAGAAATGATTCTGTCCATGTTATTATTGTTACATAATTTATTGAAATACAAATTGTTAAGGTTCACACAATGATTACAAAGGTTAAGGCTAATATACGTTATTCTCATCTTGGCGTGGAATATGGAACATTGTCACATCAAGATCGGACAATATTAACGAGCCAGTGAGCGCAATATTGTCCTATCAGAATGTGAGAATATTTCATATTCCCTGTCTAAGATGTCAGTAATATTTATGCACTGATTTCTTTAATTGCAAGAAAAAAAAACAAGAGAAATCGAAATTAGACTAGAGCAGAAAAAATGTGTGTGTGAACAACCACTTTACACGTTTCTTTCCAGTAATGTCATCTCAATGCGCAGCCAGAATTAGTAAAATAACCAGAAGATTTCCTTCACAGTTATTCAGCACGCAAACAGACCTAAAGGCACGCATGCTTACCCACCACACACCCAAGCACCCACCCGCCCACTCACACACATACACAAAGTAAAGAAAAAATGAACACCAGAATGCGATGACACATGACAAGTACCTTCAACCAAACTTTACTAGTGAAAAACAATGCCAGTTTCAGTCATTGATTGGTCAATTACTATGCGATATCAGTTTTAGTCACACTCTACCTGGCCTATGAAAATATTAGATACTTGTGGAAAATCCATACATTAATGTTTTTGCCATTTATTTATTTAGCCGAGGGACGTGATTCTTAGTTTGTTATTTTGGTGGAGCAGGAAGACAGTTTATAAAGAATTTGATAAAAAACTGGTTTCTTACTGCCCATTCTCTACCCAAGCCCCTTCCCCCATCCACTTATTTGTTGTGCATACATAATTTTAAACTGTTCCAAAATAATTTATAATGGATTTGCTATTGTAACGGTTTTGTTCTTTTCTGTGGCTTTGCTGCCATTTTCTAATGTTTCATTTTTTTGCATCTTCAGTAGGGTGATATTGCTAGCTATGTAATTTGGGGGAGGGGGGTTGCTATATTTTCACTAATACATTTCTTGCTTGTTGACTTGCCTTATCGTTTGGTGTGCTTACTTGTGTTTTGCTGTGCTTGTGCTGTATAGCTAGTTTATACTTATGTTTCTAGCAGCTTCCGCTGTTTAGCGGCTAGCATGCATGTTGACATTGGTGCTATTACTTGCTGTGTGTTACCTGAATGGATTGTTGAACTAATTGTATGGAACATATTATTCACAGTCGACTTTTGTCAGCAGTATTGTGTTTGTGTTCATGTGGAAGCAAATTAAAGAGCAGAACAAACAAAAAATAACAAAGCCAATAGTTTTAAATCCATTACGGTCAATAATATTTCAGTTTAATTATTATATGAAAAGAGACATTAACAGCTTTATAGTCAGAAAAATGGTCTGTTTCTCTATAAATGTATTATTTTGTCCTGTGCAGTTGGACAGCATGCCTGAGGCTAGATGAGGCCTCCCTCTGTCTAGAGATGAAGCGGATGGCCTTGTGTAACCTCGGTTTAGCTGTATGCTGTGCAGTTTAATTGTCAAAACATTTCTAACCAAAATGCATACTTTTGACAATATTTTTGCCCTGTGTTAATCATAATTTTTTGCGTGTGGTTGTGAATTCAGAACGTGAATTTCCCTTTGAGAATTTGTTTTGCTTTTAATACTATGTAAAATGTACTTTCCAAATTTGAATGTTGAAAACATTTTGAAAGAGCACGTGTTTGGAAATAGTTCTTCTGTGGGATTTAGGAGTTCACACGTTGAAGTCTTATTGTGTCTGAATTCGTATTTTCTACCATTTATTTCAATGGTTTTATATAGCGCTTTTTCCAGCTTGAGAGCTGCTCAAGGCTGTGGTCAATCAACAGGATCTAACTCAAGGCACCCTAGACATTAATGAGTTGCCTTAAGGGCATCACTAAACACTAGAAATAGCTGAGCACACCTCAGGACATGAGCATCAGGATCTTTCAGGTCCGTGCAATGGAATGTATGTGGTACAGACTAGACCTCGGTTTATACTGTCCACCAGAATAGTGTTCCACTTCCAGAATGAATGTTGAGAGTGTTTTAAATTAATACATTAAAATAATAATTTGGAGGGCTGATCGGAATATGTACGCATTGCACGAGTATATCTGCATTAATTGTTTAGACCCCAATTTCATTTCAAATGTGAATTAAATGACTACATGGAGATTATCGTTTTGTATGATTGGAACGTTAAATCTGATTATATTATCCGATTGTGTTTGGAATTCATACTCTGTGCTACAGTTCTGGAATTTTGTGGAAATATCTTTTATTTTTCCCCCAATGCAGGGATTGAAAAGAGCATTATGGTATCTGAATTCATAAGCTCAAATACAGTTTTGGACTAAAGGTTTGAATTGTATATATCAAGGGATATTATTTTTCCATTTGAAGACAAATATAATGGGATTTATATTTTGATTCACAAATTGTGTACAGTTTTGATTATAATTTTATTTTAAATTCAAAGATTACCACACAAACATTTTTAAAAATAAATCTTTCAAAAATTCAAGCCACAAGTTACAAATTGGATTACAAGAACATTTTGCCGGCAAGGAGACTTCGTTTCTACTTAATAATTGTTTCAACCCCAGTTGGTGCACAATGGGGTTCTATATAAACAGTATCCCCACTTTGAGGAAACCAAGTGCTTAAAATTACAGCTGTTTCTGTCATTCTCATTTGTTCTTTCTCGTTCCTAATCTGTTTTAGTTCTATCAATGTACTATCTTCTTTGCTAGACCAGTCACCTACCTTTTTTTCCTCTCCCAAAACTCCTCATTTGTGTATGGGGTCTGTTGGGTCAGCTTAGGGATATTGGACACTTTCTGCCAAATGGTCACTAGGGCTTTCTATGGTATTATTTAGCAATGTGGGCACTTTATATGGATGTGTTTTATTAATATTTTATTATGATGTTTATATTCTATTTTGTTTTTTGTAAACGGGGGTTCGATAAATTAAGAGTATAGCCTCAGCATCCCCTGCATGGGATGCATTTATTGTAAAGTGACCGACTGGTGGAGTGCCTTCAGTGTTGCCACTAGGGTTGTTTCACAAATCTTTTATACAGATCAGTGGTGAATACTCTTTGAACCAAGTTGTCTGATTCGGCTCTTCGCAGTCCGCTGGGACCCTATAAACAATCACTAACAAATTAATACTTGTTTCATAAGAGAAGAACAATTTAAAATATTTATTGTTTTGAGGTAACTACAGTTATTACCTGAACAATTAAACCCACATAATTACTGTTTGAAAAGAGCTCAATATTTCTTCTAAGTTCAATCTATTTAACATGATGAAAGCTCAATTAAACTACATTAAAATTTGTATTGAACTCATTGCATATAGTACAAGTACTGACTCCAGCATATAGTCCCAGAAAATGTTGGGAAGTCTATGGCGAGCTTGGCATACATGTATCCATTGTATTTAGCCCACGAGTTTTATAATTTCGTTTTACCAATAAATAAGACCTGTTAATTGTCACAATAGTTTCAATCATTTTTATTTATAATACAAGTCATAATGATGATTTCTACTGGGAGCCATTCAAATATTAGGAGTATGGTTACATACTTTGATTATGTTGTGTTTTTGTTTGTCAATGGTAGTTACTCGGTAGATAGGTTGGCAAACTAGTAACGTTGCATTTTTGCAACATCCGTTACAGCTGAATGTTAAAAACACATTTTATGGAATTTGTGTTTTTCTTGTTTGTGTCATATCCACAATATTGTACAATAATCAACAGCGTGGTATTTGTAATATGTTGAATCCTGATGTTAACAAAAACCTTCTGCTCAATTGGCAGCCAGTGTTAAGAATTGAAATGCACATTCTTTTAATTAATTTGTCTGTACATTTGTTTCATTACAGTATGATTTCTTGAGTTGAATTTTGATTGATGTCTATGCATAACTGAATAAATTTTAATACTAAAATCCACAGTGTTTTGGTTAAATTATGTGTTTCTGATGTGAAAGCTTCATTCATACTTGTTTCCATTGCGGCGTGTTTGCTTTTGCTTCAATGCGTTTTCTGTCTTTTTCAAAGCGGTGTGGGTGCCGGGGGTTTCAGTATAAATAGTATCCCCACTTTCTGGAAATTTAGTGCTTTAAATTCCCACTGTCGCTGTCTTTCTTCTTTGTTCTTTCTCATTCCTGCTCTGTTCTATCAATCTACTATACTACCTTCTTCTTCGCTAGACCAGTCACCTACCTTTTTTCTTGAAAACTCTTCCTCTTTGTGTATGAGGTCTGTTGGATCAGCTTGGGAATATTGGACGCTTTCTGCCAAATGGTCACTGGGTCTTCCTATGATGTTATTATTTGACAGTGTAGGCAATTTATATGTATGTGTTTTGTTGATACTTTATAATGATGTTTGTATTCCATTTTGGTTTTGTAAACGGGGGTTTGATAAATTAGAGTATATCCTCAGAGTCCCCTGCGTGGGATGTCTTTATTGTAAAGTGACTGGCTGGTGGATTGCCTTCAGTGTTACCACTAGGGTTGTTTCAGCAGATCTTTTATGCGGATCAGAGATGAGTCCTCTTTCAGCAAAGTTGTGGTCTTGATTTTATGGTCCTGATTCGGCTCTTTGCAGTCCGCTGGACCCTGTAAGCAATGAATATTTAACTAAATCCACTGTACAAAGAGGGGGTTTGATTTAAGGTTCTTTTTGAATGGAAATCTAATCTACACAGACAGTGATTGATTTAAGGTTCAGTTTTTGCTGCATTGTAAAAGAATTCCCATGTCAGAAAGTTACAATGTAAACAAATCAGCATGATGCGTTCTGTAGTCTTTGCTTTTCCCAACAAAGCAACACATCGAATCGGACAGTTTAGCATTGGTAGAGTTCATTACAACTGATCAACGAGTGCAAATGCAATCAAATCTTTTAAAACTTATGTTGTTGTTGTTTTTAAACACACCATGCATTATTCCATTTATGACGACATTTATTATATTCAGTGTAATGTCACTGGTATTCAGAGTAAATGAATTATACTGAAAGTATTCCAACCTACAAGTGCCAGCAGGTCTACTAGAACTTGAACAAGCAAACCCCACTTCCAATGCCAAGTACACTTATTTATATGTAAAAGCAGAGATAATAAAAATACATAATAATAATACAAGATGCTATATACGCGCCCTTCGCCAAATCAATCAGGCTCAAAGCGCGGCGATCTATACCAACATACACGCTAACCTGTCTCATCCACCCTCACACACACCAAATACACATCCATCACTCAAACAGGTGGTGTAAAGGCAGGGAGATCGCTATTAGAAGACGGAAAGAAATTCGAATTTTTATTTTTTAAATGTTTATATTGACTGCGTCCTGTACCATTATTGAAGGGAGGGAGGAAACCGGAGTGCCCGAAGAAAACCCTCGGTGACCTCAATAGTCTCGTACCTAAGTCACATACGTTCGCCCCTTGCGGGAATCGAACCCGCGACCTTCGGCATTGGAAACCGGCGACTTATCCACTGCTCCACGAGGCGCCAACTAAATCGTGACAAACCAAACTAGTGCCGTACACATGCCACCGTTAACCTACATCAAATGACAGTGTGAAATAAGGGTGTGCAGGTAAAAATTAAAGTAACTAGCTGCACTACAATGTCGTCTAGTCGGTGTACTGTCTGTCGTCTGCTGTTGCAAAATGTCAAACCCAAACTTCTGCATTTGTGAGCTACTTTTTTCCAATGCAACAAAATAACAGTTTGCAAAAATTTCCTTACAACTGCACTGATGAATGACAGTCGGTTTTGTAGAGATGGATCTACTGCAAACAAGAATGTTCGCACTGAAGACGATCCTTTATTTTCAATAGTGACTGACGTGCAAGTTTTCACTTTGTGGCTAGCGATGTCGATCTTCCTTTCGACTTGAGTGATAACAATATTTGTATCCACGGTATCCTGATTCACTTTGCACAAAACAGACACAAAGTAAGGAAAGAAAAGCAAAAAGAAGATCTGAGAAGATCGGAGAGAAAGAAAAGGATGCCAACGAAATTTGAAGACTATGTGCTCGCATTTGCGCTCGCAAATGCGCAAATGCGCTGACGCGCGCATTTGCGCGCGCGGTTGCTACGCCCGTTGCTATGAGGGTTTTGCTGAAAACTGTCAACGGAAAGGAACTGAAAATGAACAAAGCGCAGACGCCAAAGATTAAAGAAGGAAAAAATTAGATCTAGCGTACATTTTGTAGTGGTTGGGCGCGGCTTTGTCACTGAGTAGCCTATAATAATATCATATGTGAGTTTATAGATTGATGTTAATAATAAATGCAAGAAATATTTAATTTGTGCACGTCTCAAATTCTTTCACAGACACATTCTTTTCCGGGTATAATTTTTATGCGCTCGCAAGTGCGCTCGCATTTACGCGCGCAAATGCGCTCGCAAGAAATCTTTGGCGTCTGCGCTTTGTTCATTTTCAGTTCCTTTCCGTTGACAGTTTTCAGCAAAACCCTCATAGCAACGGGCGTAGCAACCGCGCGCGCAAATGCGAGCGCACTTGCGAGCGCATTTGCGCGCGTAAATGCGAGCGCACTTGCGCATTTGCGAGCGCAAATGCGCGCGCGTTTGCTATATCTCGCCTCCCATAACTATGTAATCGGTTATGTGAAATGACACTGACGAGCAATTCAAATCAACCCGACACTGTGACTTTAATTTCGTTTCCTTTATAGGTGTTTACAGCGACGTTTTAGTTATTGATTTGATTAAACCAGCAGTACTGGTTGACTTTAAATTGTTTAATTGTATTGAAAAAAAAAAAGGAAGAAAAAAAAAGAGATGGCAAATATGAAAATAGAACATTGCGTCGCCTTGGCTCTGCACTTTGTCCTCCAACACCTCGAGTCCCCCGACCGCTACGCTCGACTCCTGTTTATCGACTTCAGCAGTGCCTTCAACACTGTCATCCCCCAGAAACTCTTCGACAAGCTCTGCTCCTTCGATCTTCCTCTCTCCACCTGTCACTGGCTCTTGAACTTTCTTCTCTACCGCCCTCAGACTGTCAAGATTGGCTCCAACCTTTCCAAAACCCTAATTCTCAACACAGGTACGCCGCAAGGCTGTGTCCTTTCACCTCTCCTCTACTGCCTCTTCACCAATGACTGTGTGTCCCGTGCTGACAGTGTTCAGCTCGTGAAGTTCGCTGACGACACCACGGTCGAGGGCATCATCTCCAACGGCGACGAAACAAAATACCGCCAGGAAGTCGACCACTTGGTGTCGTGGTGCGAAGACAACAACCTCGAACTGAACACCTCCAAAACAGTCGAGATGATTGTGGACTACCGCAGGAACCAGGACCCCAAAGATCCACTGCTCATCAATGGACAAGCCATCGAGACAGTAGACTCGTTCAAGTTCCTGGGTTCCCTCATCTCCGACGACCTCAGCTGGGGTGCCAACATTAACACCATCGTGAAGCGGGCCCATCAACGACTGTACTTCCTCAGACAGCTGAGGAAGTTTGGCCTTTCCAAAGACATTCTCCTCCAGTTCTACCGGGCCGTGGTGGAGAGCGTCCTAAGATTTTCCATCACGGTCTGGTTCGGAACAGCAACGCAGCTCGACAAAGACCGGTTGGAGCGGGTTGTGCGCACGGCAGGCAGGATTGTCGGCTGTGAGCTCCCCTCTCTGGCCTCCATCTACTCGACCCACTCTCTCAACAGATCCGACAAGATCCTCTCTGACCCTTCCCACCCTGCCCACCCCCTGTTCGAACTTCTCCCCTCTGGCCGCCGCTTTCGATCCTTCAGATCCCACACTTCCCGCTTTAAAGATTCCTTTTACCCTCAAACTGTAAGATCTCTAAACGCCGCATCCTCCTCCAACCGCTGATCCCCCTGCCGTGCGCACGCCCTGCTTCTCCCTACATGCTCGTACATCTATATCTATATACTACAGTGACTACTATAATTTAGAATGTTTTTGTGATCACTTTAGACTAGTCATTTGTGTTTTACTATATCTTTCTGTTTATCTGTTATTGTTGGGTATGCTGTGCGAGTGCGTGTGGTTGTGCATACATGTGTGTATTTGTGTATGTAGGTATGTGTGCGTGTGTGTAAGAGAGAGAGAGAAAGAGTAAGAGAGAGAAAGAGAGAGAGATGTTAAATCTGAAACATTCTGCCATTGTCCAACACCAAATAATATTCCGATTGTTGTATCTATTACATGTCAATTGGCGAAATAAATTCCTGTTATCCTGTTATATTGAAAAACATTTGCCAAAATCAGAAAAAAAGACGACTTATTTAGGAAAATCAAAATTAAAAGAAAATAAATTGGATTGAATTTCAGCTCATCATCAGAGATTAAAGATGCGAACATTTACTTACCAGTGGATTATTCGGATTTTAATTAAACTCGGAAAACGTCTGGTTAATTTATCGTTTAGTTATGTTACCTAGTTAAAGTGTTTATAAAGTTTATTTCTTTTCTAGTTAAAAACAGTGTTTTTTTTCAGATTTCGAAGTAATCTCAAAGAAAGATGGAAATCTATTTTATATTACTCTGATGTCCAAGGGATAAGTTAAAATCGGATTTTATTTCTAAGTAAAGGAGGGATGTCGTGTCTACAGAAACTATCAATTTAGTGAGGTCACGTATGTTACCGTCACTTCTGGAATCAGTTGGGCGAGGAATAAAAGAGCAAGAAACTGCCAATTCAAGTGTGTGACGACTTGAATATATATACAAAACATACACACGACAGCAACCTATCAGGAAGCCGCCTCCGAGCGGCCGCACACGGTCAACCGGGCAAACAAGGGCCTGCAAAGTATCAGCAAACCTCCAGCCAAGCGATTTCAGGGTCGCAAGATCTGTATCACCGACCGCCTTGATCACAACCGGCAAAGTCCCTGGTTCGGCAGAAGAAGAGGGATAAACGATTCTCTAACATTGTTCTTGGTTTTGCGTCTACCGGGGACGGCAGTCCACTCATGTGCATGATCCTCCCCGGGTCCAAACGGGGGAGGCTGGGAGTTTGGCACCAGGTGCTCACTCTCCTCAGAAGGGCTAGCCACGGCGGCCGAACCGACAACCGAGGCCAGGCCCGGGGAGGGGTCGGCCCCCTCCGTCGCTACATCACTCATCTCCTCCGAGGAGGCCGATGAGGAGTCAGTAAGTGTCTCCCAGACTCGCTTTCGCGACGGGGTAGACGGTAAGTCCCCAGGTGGCGCAACCAGCTAGGTCACACATCCCAGGAACAAGAGCCACGTACGGGAGGCTCCGAGAAATTGCTGCCACTAGCCTCATTCAATTCAATTCAATTCAATACAACTTTATTTATCCACATAGGGCAATTACAAGATTTAGAAGCAGCTCATAATATTAAAATAAATAAATACATAAAGAAGTTTAAAGAAACTTTGAAATTTAAAAGTTTATCACACGATTTCATAAGCACATGTCCTACCATACAAACATAAACCAAACACACACACACACACACACACACACACACACACACCACGCACATCATGAACACTCACAGCCGACAGTCAAATAGTTAAATCAAATAAAAACATGAAGGTAAGAAAATAAGGTAAGAATATCATCAATGAATCATCAAATCAATCGGTCGATAAACAATCAATCCCTGAATCAAGCCATCGTCGAGCATTTATTTTTTTAAAATAAATAAATAAATAAATAAATTTGCATTAGGGCGGTGGGGAAAATGTTAAAGCAGAGATGATGGCATCAAATTTAGCAGTCGAATCGAGCAAGGAATAAAACTGTGGGAGCGGCGATTACCCTTACAGGCCGGTAAGGCAAAACGGCGCCCGGATGGTAGCACTGAGAATTCGCCCGCCAGAACATGCTCTGGTCTACAAATGATTCCATTCGCCTTCTTGATGATTTGCTGATCGCAGAAAGAACCCAGGTCTCTCTGCCTGACACCGATGATTTTTTAACAGATATTGACAATGCTGGACAAGCTATTCCTATCCCTCACAGTCAGGCTATGGAACCAACAAACAAACGAAAAAGTCAGCAAGCTCTCAATGAAAGATTGATAAAACAAGCTGAGAATCTTAGAATCCACAGAGAAAGACTTCAGTTTCCGGAGAAGGTACAATCGCTGTTGGCCCCGTTTGACAATGCACTGTGTGTTTACATCCCATTTAAGCTTGCTGTCAAAAACTGTGCCCAAATACTTATATCTGTCAACAATCTCAACATCTTCATTATGAATAACACTTGGCTGGACCACCTCTTTGACTCTCCTAAAGTCAAAAATCATCTCTTTCGTTTTAGTAACATTCATATCCAAAAAATTATCATCACACCAATCCACGAAGTTCGTGAGGGCAAAATCATGATCTCCTCCTGGTCCTTGAAATAAAGACAACAAAGCTGAGTCATCAGAAAATTTTATCAGAAAACTATTTTCAGCAGTGCTTCTACAGCTGTCAGTATACATTATAAAAAATAATGGTGACAGAACACAACCCTGTGGAGAACCTGTGGAAGTAACCAGAATATCTGACAAAGAACCATTGACACAGACTCTGCATGTTGTCTATTATTAAAAAAATTTAAAGTCCAAAGTACAAGTTGATGACTGAGTTTAAAATCAGAAACAAGTTTATCAACCAGAATATGAGGCTGCATAGTGATTTTCAAAAAGATAAAAATTAAATCTGATTACATCACTTTTTTTTTGGGGGGGGGGGGGGGGGCCGGGGGTAATAATCTGTAGAACTACAAATTGCAGTTTTAGTGCTTCTGGCACCATTATTGCAGTCCTAAATATACAAAAACTATAATAGATAATCAAAATATAGATTATTGCATATTCAGGAATTTGTACGTGCAGCTTTTTTGATTGATTGATTTATTGTTGCTTTAGGTCCAGCGGACTCTTCCGAGCCAAATCAGGACCGGTGTACGTGCAGCATAGATCTACTATTAAAATAATGGCTCAGCTAGACGATAACCCCTTCACCCTCCCTCATCCCTCATCCCCGCCCCCCTTCTCCCTTTCCTTCCCCCGCCAAACTCACTGTAACATAGACATAAGAATCAGTACAATTAATTACTGTCTAACAAACTTCTGCAGTAAATGTGTTATTTGATCAATGATGTTGGTGCTAGATAACGTGGATGCATTATGCTGATACAATAAGGCCTGTGGCATAGATGCAGGCTGTAGAAGCCAGTTGACGTTTTCAGTATTAGGAAGTTGAGTCACAGATTATTGCAGAGAGAGAGAGAGAGAGAGAGAGAGAGAGAGAGAGAGAGAGAGAGAGAGAGAGAGAGAGAGAGAGAGAGAGAGAGAGAGAGAGAGAGAGAGAGAGAGAGAGAGAGAGACAGACAGACAGACAGACAGACAGACAGACAGACAGGCAGAGCGAGAATTTTTTTTTTTAAATCAGTTCTTCTATTTAATGGTTTTATTATTTTTCTTTAGTTAATTATTTAAATGTGTTTATTAAAATGCCTATTTTCTTATTTTCAATGTCTACATCCCTTAGGTTAATAATAGACAATAAATCAGTAACACACACAAAAATCGGTTATAGCAAGTACGCAGTGGTACATAATTATTAGTAGTCTATCCACGTGATACCCCCTCACCAACAGCATAATCTGCCCCTTCAGCCAGATTGGTGGAAGAGTCTGATACTTGTTTCTTTTGATTTCTTGTTGTTTCTTTTCGCTTCTTTTTGTTTCTTTTCGGGGAAAAAAACTACCCCGAGTAAGTGCTCTGAAAGAGCTTGTTTGCTGGCATCGAAAGAATGAAAAAAATTTAAACGCGCAGATACTTTTACATTTCATTTGTATCACATAAAAAAGAAATTATTTTTAAAAATTTCATACTCACTTTTTGCTATTTTATAAGTATGACTTTTTCATACCTTATGTCTTATTCGAAATTTTTAATCTCACTGCAATCCTAATTTTTATTGATTAATGTATACAAAATGGCAGGAAGCAGTCTGCTGCAGTGGAGATAGAAACGAGACACAATTTTGGAGAGTTGGACAGCTATCCTGTCTCCTGATCATGTAACTAGATAGAATGGCGAGGGCCAGATAAAGGTATTTGAGGTGACTTATGGTTTGTTTTGATTATGATTGTCTCTGGAATTTTTTTCCGCTTCCTCAGTCTTCTGACCATAGGGCACAGGCCCAGACAGAGCACTACTGAAGTTACTCGTAGGCCTCACTACAAGTACAACCCGTTGCTTTTTTTCATATTGGTGAAAAAACGGAAACTCCGATGGTATGGCCACGTCAGCAGAGCATCAGGCCTTGCAAAGACAATCCTGCAAAGCACGGTGCAAGGAGGCAGTCTGTGTCGCACACATTCCATCATAACGGACTTTAAAGATCCTGACGCTCATGTCCTAGAGTGCCGGTGACAAGAACACACCCAGCATGCACCTAAGTGCAGCAAGTTTCTTCAACATATTGAAGTTGGCTGCCTACAACAAAGAAGAAGAAGCCTTTTTTTCTCTCACTGTCTTCTCCCACCTTTCCCTTTTTATTTTCTTTAGGACTTTCATTTCTTAGGTGCACTGAACATTCGTTTTTGGATGGATACAATTACAAGCTCAGTATAAGTTAACATTATCAGGGTTTGCCAATTATTTTCAACAAGACCTTGTCCCAGTTAACGATGTCAGTTTTAACTTTCCCACCAAAAAAATCCCCCTCCCCCCTCCCTCCCCTGGGGTTGCCGGGGGTTTCAGTACTTTATAAATAGTATCCCCACTTTCTGGAAATTTAGTGCTTTAAATTCCCACTGTTGCTGTCTTTCTTTGTTCTTTCTCTTTCCTACTCTGTTTTTTCAATCTACTATACTATCTTCTTTTTCGCTAGACCAGTCACCTACCTTTTTTCTTGAAAACTCTTCCGGGACAAAATTCCTCATTTGTGTCTGAGGTCTGTTGGATCAGCTTGGGAATATTGGACGCTTTCTGCCCAAAGCATATTTTTGCCAAAAGCACATTTGTTCCCATTTTTGTTTGGTTGCTCTTGAAGGTCAAGGTCATTTTAGGCCTTATAAAACAAAAAAAAATTATAGTACAGAAGAATGGCTCTATATTTGACCCATCGTCTGCATCAACGTTTTATTTTTGTCAAAGTCATTGGTCAAGGTCATTTCACCAAGGTCTTACCTTTTTTACAATTCCATACTAACAAACCAACTACTTCAATACAAATGTCCATTTTACAATACCAAAAACCAAATAAAACAACACAGCATATCAAATTCTTAGAATATTCATTGATACATGTCAACCAGTATTGCATATTAGCCCTTTCAGTAAAATACATGTCATTAATTTCATTGCCATTCTAGTATGTATCCCAAAAAAACTCCCCACAACACATTTTTTATAAAATACAGAAATATGGGTGGCAGTTTTGTATCCCCTTGGTCAATAAAACGGGTATCCCACACACGACACATTTTTTTCCTGTATTATGGATTGCCTCTTTTCCTTTGCAGAGCTTCTTCTAGATTAATACCTTTCACCCTCCTCTACACCTACCACCCCACCATAAAAAACACCACCACCCAAACACACCCCCCCTACACACACACACACACTATACTCTAGCTCTTATATTAAGGCATTGCAGCAAGAAAATTATGCGCAGCAGTCTTTTTGTAGTATGTAAACTTTTATTTCATTAACACTAAATATCAAATATGTAAAGGCTAAAAGCTTTTATCCCATGATGTGATACTCGCACATGAAATATACTTGAAAAAACAATAAAAATATTTATTGAAATTACAGAAAAAAAAATATACTAATTACTAAAAAAAAAATTGCCTGCTAAATCAAAAGACTGCTAAAAAAAAAGGCTGGAGTGTTTCAAAAAGATATAAGCTGATGGAGACAGAAATTTGTAATGTGAGTACCTCAGTGCCTTGTTAACCTTATACATAATTGAGTACCTCAGTGCTTGGTTATTCAACTCTATTCAACAAGGTGAAACTAACCTCAACATTTCACCTGAACTGTATCACCTTCCAGCCATGATACCATACAAAACCTTCACAGTCAGCTCTCCAGACTGGCCTTCCCTCTGCCAGTCCACTTTTTCTGAACAGTCCAATGTTTCTGTATATCCACCCCTGTTGTCAGAACAGAGTTTTTCCCCTTTCAGTTCCCAATGTCTCATATCCCTGACCCACTTTTCAAGTAGAGTTTTCACTTCAGCCCTGCCTTTTCCCTGTCAACACTACTGTCACATCCTCCCCTTGCTCCTCCTCTGCTCCCCAATTAGTAACACTCTGGCTACCACCAGTTCTGCTGACAGTTTCTCATCCTCTCGGAACCTTGATGTCAGCAGGAGGTGCTCCTCTGAAGACAGACCCTACGGCCAGCATTGAGCTGCAGGAGCAGATGACGGCGCCGAGTTCAGTATTCCATGCATATTCCAGCCAACAAAAAGGAACTATCATCATGAGAACAGCAAGATGAGGAGTCCTCCATCGCCATATATCGCTGCATCATCTGCGCCAAGGCTTTCGTAACTCTGGATGCTTTACGCTTGCACGTGAAGAAAGCATGTCACCCCGGCCTAATGCTGCAGGCCCTGGTCCCGGATGATCACATGGCCATGAACAAAGCTCAGGTCATGGAGGCTGGGTTGGAGACCATCACAGTGTTCCAGTGTATGTACTGCTTTGAGCTGTGCATCAGTGAGGCAGGCATCCAAGAGCATAAGCTGGTGTGTAACAAAGCCCATGACAAGCCTAAGCAACCCAAGCCCAAGCCCAAGTCAAGCACACGCAAACCCAAGCCTAAAACTGCGGACGAAGAGGCGACGGATGCCAGGGTGATGGAACTGCTCAACAAGATTCTGGGAGAGAACAGGGAGAAGCTGAAACAAGAGCTGAAAGCCCAGGAAGCCAAGAGAGAGGCCGCCAGAAGGCGTGCCGAAGCCAAGAAGAAACTATTCTTTCCTTCTCAGACAGCAGGGCCCAGAGTGGAAGGTGACGTATCAGTAGCTTCACCTGACTCACCTGTTCATATGACTGCACAGTCGTCTGTACTGTCGTCACTGTCACCTGCAACACTCACCTCTCAGGCTGTAGGTGCCTATGAAGGTGCCAGTGCACAAACCTTTGCAAAACAGCAGGGAGCTGTCAGTGATGGCTTGAAGAAAAAACGCCGAAGGTCTAGCACTAAACAGTTGATAAAGAACGATGAAAACCCTCTTCAATCAGACTTTGAAGATCAGAAAGCAGCGAAGAGGAGGCTAAGGAGATCAATGTCTGTCACTGGTGTCTCTAAAACAATGGACAGTGAGGCAGCAGCCAGCAATCGCTCCAGAGCAAGCCAAACAAGGCAGAGAAAAACAATGAGCAAGATTTTCATCAGCTCTCTAGGCCTTGACAAATGCAGCACCCCTTTGAAAGAAAACAACGAACACAGAGCATCTGCTAAGGGAACGCCCAGACTGAGGCGCCGAGCGGCCACGAGAAGTTCCCAGGCTGCTGAATGGAAAGAGGACGAAGAAAACACAGAAGACAATGATGGAGAGGCGTCAGGCCAGGCGAGTCAAGACGATTCAGTCAGCACCCTGTCCACACCCACAATGGGCGCAAGCACCGATTGTCAAAGCTTAGCTAAGAACAGCCCCTTGTCTGTGAATGTTTCTCAAAGCCCTATCCTACCTGCTATGACCTCTTCTCCAAAACAAGCTCTTCCAGCTTTTCCCACTTCTTCCAGAAGACTCCTCACATTCAGTGAGGTGTACGAGAGCTTCATCAAATTTGACGGGTCGTTCGACGACCCCTTGATACCGATGATCAAGTTCGAGAGCTCCATCAACCCCCTGACAGACAGTCCCAGTTCTACCCTTGACACACAAAGGAACAGTGATGCATGGCCTCGGAAGGAGAAATCTCAGTGTGGCCAGCTGTCTACTAGCACTCTTTCTCTTCAGCCGCAGGACAGTGCAGTGGAAGCATCAAGCAACGTGTCTTCAGGTGATCAAGACTGTGCACTGCAGGGTGAGAATGACTTGACTAACGTCTTCTACATGGGTCAGTTCGACAAGCAGCTGGCCAAACCCTGCCGAGTGATGTTAGGGGACAGGGTGCGACAAAACTGGCCAAAGAGGCTGGAGAAGATGAAGAAAGTGGTCAAGAACTGTATGGTCTATTTAGGCCCCAAAGTCAACCTGGACAATAGACTCAAATGTGACAGTGATTGCGACAGTTAGCGCTGATGTACACCTTGACAATGTCAGTGTTGGGAAAATTGAAGCTGTGGTTGGTGCCGATGTCAGTTCTGATAGTCTCACTGCCGTAGAAACCATTGTGAGTGTTGCTACGGCCTCCTTCACTATGATGTCTGATGTTAGTGGACAGTAAATGACTGCCAGTGACAGTGGTGTTGCACTGGGGGGCCTCACAAAGTATGGTATTCTGTTTAGACGCTTCCCTCTGTCAGAACTGTACGTCAGTGCTTGGTGATTCTGTCCCAGAGATAACTGACAGTGTGCTTAGTTAGTAGCAGTGGTATTGAAGGTGTGGAGACAGCAAATGACAACGAAGCCTTTGTGCAGGTCACAGTCTCCGTACAACCTCTGCCACAAGTGGTCACTTCGCCCGAAAATGACCCTCCACTAGCCCCGTTCTGGAAATGGGCCAGTCTCCAAAATTCCTCTCCATGCTGACTCAACAGGCCTCCATGCAGACACGGGTGCTCCAACCAGACTCAGGGCTCCATGTAGACTTGGTCTTTCTCGCCGAGTCAGGTTCTGTCACCCAGGCTCGGGTCTAACGCTTGCATCAACTGTGGGTAATGACAGCCATCATCCTGTAGCCGATGTACCTAGTCAAGCAATCACAGAAAGAGCTGATGAACCAGAATCTGTTCATGGTCAGGCTACTGAGCTAGAAGAAAGGGGGTTTATGAGAGAACTGCACCTCCCCTCTTATTCACCTTTTTGACTCACTCGCATAGCAATGTGACTTGTGATTCTATGACCCAAACAAACAAAACATCCACATTTTTGCAAATCTGTGCAAGATGAGTCCTAAATAGTTTTTTTTTTAAAAAGACATCTAAAAAAATGTATCAATGCTGTCCGCTATCAGCCGTCTGTCTGTTTCAAAACTTGCAAGTGGATTAATATCTCAGAACATATTTTAAAATGTATGTGTATGTCCGGAAAATTTGGTGAATGGTTTCAACTTCTCTGATGTTGAACAGTATTAGATCTTTTTGATTAATGTATAAAAAATGTATAAAACTGATATTATTGTATAACTGTGATGTACGGGACCCTGAAAAATGGTGATATGTGATAGATTACTGTAACCTGTGTAAAATGCACCCTTTCTCCCTCTCTCTCCCTCTCTCCTTATTAGTGGTACAAGCTTGTGTACTGAAGGTAGTCCAGTCCAAGTAGTTGGGCCTATCTCTCTCTCCACAAGTATATCAACTAACAAGTTAGCATCTCCCTTCTATGTCTCTGTCGACGTGCGCGTACAACCGGTTGCTTCCCTTTACATGCTTTGAGCTCCATAGAGCGTCATCGGCCTGAAATAATTTTTTAGAAACTTCAAAACCCAGGGGAATTATGGGTAGGGAAATCCTTTTCTGAAATGACGTCGGCAGGACTCTTGGCGATTGTCTTTCCTTGGTGCATGGCAAATGAGACACACCGAAAATGGGGATGTTTTAGGGGGGACTTCCGGTACATGGCTACTATAACAAGCTCTGAATTCTTGCTGGAGAGTTTTTAATTTCCTGTTAATGACACATAGCTATGACCATCACCAGAAGTGGCAAGCGAAAACAACAGAATGCAAAGGGAATGGAGAATGACCTGCGAATCTGCTCCACTCCTCCTGAATTAGCGATGGCCTCTGTTCTGACGGACATCGAACCTGAGCCAAGCCAGAACGTTAGCGGTGCCGTTGAACAATCCACGATTATAGCCATGGCACCCGAAATCATGAGTGCTGTGTGCGAAACCCGTGAGATCGTGGCATCGCTATGCAGACGGATTGATTCTCTGGAAGAGATCATACGGAAGCAAGATCTGAAAATTAGCGAATTGCTGACAACCGCGAAGCAGACGACGCGAGAGACACCTAGCAACGCGCTTTCTGAGACATATGCACAAGTTGCTGCATCCTCCCCATCCAAATCATGCACAAAACAACAATCGAGGAACGGTCCGAGCATCAACTCCACGTCTCAGCTTTCCAAAAAGGATAAATTAGATCTAAAGTCAGCGAGATCGAAAAGAGATAACGTCAAAGTGCCGGTTTCGTCACCAAGCGGCGCATTTTCTGCCGATGACGTCATCAGTAAAGAATGCGGAAATGCTGTCATTTTCCACGATTCGGTGCTGGCAGGCGTGAAGGAGAAGAGACTGGGTCAATCCTATGGTTTTGAGGCCAAGAAGGTGTTTGCGCCTCTCATCAGTGACCTGGTTCCTGCCTTCATGTCTGTCAAAGATCATCCACTGCCTGACGTGATCATCGTTCATTGCGGCATCAATAACTTGAAGAAACAAGATGCCAAATCAGCGAGTCATCAGTTTGTCGAGGCCATCAAGACGATCATTTCCAGCAGCCCGACATCCAAGATCGTCGTGAGCAAGGTCGCCCCGGTGCTGAACTTCAACCTTAACAGTAAGAAAGAGTTGTTCAACGCGATGTTGATGACCCAGCTGGCAGACCACAAGAACATCTCATTCGTCAACAACGACAACGTGCCCTTCTTTGCCATGCGCGATGGTGTCCATCCTACGAGGAGAGGCTCCAGTACTCTAGCGGGGAACATTGGCCGCCAAGTTGAGCGACTGTTGTGGAAGAAACCGCGGAATTCTGCCCGGCGCTTCAACCGGTCTGCAGATCCCTTTCCTGTTTTTTTTTATTGGAGAGGTAACTTTTTTCCACACAGCCATCTTCCATTCCCTGCCTGGCAGCGCTGAGGTCATCAGGACGATTAGTTGTGATCAGTCATAACTTAGTAGTTCCTATATAAAGAGCTGAAAATATATTACTCTTTATTTGATGTTTCGGTTTCATAATCTTTAGTTTTTCTCAATCTGTTAATGAGATACGAAAAGTTTACTGTTTTTCAATGGAATTGTCGTTCTGTATCTACTAACTTACAATATTTGCAACAGCACCTGTCTGAGAAAGATTATCACGCCTTGGCTTTACAGTCTTTGAATGTTAGCAACAGAAAATTGCCTAAACTAAAGGGTTTTTACTACCCACCTGTTATAAACACTGACACTAATAACGTTCAAGCTGCGGTGTATATCCGTCATGATTTGGAGTATAACATCCAATCAACGTCTTTTATTCAACATCAAGATGTTCATTCGGCAGCAATCAAAGTGAAACTTAACAAAGATAAATGTGTTAACGTTTTAAGTGTTTATTTTCCAAAAGGCACAAACAACACAAACACTGACTGGCTGAAAAGTTTTGACTCATCTGAGTCATGGTTTGTGTGTGGTGACTTTAACACACATTCTCCTTTATGGGACAAAGGCTGCAATTCATGTACACATAATATTTTTTTTGACAACGTCATCGATTCTAATTTGTTGATTTTAAATGACGGTCGTATCACTAGGATTCCGGATGTATCAACACATCGGCCTTCCGCTATAGACTTAACTTTTACCACACCAGACCTTTATTCGGACTGTATGTGGGAAGTGGAATCTGACTCATTAGGCAGTGATCATTTGCCATTGATAATAATATGTGACAGCAGTGTTGAAATTGATATTGCAGAGGATCCAGTGCCAAAATATATTTATAGCCGCGCAAATTGGCAAGATTTTCAAAACGTTTTATTATCATATGACACAAACTTTGTTAATGATGATGATATAAATGTTGCATATAACACATTTATAAAACATATTCATAATGCAGCTTCAAAATCTATATCCAAAAAACGTGCATACAATAAAAAGGTCCGAGCTGGTAATATATGGTGGAATATTTGCAAAAAAGCAGTAGATGAAAAAAAGGAGGCTTATAAAACGTGGTTTAAAAATCGAACATCACAATCCTTTACAGAGATGAAAAGAGCTAAATTTAATTGCAACAAAGTAATTGCCTCAGAGAAACAAGCTTTCTGGTCAAATTACTGCAATTCTGAAATAAGTAGTTGTAAGGATTCATCAAAAGTATGGAAAAAACTCTCTGAAATGCAAAATGGGTATAGACTTCCCCAATGTCCTTTGAAAATAGATAGCAATAATTTTCCCACACCCTAAGAAAAATCAGAAGCATTTGTGAAACATTTTGTTACGATAAGTCATTCATCAAGTCTACCTTAAAGAACAAAGAGAACAAGAAGAAAAGAGTACAAAGTATGAGCCGCCACTGCCTGATAACAATATGTACTTTAATTCTGAAATTACCTTAAAAGAATTACAAAATGTCATTTTGGAACTTAGTCGAAAAAAATCAGCGGTTGGTTTAGATGGTATTTCGTATAAAATGCTTTCACATCTGCCTGAACAATGGCTGAATGTACTACATATTATAATACAAAAGGCTTGGATATCAGGAAATTTACCCGACTTCTGGAATTCCTCTCTGATAATACCTATTCTAAAATCAGGTAAGCCTCGTGCTGTAGTGTCTAGTTATAGGCCTATTGCTTTAACCTCTCACACATGTAAAGTTATGGAAAAGATAGTACTGGAAAGATTATTGCATTTTTGTAATAAGACAAGTGTAATTCCAATTAACCAAGCTGGTTTTCAAAAGGGAAGATCAACTACTGATCATCTTGTGAAACTTACAACGATTATAAAGAAACAATTTGCCAGACGAAAAGGGGTATTAGCTACCTTTTTTGACATTAATAAAGCGTACGACAGAGTGTGGCACTCTCGTTTATTGTACAAGTTAAAAAGTATAGGAATTTCAGGTAACATGTAATCTTACATTAAAAGTCTTCTATCTAATAGGAAGATAAAGGTTAAAGTAGGTAATTCCTATTCGTCTAGTCAAAACACAGATATAGGAATTCCTCAGGGGTCAATCATCTCACCTGTATTGTTCAATATATTAATTCATGATCTACCTAAAGTGATAGGCAAAAATGTTTCTCTTGCTCAATATGCTGATGATATAGCACTATGGATGAATGTAAATCTAAAAAGAAAAACGTCCCTTTTTGACATTAAACACGTGATAAATTGTTACCAACGGGAAATAAAAAATATAATAAGTTCTTTTATGATTCAAAATGGGTTAGAACTTTCAAAAGAAAAAACTAATTTAATATTGTTTAGTAATGGACATAGTAAACAACTGGTCTCTCAAAGTTTCCCACCCCCCCCCCCCCCCCCCTTTTCCTCTTGCCAGCTGCCATCGTATCACGCTCTACATGTGCCGAAATGTACTCAATGTTTGTGGTTATTGAGAGGGGAGTCAGTTGCCTGCTGGTCTGAAGTGGAGACCAAATCTGAATGTTATTTGTGTTGTATGTTTGCATTGTGAAAGAGAGGGGAGGGGAAGATTAATTATCATTGCTTCGATTTTGTTTTTTTTGTTCGTTTTTGTATGCGAGTTATTTTGAAATAATCATTTTATAAAAACTTTAGATCTCTTATGTTTGAATAGTTAGAGAGAGAGAAAATGGGGAAACATGAACCAAGCACGCATTTCCTGACATGCAAAGTCACATTATGGGAAATCTCTCGTGACACTGATCATGCTTTTGCACTGCACTGTCTTAATTGATATTTACTTACAACAAAAGAAAATATTGTTTACTACATTTGTAGATTATAAAAAGGGATTTGATAATGTACAGCGTAATATGCTTTGGGAAAAATTTTTTGCCTGGAGTGCCTGAACTTCTTTCTTTCCCTTTCTGGCCGTCCCAAGTTAACACCTGGTGCCAGAAACATATTGTAGAAACAGGCTCAGTTAATTATGAGTTTTTCTTCTTGGAGGGAAAACACCTCCCCTATTATGAGGTATTGATGATTATTAATAGTATAAAAACAGTATGAGTATTTTTTTTTTTTATATAGAATTGCTCCTTTTGCAAGTTAAACAGTTAGAAGTACTAGTTAAGGGCTTAAGATGATGATGCTTGTTTAGTTTGATTGAGTCATATTTGCTTTTGTCCTTGTATGGCATTTTATATGTATGTGTTTTGTTGATAATTTATAATAATGTTTGTATTCTATTTTGTTGTTGTAAATGGGGGTTCGATAAATTAGAGTATAGCCTCAGCGTCCCCTGCGTGGGATGTCTTTATTGTAAAGTGATTGGCTGATGGAGAGCATTCAGTTTTACCACTAGGGTTGTTTCAGCAGATCTTTTAAGCGGATCAGGAGTTGTCTGGTCCTGATTTGGCTCGGAAGAGTCCACTGGACCTAAAGCAATAATCATGTAATGTAATGTAATTTTAAAACAAGTACGTCGACCTGTATGGTTTTGGGTGAAGTTAGTTGTCTCCCTGTTTCTATAGATGCTAAATGCAGGTTACTCTGTTTGTGGTATAAATTTTGTATTGATTGTTGCAATGATTCCGGTAAAATGTCAGTTTTTTAAATATTTTTTGACTTTGTTCCTATTTATTATTTAATTCTAAGTATAAACTGTCCTGGTTTTGTACTGTACGTTCTCTACTAAATGATCTTGGTCTATAAATAGTATCCCCACTTTCTGGAAATTTAGTGCTTTAAATTCCCACTGTCACTGTCTTTCTCCTTTGTTCTTTCTCATTCCTACTCTGTTCTATCAATCAACTACACTATCTTCTTCTTCGCTAGACCAGTCACCTACCTTTTTTCTTGAAAACTCTTCCAGGACAAAATTCCTCATTTGTGTTTGAGGTCTGTTGGATCAGGTGGTCGCTGGGGCTTCCTATGATGTTATTATTTGGCAACGTAGGCATTTTATCTGTATGTGTTTTGTTGATATTTTATAATGATGTTTATATTCTATTTTGTTTTTGTAAACTGGGGTTCGATAAATTAGAGTATAGCCTCAGCATCCCCTGCATGGGATGTCTTTATTGTAAAGTGACCAGTTTGATTGATTGATTGATTGTTGCTTTAGGTCCAGCGGACTCTTCCGAGCCAAATCAGGACCGGACAACCCCCGATCCGCATAAAAGATCTGCTGAAACAACCCTAGTGGGAAAATTGAATGCCCTCCACCGGCCAGTCACTTTACAATAAAGACATCCCAAGCAGGGGACGGCTGAGGCTTTACCCCAACTACTCGAACCCCCGGTTACAAAAACAAAATAGAATACAAACATCATTATAAATTATCAACAAAACATATACATATAAAATGCCTATATTGCTAAATAATAACATCATAGGAAGCCCTAGTGACCACCCGGCAGAAAGCGTCCAACACTCCCAAGCTGATCCAACAGACCTCATACACAAACAAGGAGTCTTGTCCAGGAAGAGTTTTCAAGAAAAAAGGTAGGTCATTGATCTAGCGAAGAAGAAGATAGTATAGCAGAGTGATAGGACAGAGCAGGAATGGGAAAGAGTAAATGAGGAAGACAGCGACAGTGGGAATTTAAAGCACTAAATTTCCAGAAAGTGGGGACACTATTTATACTGAAACCCCCGGCACTCCAACGGGGGTACTGTTGCCGCAGTGAATCGGTCATGCCTATAAAGGAAAGACAGGTTTTCAACTGGGGCTTTCACTTTTCCCTTTATAGGTTAGAACAATCTACAGTGGCAAGATTGCTCATGACCCCAAGGGGTAAGTGACCGGTTGGTGGAGTGCCTTCAGTGTTGCCACTGGGTTTGTTTCGGCAGATGTTTTATGCGGATGAGGGGTGAGTCCTCTTTCAGCGAAGTTGTGGTCTTGATTTTGTGGTCCTGATTCGGCTATACTGGTCCTGATTTGGCTCGGAAGAGTCCGCTGGACCTAAAGCAATAATCATGTAATGTAATGTAATGAACTCAAAATCCAAACACAGGTTGTCTGATTTAAGCTGTGTTATACTTTATAGGCATTATTTTTTCACTATTTATTTTTAACTTTTTCAATAGTGAGGCGTAGTTCTCTTTTGTTTTATTTCAAACTCATAAGTTTTTGATTGAGATTACCTATATTCTTTTTGGGATTAATTTATTTACATATTTTTTCTCCATTCGATGCTTGTCTTTTGTGCAATATTCTTGGTTTAAATGCTTTACTACCTGTACAGTCTTTTGATTGGGGTTGGCACTGTATGATTTTAAATAGTTTTAGTTAAATGTTACTATGGTTTATAAAATTCTTATGTATGGCTTTTGAATATTGCTTTTATTACTGCTTTATTACTTCTATTTCCCTGTGTCACTAAGTGGTACTTTTTACTTTGAGCTATTTTTATCATTGCTTCATTATTTATTCTTAAAGCTGATGTCCTCCTTTGTGTGTGTGTGTTGTGCGACTTTTTCAGATGATTGTATTATTATAATGCTTTGTCTTAATTTCTGAATAAACTGTCAAAAATGTTTTCCCCTGCCCAATTTCGAACAAATTAAAGAATGCGTTAGTAAGCGTAGACCTTATTGATGTGTGTGTGCATGTTCCCTGTTCTAAATTCATGCCGTAATATGTGTGCACAGTTATGAGTGGCTGAAAAGATAAATGTAATTGTCTGTCAGACCGGAACGGGTTGCTTCAGAGAGAGGTAAAACCATATTATAGTTCAGCTACTTATTATTTTATTACTTTAGGACTTATAGTTTTCTTGAATTCCGTTTTAATTATTATTCTACTACCTCGAGTGAGAAAGAAGCAAATCATAAAATTGCCGGGGGTTTCAGTATAAATAGTATCCCCCTTTCTGGAAATTCAGCGATTTAAATTCCCACGGTTGCCGTCCTTCTCCTTCCTTCTATCAATCTACTATACTATCTTCTTCTTCTTCGCTAGACCAGTCACTTACCTTTTTTCTTGAAAACTCTTCCGACTGGGGCTTCCTATTTTGTTATTGAGCAATGTAGGCATTTTATATGTATGTGTTTTGTTAATATTGTATAATGTTTGTATTCTATTTTGTTTTTCATAATTATTTTATTACATGCACAGACATTTATGACAAGTGAATTGAACTTTTATGGCTATGTTAACAGTGAATTGAATTTGTATGGCCATGTTTACACAAGTAACACAGACCATGTGGAACATTCAAGAAGAAAAAGAGGAGAAAGATGGAGTAGATGGAACAGATGGAAAAACGATGAAAAAGTGAACAGATTCAAAACAAATAACTTTTGTAACATAATAATTTATTGAAATGTAACAAGCAACTTGTCAAACTTTGCTTTTTATCAGGTAACATCACATGGAGGATACTAATCATCATCACATTTCACATACACACACAATTTATGGCATGAAATAAAATATGTTCAATCAAGTCAACAGATACTTGTGCACCGTCATGCATAGAAAGATGTAGTGTACCTACAACCATTTACAGTTACTGTTGTTCCGTTCTTTCAATCAACAACGCACAGAAGAATTTCAATAAGTTTCTCTACCCAAACACACAGATAAAGACTTATTCAAACCCTGACAAAACTCGTATTCTGTGGGACCATTCAATTCTACATTCTCAAGTTGTCATATCTTCAGCAGCAATCTACATAAAGATTTGCTAATGTTCACATGCAGCAATCATAACCAATATTTTGCTCCGCAATTGTTTAGATGCGAAGATGTGTGGCGTTCTTTCCTTTTATTGTTTAGCCTCCAAAACCCTGTATAAGATGCATGTAGTACCCATTGTATATGGTAGCTATACATTTATGTTATATCCGTAAATACACCAATATTTTAATTATCGTTAAAAACCTCTTCAATCAAAATACCAAAACAAAATCTTTATACCCATTCTTGCGCTCTTACATCCGACACAAGACAAACAAAAGCAACATGGCAGGGCTTAGTATGCAGCGAAAAACTACAGCTATGGTGCTTGATTTGACAATGTTAAGACTGTTTTCACAGGCAGAGCACGCTTCCCAGCTCAAAGAGCTGCTTCAGAAAAAGAGATCCAGCAGGCACAAAAATAGTTTGCTGGAGAGGAGTCCTGAACCCAGTGCATGCTGGAGAACCCAAGTAATAAAACAAGTTTTTGGTCCAAAATTACTGCAGTTTCTTCACTGTATACTACTCTGCCAAAGCAACAAAAGAGAAACAAGGTGCAAATAACATTGGGGACAGGGAGTAAAGAGCACGTTGTAAGTTTTTACAGAGTGGCACGCAGGGCCTCCATTTTTTGGTAAACGTCCTCACGCTTTGCGTTGATGCCGTTCTCTGCGTCCACATACTGCTGGCGGTTCATCTTTCCAGCCACCAGCTTCTCCGCCAGGCCGATGGCCAGGTTGATCTGGTCCTTGTACTGACTATCCAGTCGCTGCAGCTCCGACACCTGTACAGCCAATAATGATAATTATCCAATTGCGTTTTCCCCCCAACAATAGGTGATTACAGTAATTAAGACATTTATACATACAAACATTTATTCGTCCGAGGTATCACACTGGAAATGTTTACGGACCATGCAAAACAAAAATAAAAATACAAATCTGTATAAAATACTAGTTCTTTGAATAATAACAAGTTACTATAAAGAACACAGATAACTGTTCATTCTTGAAGTAATGACCAAAAATGAAACCCTACGCAAAAGAACCAAAGAAAGCCGCAAAACGTGACAGGGAAGCGGAAACAATAATTAACAACAAATCTACAGACTTGAATATCAAAAAGAATGTATTGCCCATAAAAATAATAAATAGTTACCTGAAGTTAAAAAAAAAAAAAAAAATTGTTTGCAAAACAATACTCAATAATAATTAAATGAATGTTTTAACGCAAATCTTTTTTTCCGGTTGATACTAGCAAATTTATGTCTCAAATTCATGCCAATTGATTTCGCAAGCTTAATGCAGAGACTTTATAATTCTGCACAATTAGCTTGACTGGATTCAAATGAAATCAAAGCAAGTTGTCAATTATCTTGGGTGATTATGGGGTCACGGTCTGCCTGAAGTGTTTCCTTAGTATGTGTTGCTACAGTGTGCATCACACCTGTGTTTTCTTCCACCATTTCTACCGGAACGCACATCAATAAGCCACAATTCCGGCTTCCGGCATAGCCACATGCATCCATCAATTATGTGAACCAGTGACAAAGAACAATGGGGCACATGGTACAATCACAGGCACTAAGAGGAAGAAAAAAGATGACAGGTTGTTACCTTCTCAGAAATGTCGGTGCCCTCGGCCTTCAGCTGCTGCTGCAGGGTGTGGATCTGAGTGGTCAGCTGCCGGTAGTCGCCGTCCACCTTCTTGCGGGCAGCCTGGAAGGCGTTGGCGTCCTTGCTGGTCTTGAAGCGGTTGATGGCATCGTCGTAGCTCTGGTACAGGGCACTGCGGCGGTCCTGCGTGCTCTGAACCTCCTCCACCAGACTGGCTACGCGCATGCGGCTCTCCTTGGCTTCATCCTGCACAATCCACAGGTCAGCACATGGAATAAAACACCAACAAGCATCAAACAGTCCCTAGCAAGCACCAACACACTGCCCAAGCTGACACTACAACCTCTCTTTATTCACCATGAACTAAATACCTACTACAACCTCTCTTTATTCACCATGAACTAAATACCTACTACAACCTCTCTTTATTCACCGTGGACTAAATACCTATCATTGTATTGGAGCCTCACCACTTCAGGGTTCTGGTTAAATGATCTCTCTGTCACGTGCAGAAAGAACAAGCCATTCCCGTTTTCCATTGTTAACAGCACAGAAACGTACGTTACAAAGCAAAACAGTACACGCTGCCAACACGCATATTCAACAATGCTAAAAGTGACAGACCTTGGTGATGGAGAAGTCCAGGCGGACATATATGATGACGGCCAAGAAGAGCAGATAGAAAGCTCCCACAACAAGTAGGGGTTCCTGCAGCAGCTGCCAGCGCTGGAATGTGTAGTGAACCTGCAACAAGAAGTCATGACCATGATTATGACGTTTGGCCTGCCCAGCATTTACTGCTGAAGTACCTCCATGTGGCAGGTTCTGAAAATAACTATCTCAATAAATTGTCATGTGGTCATGTTTTTCTCAGCTAGCATCTTAGTTGAAGAACGTTTCAAAATGCTTTGATTGAAATGTAATGGGCAATATACATACAATTTAAAGGATCCTTGACTATTCAAACATTTGTTAAAATATTCCCCCTCCCCCGACACACACAAAAAACAACTAAAAATTGTGCAAGTTCAAGTGGTGTACTGCGCTTATAGTTATATTGTTTTTCTGTTAAGTGCATTAATGCCATACCATCATAAAAAATGGACAACACAGTAGGGAGGTCAAAAATAATGGTGAACCAGACGCTCGTGACGAGGTTTGTAAGCAGAAATACTGTGAGAAGTGTCTATTACTCAAACCTGACCTCACAACACTGGATGTTAACTATTGAACTGATCAACCTCTCAACCGATTGTTAAATTTTGCTGAAAGGTAGCTGCAAAACCAACCTCAAAGTCCTGGATGTGCTGCTCCACCAGGTTTTTCTTGTGCAGCACAACCACAGGACGGCCAATTGTGTCCAGGTAGGTATAGTGCACCTCATCGTCCAAACGCGTCACGCTGAATGGACTACGCACCTCAATGTTCCTACACCAATATACAAACAAGACTTTTGTCAGAAGGATGCCAGGCTTAATATTATAGAATGCAATGCAATTCATCGTTAATTGGCCTGAGGCTCACTTCAAACATACAATCAATCAAGAAGGTAAGTGGAAGGATCCGCATGCAAGAACAAGAGTATGCATGTGCACACTAATATACGCTGAAAAATTAAATGTACAAATAAATAAACCAATTCATGAAGTTGGATCCAGGGCTCGACACAACCGACTGTCTAATTATTCGGGACAGATAGAATCGGCTGCTGGACAGGTTGGAGCTCTACCCATCAAGTCCGACGGGACAAGTATTTGTCAGCTGCCATGTCAGATGGTGTCAATGATCTTGGCTTATTAGCTTAACACTGAAAGCAGACTGCTATGACTTCACAAGCGACACTGAAACAGTAGTCAATCCAAGGCATGGCAAAAATGTGATGGAACAGAAGCAGGTGTACACAATATCTTACTTTTTGTGTTTCTTCATCAAAATTGTAAGGAAAGTTCCGACAGGCTGGAAATGTGGGATAGGTAAAATATTTGACATTCCGTCGACAGGACAAGTTAAAAAAAAAGAAGTTGCTGTGGAGCCCTGGGGATCAAGAGGGAGAATAAGAAACAAGATAAAGACAACAGGCAAAGATTGAGGACACAACACCGTTTTACAGCTGTCCATTTAGTAATAAATAATAATAAGGGTATTTATATAGCGCCCTTTCTTAATGACATCAGTAAGTGCAATTCCAATGCATTTATACTTAATGTTAACATGGAAATACATACGGAAAGAAGTGAAACAAAAACAAGACACTAATAAACTATGCAAAGACATAATACAAACACTTCAAAGAATATTTACAAGTAAGCTATAAAAGAAAAGGAAGGGAGAGGGATGAGGAGACAGTTAAGGAGTGAGGGGCATGGGAGCGTGCGGTGTGACGGTGGTGATCTGAATCAAAAAAGAAGGAATGATGCTGATGATGGGAAACAAGATAAGATATAATAATACAATAATTAAAAGTCTTTTGTATAGCTGTAAGAATAACTTACTTGACTCCCTCAGGTAGAATGACCTTGATGACAGCGTCATCCACCACCATATCGTCAAAGATGTGGTCTACAAAACGAATCTTCAGGGCATAGCTGTCGCCTGGAAATGATGTAACAAACTGAAATTACACCCAGTACAAGAGGGAACGGAACCTCCCAATTCCAGCCTACACCTAATTTCCCCCGATATGTATGAACAGGGAATACTGAAAGCCAAAATTTCTAACTCGCCCATCGGAAAATTCAGCCAGTCAGTCAGCAATTCATACAATAACTCTCATGAGATCATTCACAACTATCACACAACATTAAATTAAATGATTAAAATGTGTCTTTAACCTTTAGCATGCTACCGGCGATACACTCCGTCAAACTCTCGTTTTCATCATTCACTGCCGGCGACAAAGCCTGCCATCAGACAGACATCCAGTCATGCTCACAACTTTGCTTCCTCTGTGCAAATGGCAGCCGAACCTTTCTGGGCGTTATAAGAGTTTGGGACTCATTTTTTTCAGAGAATACCTTTTACTGAAAAGATTGCGATAGGATTTTGCAAAATGGCGAACGAGGATTCTATTCTTGAAATCATTATGGCTTCAGGCTCTGAAGAAGAGCTTTTAGACTTTGATGAAGGCGAAATTGAGTCTAGGGGGGAATTGCTCCAGCTAATGTGGGGTTAGATGATGTTGAAATGAGTAAAGTTTCTTCTGTTTCTTCCGATGATGAAGAGGTGCCCTATGCATGCAACAAATGGCTACAAGATTCTATTTCTTTATCATTTTATTTTATCCCACAAAATATATTCAATCTTAGATAAATATGATCATAGAACATGATACACAAAACATGCATCCACCCACATACAAAATTTAATGAAGATAAGACTTTACTTGGCTGAGCAATAATAGGGCATCAAATGAAGCAAGCCATAAAAATATTTGTAATTAGAAAAAAAGTCATTGGCAGGGGAAGAAACATGCAGAAAAGTCAGCGTGCTAAAATTTAAACTCTGAACAATTCCCTAAAGCATTACTTGACAAAACTGTGAAAACAATGGAAGGAGCTGGTGGGAGAAAAAATATTGGCAGTTGTTGGACGAGGCCTTCCAATTGCCTGCAAGAATTTTTTTATCTGCTTTTGGCAAACGTTCCTTATCTTTTCAAATAGCTACCCTGCCCTTACCTCCACTCCACCTAGATTTGTATTGAAAATGAGACAAAACATTCAGGACCCACCTTTGTTGAAGAGATACTCGTAGCTGGGAACGTTGTAGCCCAGGAAGTAGCGTGTCTTCCAGCCTCCAAAGAGAGGGAAGCGAGGCCTGAGCTCAATGTCCACAGCGTCGTCCAACTCACGCATGTGGCTGGTGGAGATGTTGCCAATCTCGTCTCTGTAGTACACATCTCTGGAGGACGCTGGCAGAGAGGTCTGAAACATACAACAACAAGGCCATAAGAGATTCCCATTACTGCTCGCCTGTCAGTCAACCAAAACAAATTAAAGGGGAAAAAGTAAATATTCAGATCATGTGAGTGAGGGGGAAAAAAACTATTTTTGTGAGAAAGCTTCAAGAAAACTGTATAGCAACATATATATATTTATTTAAAGATTATTGCTTAAGAGTACTGCTGTAAAAGGGGAATTACACCATCACCAGTGACAATTACTGACCTTAAAGGACTTGATGGAAGAAACACCATCCTGGCTTCTCTGGTAGTCGAAGCGGGAGAATGGTCCCTTCAGGATGGCGCCAGAGTGGCGGATATCCACGTGTTCCTCGATGGCGATGTTGCCCCAGTGAGACACTTCGATCAACCTCTCCAGGTTGGTGACTGTCAAGAAGGGAGAGTTGTTCTCTTCATGCACCCTCAGTGGAGCCTGAAAACAACATGTACACAAAGTTGACAATAGCGCACACTACTACTTGAAAATCTTTCCAAACTCCGTCTGTCACAAACAACAACATGTGGCTTGTTCTTAGGCCTAGGAAATGGAACATGCAACTAGGGACATTTAGTTAAGTCTAACCTACCCTTATATGCAATTTCACTGATAAATGCATTTTTAAAATGGTTCTTAAATAGAAATGTACAAGTTGTCTCTTTCTTTGATCCATTATAATTCCCAAATGGCCCATTGAACGTCTTCAGATGCTTTACACCGCCAATGACAATCCACCCCAAAACATTACAACAAAAGCAATACTGCTAGCAAACCCAACAAGCACTACAGAAATATATATACCTCAGAGAATGGGCCCTTGCCTTCAAAAGGACCATAGCTGATAATATTCTCGTTGATGGAATAAGGTTTGGTCTTGGTGTAGGACTCCAATGCGGTGGTGGCGGTGGTGACCGAAGTCTTCTGCGAGGTCACTGTGTATGGGGAGTACAGGTACAGGTTGCCCTCGAACACCACATATTGTTTCTCTGCCTGCGTGATCTGTGAAGGGTAGGGCACGAGGGCATGGGGGAAAGCTGCCTCCACATCAACTGTGACGGTCTTGCCAGCATCCAAACCTGCTGCCAACTCCACTCTATAGACTTCCTTGTCGCTACTATGAGGCAAAATAAAAACAGCATTCAGCGTTAAGTTAAATAATTTACTGTCGTGAGAGTTCCTACAAACGTATTCACAAGTAATATAATAAAACCCTGCAACAAGACTCAAAAAGTTTGCCCGGATTATGTAGTCTTTAAGTTGTAAATACTTGTTAGTGTCTACATATATTTCACTCCTTTAGAGTTTAGCGATATATTTATATATGAAGATGAAAGGCAAATGGCAAGTACCCATGTCCATTGACACTTGTGGGAACGACTTTCAATTTGCTGTCCTTGGTCTGAAACAAAGAGCATATAATTTACATGTTGATGCACTCAATAAATCTTGTCACACTAAAAGATCATAAGAAAACTATAAAATGCTCAGTAATATGTCAACAAAATAGAAAAAGAATTTAACAGCCATAGATCTACGTGTTTTGCTAATTTTTATTTTGTTTTATGTTAACGAACCAATTAATTAATACATGAAATGCAGATGATAGTCAATGAATGAAACCCTGATGCTCAAGTGCATGTGTGTGCGGTAAAAATAACTTTTTTCAAATCCTTTGAACACAGAGACAAGGTTTGATTTAAAGTTCAGTTTTTGATGCAATGTAGATTCTAATGTCAAAAAGTTACAATGTAAACAAATCAGCATGATGCACTCTGTAGTCTTTGCTTTTCCCAACAAAGCAAAACATGGAATCGGCCAGTTCAGCAATGGGAGTGTTCATTAGCATAGCATAGTTCGGCATGCAGGCTAAAAAGCCTTTGGCCCTAATAGATCTTAAGGAGAGTCCCAAGACCCAAACCCCTGGCATCAGTGCCTACCAATTTAGAATTTTTTAGACTCCAATTTGGTGGAGTAGATGCTATCCTTAAATAACTTGTCAAGACTATTCTTGAACACATCAATTGGTCCAGCATCCAAAGCCTCGGCAGTCAGGTTATTCCAAGGGGTTACCACTCTATTAGTAAAATACTTATTAAATTTGCAACATTATTAAAAGTTTTAGTAATTTTAAAATTTGTGACCTCGTGTTAAACCAACGTCATTAAAATTTAAAAGAGAACAAGTGGTTAAAGGATCATACAAACTGTGCACAATTTTAAAAGTTTCGATTAAATCTCCCAGCTCTCTTCTATACTCCAAACTGGGTATCCTCAGTCTCTCCTCGTACGAGAGTCCTGACATTCCACATATCTTCCTGGTGAATCTGCGCTGGACAACCTCGATCAAGTCAAAATGCCTCCTTAAAATAAATATGGGCACCAGACTGGGTTAGCGTACTCCAAGATGGGACATGTAAGAGCCTTAAACTAGTTGAAGAGGGGGACCATTAAATGCTTGGATTTATTACTTATAGTTCTTACAAGCAGGGCTGATATTTTGTTGGTTTTCTTAACAGTACTCTCAATGTGATTCTCAAAGCTGAGCTCTGTATCCACTATCAGTATCACTCCAAGATCCCTCTCGGCACCAGTCGTCTCAATCTTACACCTTTCTTTACCATAATTTAAAAATACTCATGCTGGGGATTATTTTTGCCCAGATGCAACACCTTACATTTTTCACTGTTAAATTTAAGTAGCCATGTTTCCGTCCATTCAACCAACTTGTCAATGCATTGCTGCATTCTCTCCTTAGACTCCAACATTACCACTGATTGTGCAAGTGCAAATGTAATCCAATGAGGCACGGTGGTCTAATGGTAGTGCTTTGGCTTGCGGATCTGAAGGTCCCATGTTCGAGCCCTGTCCGGGCCATTGTGTTGTGTCCCTGTGAAAGACACTTTACTCCCGTTTCCTACTCATTCGGATGAGAGTATAAACCGAGGTCTAGTCTGTGTGTCGCATACATTCCATCATAACGGACTTTAAAGATCCTGACGCTCATGTCCTAGATGGGTGAGTGCCGGTAACAAGAACACACCCAGCATGCACTTGGTCCTTCTCAAGGCTTCTCCCCCATCCCTGGCTGACCAGGATAGTGCTCAGTTGTCCAGGCGTCAGACCATGCGCCCAAAAGCTGCGGGTGGGCGTCTCGGGAGGTTTGAGTTAGATCCTGTATTTGGCCATCGCCTAGAGTCTGGTCAAGTGCAGCGAGATAGGTGCGCTATAAAAATCCTCAATAATAATAGTAGGCACTGTGGTCTAATGGTAGTGCTTTGGCTTGCGGATCGGAAGGTCCCGGGTTCGAGCCCTGGCCGGGCCATTGTGTTGTGTCCCTGGGAAAGACACTTTACTCCTGTTTTCCTACTCCTTCGGATGAGATCTAGTCTGTGTCGCATACATTCCATCATAACGGACTTTAAAGATCCTGACGCTCATGTCCTAGACGGGTGAGTGCCGGTGACAAGAAAACACCCAGCATGCACCTAGGTCCTTCTCCCCCATTCCTGGCTGCCCAGGATTGTGCTCAGTTGTCCGGGCGTCACATAATGCGCCCAAAGGCTGCGGGTGGGCGTCTCGGGCAGCTTGAGTTAGATCCTGTATCGGCCAGCGCCTTGAGCAGCTCTTGAGCTGGAAAAGCGCTATATAAGAACGATTAAATAAATAAATAAATAAAATTAAAAAATAATAATATCTTTTGCAACTTATGTTTTTTCCAAAAATGAACCATTCAATCTATGATAATAATCAGTAAAATTTGACAGGTATCCACATGAAATGAATATTATACTTAAAGTATTCAAACAAGTGCCATCAGGCCTACTGCAACTTGAACAAGCCCCACGGTCCACCCACTTGCAATGCAAAGTAGGCCTACATTTATTTATGTGAAAGCAGAAATCGACTAAATCGTGACAAAACAAACTAGTGCAGTACACATGCCACCGTTAACCTACATCAAATAAGAGTGTAAAATATGGGTGTGCAGGCAAAAATTAAAGTAACTAGCTGCACTACAAAGTAGTACAATGTCGTCTAGTCGGTGTACTGTGTCTGTCGTCTGCTGTTGCAGGATGTGGAACCCAACTTTTGCATTTGTGAGCTACTTTTTCCAATGCAAGAAAATAACAGTTTGCAAAAGAAAGCTTACAACTGCACTGATGAATGACAGTCGGTTTTGTAGAGATGGATCTACTGCAAACAAGAATGTTCGCACTGAAGACGATCCTTTATTTTCAATAGTGATTGACGTGTAAGTTTTCACTATGTGGCTAGCGATGTCGATCTTCCTTTCGACTTGAGTGATAACAATATTTGTATCCACGGTATCCTGATTCGTTTTGCACAAAACAGACACAAAGTAAGGAAAGAAAAGCAAATAAAATGCTTTCCCCTTCATTTTGACGTTGTTGCAGATGGCTACAGATTGCACAAGGGACTCAACATTCAGTCAACGAATCGCCGGCCTCCACGATCAGACGCCGGAACCTCGTTTCCATTTGCTTTGCTGGCAGCGGAAGTATACAAAAAATGAACGCACAAATATTTTTACATTTCACTTTTATTACATTAAGAATATTAATTTAGAAAATTTCATAGTCACGTTTTGCTATTTTATAAGTATTACCTGTAAAACATTATGTTTTATTTCAAATATTTGATAGCACAACAATCCTAATTTTTACTAATTAATGTGTGCAAAATGGCGGGAGCCAGTGGAGATAGAAACGAGACGTTGAAAGAAACTATTTTGGAGAGTTTGACAGCTATCCTGTCTCCTGATCATGTCACTAGATCGAATGGCGAGGACCAGATAAAGGCACTTGAGGTGACTGAGGGTATGTTTTGATTATGTTTGTCTCTCTTGAAATTTTTTCCTCTGGAGAAAATCGTTTACTTAACCCTCGTGTCAGTTACATTACACCCTGCTGTCCAATCACAACAGAATAGGGGTACCCCAGAATAGTGATCCAGATCTAACCTGTCGTTCGATGAATTGACGGTGCTTGCGATAAAAGAAAAAGTGTAAAGTGCAGTGCAAGTTCTTGCGATTTTGTATTATAGCGTACTTTTCCCCTGGCCTGAGGTTTCATGTTGTCAATGCTGACAATGGTGTCACTCACTCGAGAACTGTCACTGTGTGATTGTCACTGTCAGTGCCAGTTTAATTGTCTAGGTCTAGACTAAACTCTAATGCAGCAAATTACATTTTTGTTTTTTTGTGTACAATTACTAACAAGTGCTACAAGTAACCCATTGTGGAATTTAGCCCTTTAAAGATTGAACATTACATTTTGATCTATATTGGAAGTGTCTGTGAGCATTAGTTAGAAGTAAAATTGTTAGTTTTAGTAGGTAGTCAAAAGCCATTTTTAAAAAATGATTTCCTCATCACAAAACTGACATAGATTTAAAGAGCTTTTCATTCTGAACACAGTGGTATATTTTTTCCCCCCATAGGACAAATAGGTAAAAAGTTATTAATGTTTGAAAATGCCGAATGTTGGTGATGTTTTGGCAACGTTTTGGAATTGAAGAAATTGACAACTTTGGAGTCTCAAAGTGAAGCCTATAGTGATACCAGAAAGGTGATTTTTGACAGGTAACCCCTTCATATGTTATACTCCAAGCCCAATTTTCTTCAGGCCTATCCCATGTAATGTTCAGCCGTTTTGGTGCTTCAAAGTTGGGAAATCATCAAATTCGCAGTGCGTGCCGGCAAATTTTAGGCCTACTAGTGTGCTACTACGCTCAGCACTTGTGTCGCTGAATAGGCCTTTGAGTTGTCCATGGCCGCAAGAATTCCCGAACACCGTTTGGGTACACTTTTCTACGGCAAAGCGCTCCGCGATAGAGTAATGCACAAATTAATAAATACCCTAGTTTTATAAAGGAAAGTCTGCTCTTTATTTCTTGCTAATTTTTAAACTTCTAGTTAAAATCAAACTTACATCAAAACCGCTTTATCCACTTTGTTCGGCTCGTAACAAAAGGTTTACACATGAGAGCCCACCATATTTATATGTAAATGAAGCTAAGTATCCGAACTTCTCATTGGTTCTTATTTTTAGGCCATCCAATGAACTATCTAAATACCCTAGTTTTATAAAGGAAAGTCTGCTCTTTATTTCTTGCTAATTTTTAAACTTCTAGTTAAAATCAAACTTACATCAAAACCGCTTTATCCACTTTGTTCGGCTCGTAACAAAAGGTTTACACATGAGAGCCCACCATATTTATATGTAAATGAAGCTAAGTATCCGAACTTCTCATTGGTTCTTATTTTTAGGCCATCCAATGAACTATCTCAAAGCGCTTAGCGTTTGAAACGAACCACCTCTCAGCAAACGACGCTGACAACTTTTTCGCACCGCCATTCAGCGCTCGGATAGGGGCGTATTCAAAAGCTGTTTTCTCGGAATCTTTCGCATAAACATGCATTAAAAACAACACAGCTGTAAAGATAAAGCTTTCAATTTTTATTTGAATACAGCCACTGTTCGTTTTAATGCAGTTTTACATTAATAATAAGTGTTGAAAGTGAAGTCAAAACTGGGTCAAAACTGGCGAGCGGACAAGAGCCAATGAAGGGCTTTGACTACCTAGTTTTAGACTTAGTTAGAGTGAAAGTAATGATTAGTCATAGTTTTATTGTGCTGGGCTCATTTGTTGTGTGCTTTTATTAGTTTTATTGACTCGCATGCATAGTGAGTCTTGGTTTTCAAACAACCCCCACCTCACCCCCCCCCCACCTCCCAAAAAGAAAAGAAAGAAAGAAAAGTCAAGTTTTGGCAAATCTGTGCAAAATGAGTTTAACTTTTAGGTAACCCCAAAATGCAAAGTAATTTGTTTTTTGTTTTGTATTTTGTTTTGTCTGTCTGTGTGTCCATCCGTCTGCTGTCTGTGCAGAACTTGCAAGTAGTGGCTTAAATTCTCAGAATCTATTTCATCTCAACCAAACTTGGTAGAATGTTGTATACCCATGACGGCATGAGACCTAAAAAAAGATTTTTGAATAAATGACTTCACTTCAACTCAAGGTCAAGGTCACAGAATCAGCAAACGTTACTCAAAAATATGAAAAATGTTCACAAAATTTTACTTTTTTATAATAAGGGGAAAAAAAGTGTTTAACCCTTAGCCTCCCGACATGTTTTTTATGCTCTGTGCTAAAGAAAATTTTGACTTACGATTAAAAACACATGCCTTATTATATATGCCATTGTTACTAAAAAAAACTATTACACCTAGATCTATACAAGTATATATCAAATGAAAGGAAATTGAATAAAGATTCCAAAGAACAGACACAAAAAAGAGTAAGATTGTTGGTTAGTACAATTATGGGATGGAAAGTTAGGGGCATGATCAAACAAATTCACTCTCACTCAACTGCACACCCATTCTTGAAGTCATACGCAAAGAATTGCAAAATAGAAATAAGATTTATTACCAAAAATTATGTAAACTAAAATGGACTTTAATCAAAGCCTGATAAATACAGATATAGTCTGTGTAAAAGTTTTACTAAAAGGGAAATAATAACACAGGTTTTTTTCACCTACCATTGTCTGCTAAAGATTGTCCTTCACCACTACACTGCCCTTTGATCATCCATCCTTTGAATATGTACACATGACTCTTAGTCTCCAGCACAAACAGGTGCAATGTTTGTGCATCTATAGGCCTCCCCCCAGCATTAACAACAAACTGACCGACTCCATGTTCCACTCTGATTTTCACGACCTTCTGGAGCACGTCAACACGCTGAGCGGCATGCCCGTGCTGCTTGGTGACATTAATGTGCACTACGATGAGCCCCAGCACCCCTCCACCATCAAGATGCTGGATTTTCTCGATACTTTCAACTTCTCCCAACTCGTCGAAAAGCCCATGCACGTAAAGAACCACGTGCTGGACTGGGTGATGCATCGTCCTGACACCCCCATCGTGCAGTCCATCGCCGTCACGCAGGCCCTGGTTTCCGACCACTACACCGTTCTATTGCAGCTGCAGGCCGGGCGTCCGGCGCCGATGTTTACTTCTGGCCGCTGCCTACGCTGCATGGACGTTGCTGCCTTCAAACGTGATCTTCAGGACAGCGTCGCGCAGTCCCCTACCGCCCATCAACTGGATGCCACGCTCCGCACTACCCTCGACGCTCACGCGCCTATCGTCCGCCGTCGCCTTCGCCCTGAGAAGTCCGCGCCCTGGTACTCCGAGATCTGCCAGCAGCTGCGCGTTGCCAAGCGAGAGCGGAGGCGTGCGGAGTGGGCGTGGCTGCGGTCGGGGCTAACTGTGCACAAGCAAATCTTCCAAGCCGCCAAGCGCGCAGTAACCACGCTCGTGCACAATGCAAAGATCACCTTCCTCCGTGATCAAATCAGTAACTGCAAGTCGAGCCACAAGCTGTTTGACATTTGTGGCCGGCTGATGGGTCGTTGTACTGTGTCCCCCCTCCCCACCATCTTTCCCCTCAAATAGCTTCCAGAGGTCTTCAGTAACTTTTTCATTAAGAAAGTGAAGGACATCCGTGATGAGCTAGACAGCATGACAGTTTCCAGCGCTGTGGCGCGTGATGAGCCAGTGTCTTTAGGACAATCGTTTGTTGCTTTCCAGCCAGTCTGTGAAGAAGAAGTGAAGAAGACTGTTCTCATGTCCAAGCCAACAACCTGTCCGTTGGACCCCATGCCTACGCCATTGCTCGTGAAATGCCTTGACATGCTGCTGCCCTCTATCACTCACATTCTCAACCACAGTTTAACGTCTGGTGTTTTCCCCTCCCTGTTCAAAACTGCCATAGTCAAACCACTCTTGAAGAAACCCTCATTAGATTCCAACACGCTCAAGAGTTATAGGCCAGTCTCAAATCTCAGTTTTTTGTCCAAAGTACTCGAAAAGCTTGCCTTGAAACAACTTCTTTCCTATCTGACCCATCACGATCTTATTCCACACACTCAGTCTGCCTATAGGCCTTCTCACAGCACTGAAACCGCACTGCTCAAGATTATGAATGACATTCTGTATGCCTTGGATGGTGGTGACGTGTCCTTCCTCACTCTCCTTGATCTCTCAGCAGCGTTTGATACGATCGATCATATCACGCTTCTTCAACGCCTCCAAAACCTGTACGGCATCTCTGGGTCAGCGCTGGCATGGTTTGAGTCATACCTGATTGGTCGGACCCAGACCGTGCTAGTCAATGGCCAGTTGTCCGCACCTGCAACTCTTTCTTATGGTGTTCCCCAAGGATCTGTTTTAGGCCCCATTCTTTTCATTTTGTACACCAAACCTTTGTTGTCTCCGATCCAATCTCATTCTATTTCTACTCAATCATATGCTGACGACACGCAGCTTCAAAAATCCTGTCCTCCTTCTGAAGTCACAACCACTGTCCAAGGCATTCAGACCTGTGCGTCTGATATCAAGTCATGGATGATAGAAAATAAACTATGCTTGAACGATGACAAGACTGAAGCACTGTTTATAAAGAAAAAGAGCACAATTTTTTCAGATGGTGAACCACACTCAATACAAATTGGCAATTCCGACGTTCCTTTCAGCACTTCTGCTCGTAACCTAGGATTCATTATGACATCTGACACATCTCTTGACACTCACATCTCCAACACATGTAAATCTGCATATTTTGAACTTCGCAAAATCAGTTCTATTCGCTCTTGTCTTTCACAACAAACCACGATCATCTTAGTTTGCGCTTTTGTTCTTTCAAAACTGGATTACTGCAATTCTCTTCTTGCAGGCTGCTCCCAAGATCTTCTCTACAAACTTCAAAAAGTACAAAATGCAGCTGCACGCCTTGTTCTCAAGGCTTGCAGAAGAGATCGTGTCACTCCCCTACTACGTTCCTTGCACTGGTTGCCCATATCTGCACGTATAGAATATAAAATTTCCACACTCTGCTTCAACTTTTTCTTCGGCACTTCCCCTGCATACTTTTCTGACATGCTCATACCCTACGTACCACGCACAGCTCCGTTCCGCATCAGACCAATGCACCTTCATCATCCCACTTGTCAAAACAAAAACCTATGGAGAACGCACCTTTGCTTTCTGTGCATCCACTCAATGGAATTCCCTTCCACACAATATCCGCCATGCGCAAACACAACAAGCGTTTAAACGACAACTCAAAACATATCTTTTCCATAAACACCTTCTAATGCTCCTTCTCAATAACACACATGGATCTCATCATCAGTCTAGTATGCACACATGTCGTGGCGCTCCATGCACGGGCAATGGTGTTCGCTTTTTAATGGTTGTTATAAGTGTTGGTTGCCTTTTACAAGTTAATAATAGTTTTAATTGCCTTTTTATGTGTTTCAATGTAATATTTGTATTGAATCTTTTTAACATTATGTTGTACATTTTTAGTGAATTTATTCAGACTTTATATACCTACTGTTGTTGTGTAGTATAAATGGTGTATGAATGTGTCAAGCGCGGAGAGCACAGCCACTTGTGGCTGTGATGCGGCGCTATATAAATCAACATTTATTATTATTATTGTAGGCGGCGATCTTCGTCCGAATCGTAATCACTCCCTCCAGCCTTCGTCAAATAAACATCATCACCCGCATCAAAATCTTCATCCCCAGACCCCACTATCATCATCAAAGTTTTCTTCCTGAAACATTTGCGCCACCTCTTCTGCCGTCTATGTTCTGCGTGCCATGATGGCGACGAACGAGGCGGAAAATTTCGCCAGCAACGAGTGCTTAGACACGTGCTTTTTGTTTGAAAATTACCTCTAAACCAAAAGATTTTTCTTTCCAAAACATTACAGTTGAAGGGAAACAACTTTTGTTTCATAATCATGACCAAGGATTTATTTTATAAACGCTTTTACCTCCATTATACTATCGCTCGTACAACATACGTAGACATCACATCGCATTAGGCTTGCGTTAAACACCTTGTACTACGTACGTTGAGAGCTCAGCCTAAAGGTTAAGGTAACATAACTTCATAAGGGAAAAAATAGGTTTTGTGTGTGTGTGTTTTGTTCTACACTTTTTTCACATTGAGTGCAATTTTGTTGTCTTAAAAAAAAAAATTCCAGATGATCCCAAAAAAAATGATTAGGGTCGGGCCCAAAATAAAAATAATAATATAATAATAATACGAGAACTTATAACGCATGCACACTTCACCACAAGGCAAAATTAGGGTTGGTTGGTTTACTGTAAACAGCCTTTTGTGTGTGTGTGCCTTAGTTATTATATTAAAATTTGGATTGTTTGATACACGATAGATATTAATTAGACATGCAAATTTGTGTCAAACCTTAAGGTCACTGGAGCTGTTTAAAGTCAGTTCAAATTGGTATGTGGAAGTGACACAATGACCCTAAACTATGAGAGATTAAAAGTGCAAACTTGTTGTAAATAAAGATAATAAATTGATCTTTGATATTTGTTTAGTTTTTAACATTGATCTTGAAGGTAAAGATCAATCATCATTGTACAGAGGAATGTCTCTATATGCATCAACATTGGGTTATTTGATCATACATGAACTTTGAGAGGTCATGTCAAGGTCATTAAAGGTCAAGATCATCCCAAGGTAAGTTTTTTTTCGGTATAAGTTACACAACTTGCTGTGGTTAATAACTTAATTTCATCATTCATGAATGTCCATTTGGAGCCAGAGGTCAAGGTCGAGATCACCATAAGATCAAATTCAGTATTATTTAGCATTTTAATGTCACCGTTTCCTTTTAATGTTTTTCTGGGCGCTTATTTTCATGTAGAAACTAGAATATCGCCAGTTCATCAAGGAACATTTGCCATTCTCGTTTGGACAGGTTTGGGGCGGCAATGGTCCTTTCTTCTTTTTATTCATATTTTGTACCCAGAAGTATGATTATGGTGACAGTGTTGTTGTTTTTTTTTATCCCCTGAAAAAATGTGAGACGTACCTTGCCCTACTGCACAATTTTTCATGGATTGCCTCTTTCTCTTGGCAGAGTTTGGGGTCTTCCTGGCAGAGATTACTGTGGATCACAATGGTCCCTTGGCTATCCGGCAGCTTGCCTCTGTCCTGCTTAAGCAGTATGTCCAATCACATTGGTGTGAGACCGCAGAAAAGTTTCGGCAGCCGGAAGCCACACCTGCGGTATGAAAATACTGTTCAAGCATGAAATAATTTAGATTAATTATTTATCCAGACACCTTCACCCCACAGCTCCAATATGAGGGCTTCTCAAAAGTTGACTGCTACTGACGCCTTGCCTCATTTACTTGTTTTTTTATTCTTTGTATCTTCAAGATCTTCCTGGAGCGCATCATTTCAGATGCCTTTGCAGATCACGAAGACACAGTCAGCATAGGTGGTAGAGCAATCTCCAAGGTCCTCCTCTTTGTGGGTTACATTGATGGATTGGCTGGAGAGGCACACGAACTTGGAACAGCTGGTACCGAAGTTTGACACCACCTCCAGAGCCTTTGGAATGGAAATAAGTGCAGAGAAGACCAAAATGATGACCAACAACACCAATGGCATCAACACAGACATCAAAGTCCAAGGCCAATCCCTCAATACAGTGCATATCTTCAAATATTTAGGTAAGGTTGCTGCGCTCCCTTGTCATCTCCATCGTTCTATACTCTTGCGAAACATGGGCCCTCACAGCAGACCTACAACGAAGAATACAAAGCATGGAGATGAGGTGCTACAGAAGACTTCTGGGCATTTCCTATACCCAGCAGGCATTTCGTATACCCAGCACATCACCACCAATGAAGTCCAACAGACCATCACACAAGCCATTGGCCAACATGATGACATGCTCACTGTGGTGAAGCAAATGTAAACTCTGATGGTATGGCCACATCACCGGAGCATCAGGCCTTGCGAAGACCACCCTACAAGGAGGCAGAAGAAGAGGGAGACATAAAAAGAGTTTGGAGGACAACATTCGAAAATGGACTGGCTTGACACTGAGTGTAACCATGAGGGTTGCTGAGGCCAGAGAAAAATGGATTATGCTGGTTAAACGATCATCTGTCGTGCCCCAACGACTTTCGAGTTATAGGATAGGATGACTGATTTTTGTTCTGTTTATACAGCTAAAGCAATTCATTTAGCTCTAAAACAGGTTTATTTGTCCAAAATGTCCTCCTTTTTAATTATATCCGATTCAGTGTCAGCACTTCAGCAGGCATGCCTACCCATATGGAAATTCCGTATTTTTTCTGGAAATTTGAAAAACTCGGCAAGCGCTACGGAAAATACGGATACTTGTTTCACTGTCTGGAAATTTATACATAAAAACAACATTTGGGAAAAAATATCGAACTCATTGGCCTGTGGTAATGCATCGCTTGACCTATTTCCGAAGACGACCGAACCCGGTTTAATGGCGCAGTCGCAGTAGAGACACGTGGCATTGAAGTTTCCCGTAGAGGCACAGAAGTTTGCCAAACCAGTTTTTGCACAGTCGCAGTAAAGATCGGTGCTTGTGAGACAGAATTCAAAACATGGCGTCCAAACCAATGGCTAAGCAAAGTGATTGTGAATCTGAATCGTCAAAGAAACCGCGCAATGGGCAGACATTTCTTGCCTCGTATTCGGAAAAGTGTCCTTTTGTTATTCGCGGCAGCACTGACTCAAAAGTACTATTTGTGCCAACCAGTTTGGCATCTCGGCCGGTGATATGAATGACATCAAGCGGCACACGGAAGGCCCACAGCATATCAAGCTTTGGAGAAGAAAAAGAAGATTGTGGCAGCAAATCAATCTATCACTGGATTCTTCTCATAATATCAAAAAGGATGAGTGCAAAAACAATAGGTAGTAAAAGTAAATATATACGGAAATCGTAATAGTACTACTGAATTCTGAAATTTGAAAAAGCTAATATGGAAATTTCAAATTGAGGGTAGGCATGCCTGCTTTAGGCTCTTTCCACTAGGAAGATATCGCACCCTTTTCTGGCAGAGATCCATGATCTCCACACGCAACTTGTTTCTGAGGGTAAAAATATAGTTTTTATGTGGGTACCTAGTCACATTTGCATCCGCAGCATTTTTATGTGGGTACCTAGTCTCATTTGCTTCCGCAGCATTTTTATGTGGGTACCTAGTCACACTTGCATCTGCAGCATTTTTATGTGGGTACCTAGTCTCATTTGCATCCGCAGCATTTTTATGTGGGTACCTAGTCTCATTTGCATCCGCAGCATTTTTATGTGGGTACCTAGTCACATTTGTATTCGCAGCAATATTGCAGTGACAAAGCGGCGAAAGAAGCTCTTCAACTGGATTTTCCTTCAGAGGTTTTCCAGTTTGTTCCATACTCTGACCTACATTGCATGACTGGCTCTTATTGTAAACGTGTGTGGCAGACCAAATGGTCTAATCATATCAATGACAAATTATTTTAAATTCTCCCACATTTGTCTGCTTTTTTGCCTAACTTTGCGTCTACTTGCAAAGAAGAAACTGTTTTGGCTTGCCTTCATATTGGGCATACTTAAGGCTCTCATTGTTTCCTTTTGAAAGGAGAAGAACCACCGTGGTTCTTTTCCTATGACAAATCCTTTTCCGTTCGCCATTTTAGGTCTGAATATGTTGATCTGATTGATGAGAAAGAAAGATATAAATTTGGTTCGATACCTTTTATTTTAATGAGAATTTTAAAGTTTGCAATGGTCAAAGCCTGTTTACATTTTTACATGCTGTTGGTTTGTTTTATCGAATATAGGTCATGTCATTTTGTTTGTGTGCTTGATAATAAAACCAACAACAACACCTGGGTAGTAGGCGTTAAAATTTTCGGTTTATTACACTAAAACCTTCATCAGTAAGAACCAAGGACTGTACAAAACAAAACAGTCTAAGCATATATATAGTAAAGAAAGTGAATCGAGTTCATTAAAAAGAATAGTGTACCATTTAGAAATTTCTATTAATTATAAAGAATAATTATATTTAAAAGCTATCTCTGAACCGTATTCACCAACATCACCAAAACATAGTGTTCAGTAGGGAGAGAGAGGGGGGGGGGGGGGGAGGGGAAAGTAATATAACCACACATACCAACTCCCTCTCAATCGCATCATCGGTTCAGCCATAAAGAGTCATCTCCCCCTCTCTCCCTCCACCCGCGCCCAAAATAAAATAAAATAAATGTTTTAAATGTTAAAAAAAATTCTATCAATAAAATAAATAAATAAATAAATAAGAATAAAAATATTCACCCTCAAATAGCCAAACATCTCAAGTATAGTTCTAAATTGTTCCGCCGCAGTGTCTCCAGACCCTCCTGATCCAAACCCTGCCCTGTGTGCTTGTTTGCATTTCATTAGTTAAGCCCGTTTTATTTACAATTTTTACCATGGCATATTTTAATTTTAGTGGTTTAATCTGATTTAGAATAGTTTTGCGTGGTCCTGATTCAGCTCTTAGCAGTCTGCTGGACTGGACCCTATACAGTGATGCACATGTTTTGGGACCCTAATAGGACATGATGTCCTGAACACAAAAAACCAATAGGACATGATGTCCTGAATACAAAAAAGTAATAGGACACTGGCATTGTTGCCTAGCCAGTTTACAGCTCTGTCTGTGATGATCATTGCCTCCTCCTGATTTGTCAACAATAGATCCTCACAAATCTCTTCATTGTGTTGCTCTTGGGGCACTTGGATTGCTAGTTTGTGACTAGCTGTAGTTAAATGATCTTCCAATGCACCTAAAATAAAATAAAAAGTTAACGCAGCCGCGAGTATACAAGTCTTTTGCTACACCAGAACTTTTAAATACCGTACAGAACATGGCCTTTTTTTCATCGTCAAAATACCCACGACTTCTGAAAAACGCGATCAACACGAGTACTAGTAGGCTGACTCGAAGTTGACAGTTTCTCGGCTTCACGACCATCGGCATCGGAAGAATTCTCCACAGATCGTGTAGGCTCTGCTTCTTTGAATGTGCTGGAAACTGAATTACCCGCAAATAAGACGGTTATTGAGATTTGTTTTTTATCCGCCTTCAGTCTTTTTTCGCAGATATTTTCGATAATTTCGATCGAATGTTTGGCTCACCAAAAGTACAAGTACAACGCCAACACAGATCCAACGTAAACTCAAGTCGCGAGCACCGATTGACTAAAAAAAGCTGTATATGTTTCAAGGGCGCTGGTTGGCTGTTTTGCTTTGTGACTCGGGATAAAAATAGCAATCCCATGCAGGCGATGACAAGGGAGATAAGGCATATAATATACGTTTCAGCATGTAGACGACGGTCCCGGGGGCTTGTTTTGCTTTCCGTCTAGCGCTGCATAAACGTTTCGCCCTCTTCGCAAAATACGCGAAAACTATCGGACACGTGTCCGACTCGCCATCGTTTTAATCGGACAAGGTGTCCGCCTTGAGGTTTGACAATCGGACATTTAAAAAAACAAGCGGTCAATGTCCGGTGTCCGGGCAACTTGTGCATCACTGCCTATATACTTTGATTATCTATCTATCTTTCATTTTTATGCTGATGTAGACAGAAGGATGATTGAAACGTGTATACTTGCACGCTTTCTTGTACGATGTAATTTGTAATGTGAGTGCCTTGGTTATTACCCGCTTCAGGCAAAGGCACAGATCAGGAACATCTTGCCACAAGGTCTGTCCGAGTCGATCAGCAAAGTACGGTCAAGTGTGGCATACGCTGTGGCGGCCATTGCCCAATGGGACTGGCCGGAGGACTGGCCCAACCTCTTCCAGCTCATGATGGAAGGCTTGACCAGCGGCCAGCCGGATGCTGTGCATGGAGTCATGAGAGTTCTCACAGGTAACAAACAAATACACACACACACACACACAGAATATTTGGTTTAAATCGTAGCATTTCGGTTTTAGAGCAGAAAGGAAAGGCTCTAGGGAAATCCTCTTCTGAGGGCCAGCTTTATAAGGGTCATTGCTTTGCATCTCTCCCAGGCTTCTTCTGTTGGAAGTTCGATTCAGCAGTTGACAGATTTGGTTGGTTTGATCCCTAAATTTACTTCTTTGGATGATAATGAAGCTGTACAGCTATCAAAATGATTGGACATTGACTTTACCAGTGCTGAAATTTTTTTATTTCAGAATTTTCCCAGGAAATCTCGGACACCCAGATGGGACAAGTAGCGCCCATCATCCTGCCTGAACTGTACAAAATCTACCTTGGAGCAGAGGTACAGTGCTTTCCATTGTTTGCTTTCCACAACTGACAAGTAATAGACATGATATATAAATTATATGTAGAGCTAATTTAAGAAAGTAATTTGACGAGGAAAGATTTTGTGACCTGTTTTGTTCTCTACTGCTAAGCCTACAACTGCTAAAATGTAAGGTTTGTGTTTCTGGGATAGTCTGGTGATGTTATGACTGTTAATGTGATGGAAAGCACGCCAAAATTGACTGAGCAGCCATTGGGATTATGTGAATAATATTTGTGTGTTATTTCAGACCTACAGTATTAGAACTCGTTCCAGGGCAGTCCACATCTTCAACATCTTCACCAGGATGATCGCCACTATGGATGAATTTAAAAAGGTAAAGCTCAAATTTCCTGGTTATGAACCATTTTTGTTTTGCCCTTCTCAGGTGCGTATGTTCCTGAAATGGCTTGCATGTTTCCTTTTTGCAGGGTTCGCACAACAGGCCTGGGAATCGTACGCCTTTCGTCGTATTTACGACGAAATGATTTTGCCAGTACGACGAAATGATTTTCAGTACGACGAAGTCAAAAAAGAAAGAAAAAACAAATTATCCACAAACGGTTTCAATTCTTACTCGGCTCGTTCCCCAAAGCACGCGCTCAAGCTAACAACTTCCTGTTGCACATGTTTGGATCAGCGAGTTGCAGAAATGGCTTGTCACAAAACCGATATTGAACGCTTCCATGCAGTTGGTCAAGTCAGTGCTCGCCTCTCAAGGAAAGTCAGCTGTAGACTATTTCAGTAAAAAGAAGATCCCCTGCACAACCACATTGACTCTTCCTTGCTATACAACATGGCAAAGGCAGCAGAAAAAAACAAAAACCAGAAAGGAAGAAAATAGCAACAAAAAAGACAAAGCCAACACAGCTCTAGGGGCTACTCCAACACCTTCACCTTCAAAAGCAGCAGAAAAGAGGAAGCTGCTTGACAGTGCCAAAGAAGCCAAAGCCAACCACTTTGTTTCCAGTGTATGAGATGATTGTGTGGAACTGAAAGGTGACATGTCAAAACCCCCTGCCAAGAAGCAAAAGAAGATTGAGAGTTTTTATTAAGTGAAATGACAGGATAGAAAACATTTCCCTTTGCAGAAAATACAAAATCTGCTGTGAAATCTCGCTAAGGTCAAATATAATACTGTACTGCATGAGTGTGGGTGTGTGTGTTTGTGTGTGTAATTAGAATCAGAACTTTCTCTTGTTTTCAAACCAAAGGAAATGTTACTTTCAGCTGTCAGGACAGGCCTCCAAAGTGACTTAGAAAGGGAAAAAACGCTTATTTTCGGCCGGGGGCTTCGCTCCCCCCAGACCTGCCAACCAGTACGATTTGACCGTATTATTTTACGATGAAAGTGAAAAAATACGAAATTACGACGATTTAGAAAATCATACGATGAGTTTAAAAAAAAACGATCATAGGTCTTTGTGAACCCTAAATCTGGTTTATCGGTACAACAGTTACAGCACTGTTAACAACCATCGCACACGACGCAGCCAGCGATATGGTAGGCCAAGTCGCGCGTTTTGACAATAAAAAATAAAAACGAACGCTTCGGATTGGTCGCGCACTGGCTGCATCGTGTGCGATGGCTACAATACTATCAGAAGACCGGAAAAAGAATAAACCTATTTGCATACAGTTTTGTCCAATCAATGGTCGCGTTGATTTCCTGAACCACCAATGGTATAAATTCTTTCTCAAGCAAAGAAAAACATGGCGGGCAGAGGTAGGCCGTGGAAACGCATTAGTAAATCTCCCCCTGCTACTGCTAAAATCGCTTCTAAAAAACAGAGGAGGCAGCAAAACTTTCTTCCTTCTTACTCTAAGGATTATCCTTGCATCGTCGCATCAAAAGTCAACAGCAAATACGCTCGATGCCGTGTCTGTGAGTTCGATTTTTCAGTCGCGCATGGCGGTTTCGACGATGTGAAAAAACATGTCCAGTCAAAGAGGCTTATTGCAAAGGCTTCGGCATTGAAAAATGCTTCGTCAATCGCTAGCTATGTCTCAACGAAAGATGCAGACTTGAAAACAATTCGAAGTGAGGCATATTTTACTGCATTTCTGGTGGAGCATAATGTGCCTATTTCGGCATCGGACCATGCTGGACAACTTTTCAAAAAAATGTTCCCGGACAGTGAAATTGCAAAGAGCTATGGTTCAGCTAGAACCAATACGACTGCTATAATTAAGGAATGTGCAGCTGCCAGCAAAAAAATATCTCAGTGAATGCATGCAAGGTCCCTTTGTTTTGGGCACTCATGGCAGTCAGGAAGGAGAAGACAAATATTTTCCAATTGTTGTCAGAGCTCTTGATCGCAATTGGAACATCAAAACAGAGTTACTAAGCACCCCATCCTGTGACAAATCTGCAACAAGTCAGGCGAAACAAAACTGACTTCCGAGGATCCATGAGCAGGCAAACCCTAGATTCTCTCATGGTTCTAAAGTCCAAAAATAAAGGGCCATGCTATGAGAGAGAATTTTCATAACAGTTTCTGAAAAAATGCAAGTCGGCAACCAAAATGCAGCAGAGTGCAGCTGCTACTTCAGCAACATGCTCCACCCCCACTTGTCCTTCTAGCAGGTGAAAAGCTTTATACATTGATTTTTTGTGGAACTAGTGTGAAGAACACTAAATACTGGAAATAGACATGAATTGAGATACTGCAGCATTTAAGAGATACCGCGTGAAGACTTTTAATTATTAAAAATAAAGGTTTAGTTACAATCAACGTGTAAATGACGTAAAACCGACGCCGCTTTGTAATTATGTTTTTCGTCGTTTTCAAAATACTATTGTTTTATTAAAAATACTATCAAAATTTTATTTGAGTACTATCGCGTCCTTACTGGGGTTGGCAGGTCTGCTCCCACTGACACCCCCACAGGGGCGCTGCACGGCCCCTGGACCCCGGCCGCAAAGTCAGTACTCCCAAACCACTTTTCACCATTCCCAGGCCTGGCACAAGCACAAGCCAACCTTCAAAAAATATCTCAAAATTTATTTATTTCCATCATAGTCTTTAATCTTGATTGTTTTTGAGTATGTTTGGTGTGCTTAAGCTTTTCGCAGTGACTAATTTAATTGATTTTTTGTTTTCTTTATTATAGAAGTGATTATGTGTGTGTGTGTATGAGTGTGTGTGTTTTGCAGATGATGGTTATCAGTGAAAAAATTATCTTCTTTTCTCATGGGTGGGAGACCTTCCGTACTAGGACGGAATTCCGTACCTCAATTTTTTTTTTTTTTTTTTTTTTAACAAGCTTAATCTATCGGACATCGATATTGAAAGCTGCTTACGGCTTTAACGACATCGCGACTTCCGGCAGTTTCCAGTTCCGTCATCTAGTCACCGCCATCTTTAAAACGTTCAATCGAGTAGGCTAGCAATCTTCGCTGCTCGCAAAATGGATCTGCTTGACGTTTCTGACACTGTATAAAATGTATTATTTGTGTTACATTGCGATTCCGCGCGCCGCCGACCGGGCCAGCCTTTTTTTTTTTTTTTCAGTACTGCAGAAATTTTTGGCTCCCACCCATGTGTTCTTGTTTTTTATGTTTTCTTTTTGATTAGTTGTAAATTTTTGACTTTGTAAACGCCTAGGGCTTTGTTTAGATTAGGCGTCAATAGCCATAATAATAATAATAATAATAATAATAATAAGCATGGAAAGTCATGCAATTTCAGCATTGGTTGGGTCTGGAAAGTCATGGAAATTCCAATGAAGTCATGGAAAGTCATGGAAATTCTAATGAAGTCATGGAAAGTCATGGAAATTCCAATGAAGTCATAGAAAGTCATGGAAATTTTTTATAAAGTGGCAAACGTTTTTCGATTTTTTTTTTTTGTGGTGGTTTTTTTCTGGTTGTCGTTTGCTTTCAGAGGAAGTGAGCGAGATGTTAACCTAGATTGTTTTAAAGGCAATACCCTCGACCGGACCAGGGAACCTTGACCAGCTTGCTTATACGACCCTACCACTCTTATCAATTGCCATGCCTGATTATTATATGGTGCCCTCTAGAAAATGACCACATTGCATTATTAGTGTTCCTGATTGTTTTAGACAAGCAGCAAGACTCTGCTGTTCCCCTTGCTACCGCAGTATGTTGAAGCGTTTCTGGAAGGACTGGAGACACCTGATGGGCCCACATCTGACAGTGGGCTGAAACGAGAAATCATCACTGTGAGACTCTACATTATTTTTTATGTATAACACAAGCTGTAGTCACAGAAGTAGAACAAAGACCATAGTCACAGAAATAGAACAAAGACCATATTCACTGAAGTAGAACAAAGACCATAGTCACAGATGTAGAACAAAGACCATAGTCACAGAAGTAGTTTTGAGTAACATTTACCATGCCATTCATTTAGTTTTACTAAATTTGTGGTTCAGTGAAATTGTTTGTTTTCTTGAAACGTTGACGTGAGGCGACTAGAAGTTCGAGCCAACTAAAATTTTGTTAGTCCTCTAATTGGTAATACATAATTCAGTAAAGATCAATACCTCTTTAATACAATATCTTGCTTGAAGTGATTTCAAGCGTATCATTTCTTGAATTTTATTCCTTCTGGATAAAGTATTTTGTGTTTTTTTTTTCTGAGATAGTTTAGAAGACACTTGAATGAATTGTTTTGTAATTTTTATTTTTAAAATGATTTAGTGATACTTGTCTACTTTGCTGATTCATTTACTGGTCATGACATGAAGAAACTAAATGTACAGTTTTCTCTGACTTGATTCAGCAAACGGGTTGCATTTCTCAGACATTTTCTTAAATTTGCTTTACTTTTTCAAATGACAGTAGAAACTGATACTTATTCTGTGCATTCTCGCATTCATCATAGAGACTTACAGATCCTGACGCTCATGTCCTAGACAAGCAAGGGCCAGCTGCACAAACACCCCCTGCAATACAATACCAAAATAATATCCCCTGTTGCCTAGTATTGGGCTCATTGTCCGATGCATCAGATGATGCGAAGCACCTGAAGTGGCAGGTGTGTGTCTCGTGCAGCTTCAGTTAGACCCTGTGTCAGCAAGCGCCGTCAGCTTGACAAACACTACATTAAGAAATGATAAAATAAACTAAATAAGTGATTGCAAGTTTCCTGCGGTGTGTAATTTTTAGGCTTTGACAACAGTGCTGAAGAGTTACCAGAAGCCCATGGTCACCTACCTGCCTCGGATGTTGCCCTGTATCTGGACCATTTTCACACAGAGTGCCGACTTGTATCCTTAGGCCAAGCTTTGCCTCAAATGTATTGAGGACTGATGACATCACTATAATGGGGCCAGAACACAAGATATGTACTGGCAAACCTGTTTGAACGGGTAGAGCAATTTGTTCCTTGACTTCTCCCAGCTACGTGCGAACTGTGGTGAACAATGTGGAAGATGCAGACGACCCGGTAGATTCAGATGGTGAGTGAGTGTTGAATTTGTGTTATTGTATATTGTTGTTATTCTGTCCTGAAATTGGGTTACTCTGTTGTGTTTTTAAAATGTTGGCAATTGGTTTTTTTAATGTGATCCAATTTTGTAGGGTTGTTTCCTCACTTAAAAAATTTTATTTGCAGTAGGGGAAGAGCTGATTTTGACATGAGTGGGATGGGTAGGGGGAGGGACAGAGAAGTTTTCACTCATTAGCCTCGAGAAGAGAACGTCGTTTTCCAAATAAGAAGCTGAGAGTTTGTCATTTGCAATATGCAGATATTGTTATTTGTTTTTGCTCTGGCCGATAATTGTTCTGGTGACTTTCATTATCTTTGTCCTTTTTCTTTCCACCAGGTGAAGTTCTCGGGTTTGAGAACTTGGTGTACAGTGTGTTTGAGTTTGTCCATGCTCTGATAGAAATATCTCGCTTTCGAAACACAGTCAAAAGCACCATCGACCAGATCGTCTACTACGTCATACTCTACATGCAGATGACAGAAGACCAGGTAAACGTGTTTAGTGTGTCCCAGACCTGACTACCTTCCGATTTTGGCGGAAGATTCTTCAGAATTTTAATGCTTTTTTCCGCCCTTCCACCTCTGACAACTTTTTTCCGCTGAAGAAATCGAAAATCTTCTGCATTCCAATCTAGTCTTGAATCCGTAAGAGAGATCGTATTTTTTTGTACAGAAGGGAGATAACCACTGTGTTGCACTCTTTTGTACTGAAGAACACAAATGGTCACTAGGGCATCCTATGATGTTATTATTTGGCAATGCAAGCATTTTGTATGTATTTGTTTTGTTGATATTTTATAATTATGTTGGTATTCTATTTTGTTTTTGTAAACGAGGGTTCAATAAATTAGAGTATAGCCTCAGCGTCCCCTGCGTGAGATGTCTTTATTGTAATGTGACCGCCTGGTGGAGTGCCTTCAGTGTTACCACTAGGGTTGTTTCGGCAGATCTTTTGTGTGGATCAGGGGTGAGTCCTCTTTCAGCAAAGTTGTGGTCTTGATTTTGTGATCCTGATTTGGCTCTCTGCAGTCTGCTGGACCCTGTAAGCAATGAATAACTAAACTGTCAAACATGAAACTGTCAGCTCTGTAGAATAGGTCTTGTGAGTTGTCTGCAAGTATCTGACCACTGACGCTACAACCAAACTCATGTCCTCTGTTGTCCTGTCACGCTTGGGCTACTAAAACCAACTTCTGGCTGGACTTCTTTCCTCTTTAGTTCATCTGCTCCAACGTGTTCAGAACTCTGCTGCTCCTCTGGTTCTCAAAAACAAAAACTAGGTACTCCAAAAAAAAACAACAACAACAACAACTAGGTACTCCAAACATTTTTTAAGAACATTGACTATTAAAAAGAAAATGCATTTAAATGAAAGGAAATGTCATGCTGATTCCAATGGTGTATTTGCTTTTTCTGTATGTGCATTAGTTTTCGAGCTATGAATTTTTGTTTATTTATTTAACGTTTGTTTTTTTCCCCCAAACTTGAAATTGCATATTTTGACATTTTCTGACCACTGCCAGACATTAAATATGAAAGTGAATGGTCACTAAATCATTTTTCTAGAGCTTCTATATTCCATACAACAAAAATAATTTATGTTTAGTCCATGAAGAAACATAATTATTCTTCAAGCACACCTTTAAAATCATGAAAAATGCAAAAAACTGTATTACAAATGCGATGAAACGACAACGCTAAATTTGTAAAACGCCGATATTTCACAACTCTGCTTCTAATTGACCTACAGAAACGTATAATATACCATTGGAATCAGCAGGCTGAGAGAAAGTTAATTAAATACCTTGTAAATGCTTTTCACAGCATAGAAAACATTTTAAATTTGCTTTACTTTTGTAACAATTGCATGTACGCTGCACTAATATCATCCACATCACGAATACCCCATATTCTTAAGTCATTTGTCACTGGCAGGCACTCAAAATCCCATCTAAACACAAAATGGGAGCTGACATCAAAATCTATGTCCTCTTTTTTGGGCCAACAAAACAAGTCTTAAATGCGATGAAACGACAATGCTGAATTTGTAAAACGCCAATATTTCACAACTTGGCTTCTAATTGACCTACAGAAAAGTATAATATACTGATGGAATCAGCAGGCTGAGAGAAATTTAATTAAATACCATGTAAATGCTCTTCACAGCATAGAAAACATTTTAAATTCACTTTACTTTTTTAACAATTGCATGTACGCTGCACTAATGTCATCCACATCACGAACACGCCATAGTCTAAAGTCATTTGTCACTGGCAGGCACTCAAAATCCCATCTAAACACAAAATGGAAGCTGACATCAAAATCTATGTCTTCTTTTTTTTGGCCAACGAAATACGTCTTCTTCTGAGAGAGCGACCAGCTGGAGGAGTAGTCGATTCGTACACAACAAGTCTGATGGGGGGGGAGGGGGGGGGGGCGTGGTGGAGCATCTCACTTGGTTGGCAGGAAACTCAGTTTCAGTTTGTTGTATGTTTCATCAGCTTAAAAAAAAAAAAAAAAAAAAGGACAGCATTGCATTAATATGACACAGGAGGCAAAATATAAAACAAAACAAAAAGAAAGAAAAAGAAAACTTCAAGAAAAAAAAGGAGTGGGGTTGTGAGCGAATAGAGGAAAGGGCAAATCAAAATAGTATGACAAGAACTATGGATCATCAATATAATAATAATAATAATAATAATAATAATAATAATAAATCTTTACAATGGCAACCATAAACATTAAAATAGTTTTTCATATCAAACAACTGTTAAACTTAAATTTAAATAACATACAAATGAACAACAATGGCATAAAAGTAAAGATAAAACCAAAGTAAAATGTAATCACTATTGCTTTTTTTTTTATTATCGCATATATCAGTAAAATTAATGTACACAAAAAAATATCCTCAATCCTGGCTAAGTAAAAGTACTAAAACTAAAAGATAAGTTAAAATTATAATTTATATTTGGCTGCAATTTAATTTATGTTTAAAAACATTGGGTCTTCAAGTAATTGGGAGAGATTTGGATGCTTGCAGAACAGCTCAAATAAAAAATCAATAACAAAAATAGCTTCAACACAAATTGCCCTAAAACATATAGACCTAACCACTGCCACAAGTTTCTAGCTCACTAGCTGTAAATGAAAACGAAAGTAAACAGTGCTGAAGTCACGTGACTAGCAAGATCGTTTTTTCTTAAGTCCCTGTGCATATTTTACCCCAATGGAATATATGCTAAGAATCTTTAATATATGCAGATAAAATTTGTTACCACTTAAATCTGGTGGAAAAGGTGTATCTTAATTAATTTCACATATTTTTTTTACCATACCATTCAACCTACATCGATTCTCGATTGTCAACTTCCGGTCTTCAAATAATTGCTTAACAATTGGCCTATCATTTGAAAAAATATATTTATCGACAATACAAATGTTATTAACAAGTATTTAAAGGCTAAACTTACCAACAAGTGCCTTTAGATTGACTTGTGACGACGTGCAAGAAGATACACTGACGATCGACTGAAGCGGTTCAGTCTCCTTGTTTACATCGTACTCCGCCATTACCGACGCACATTGGTAGCTGTCGCGCTCAACACCACTCTCCATTTCTAAATAATCTGAGCCAGTGTGAACTCAAAAATCCTGAACTGATTATATATTATTGTAGAAAAAAGATTTGCCTTTCCAACGAGCTACTTTTTAAACAGATCGATTCAGTAGAAGCTATCTAAAAAAAGCAACAAAAAGTTCCACAACAGATCACAAAATGAATTTCCCACTGAATAAAAAAAAAAAATTGCACCGGAAGAAAGCCAAAATAGTACAGATTCTTTCATTGGTCGATTTTTTTTGTTGGAGACTAATTCCCTAACTGAGATTTCATTTTGTATGGAGGTGGGGTTGAGAGCGCCCTGTGAAGATGGCGTCTGACACAACCGAGGTAGTGCATTGCAAAACACGTTTCGTACTTTGAAACTTGGATATCTTTCACTCAAAGAAACACACGCATAAAAGATAAAAGGCTCAGGCATTTATTTGGTATGTTTTTATTCAACATCAGGCAAAACAATCAAGAGAACAACTGCAGTGAAAGTGGCCCTTTTGGCCCATAGGGCGGACACAGTAATGGCGACATTTGGAGTACCTACAAAAACAAAACCACTCCTACGTTCTCTCCACTGACTTAGTTTCCTGTATCTCAGAGGATTACCTACAAAATCTGTACTTTCTGTTACAAGTGTGTCATGGATTAGCCCTTTCATATTTCACCCAGAACATTCACTTCTACAAGCACCTAGAAAATTTCCTTCTTCCTCTTACACCCTCATGCTACAAATACCTCGCTACAAATCTTCGGCAGGCTGTTGATCCTTCTCAATGCTTGGTCCTTCAACTTAGAACTCTCTTCCTCTCTCCCTTTGCAGCTCTCCAAACTTAGCCACTTTCAAGTCCAACTTAAAAACTCATCTCTTCCTTAAACATGTCTGATCTTGTCGCCCATCACCGGCATAATTCCTTCTTTTCTGATTCAGACCACCGCCGTCACACCGCATGCCCCCAGCCCTCCCTCCCCCCTCTCCTCACTCCTTAGCTGCTCTCCTCCTCCCCCTCCCTCCCTCGTCTTTTATATTTGACTTGTAAATTTTCTTTTTCTTGTTTGTAAGATATCTTTGCATATTTTTAGTGTCTTGTTTTTGTTTCACTTCTTTTCGTATTTATTTCGATATTAACCTTAAAATGTATAAATGCTTGAGAACTGCACTTTGAACTGATGTCTTTAGGAAAAAGTGTTATATAAATGCCATTATTATTATTATTATTATTATGATTTTAGACACAAATTTGATAAAACAAATTTCAGAATAACATGCAATCAATGATGCATGTTATTATTATTATGTTTGTTGTTCATGGTGATTTTTTTTTTTGATTTTTTTTTTGCCTCAGTTAAAAAACTATGGCTAGGAAATAAATCTAATAGTCATGTTGATGCAGTGTTATGTAAGGGATGGATACTGCAATATGCGTTACATAATTTATATTGTGGTTGATTGTTATTCATTCTTCCAGAGGTCATGAAATGACAGGATGTTTGGACAAAGAATCAAATTGATCCTGGTGTTCCCAAACAGTCAAGTGGTGCCAAGGGGCTTGTTGTCACAGTTGATGTTCAGCCCTGTACAGTTCTTTGTTTTGAATGGTTATGTTTTCCACTGTTGGCAACAGATTCGCCTGTGGTCCAACAACCCAGACCAGTTTGTGGAGGATGAAGATGAAGACAGCTTCTCTTATTCCGTACGCATTTCTGCTCAAGATCTGCTGCTGGTCAGTCGCTTTCAATGTTCTCAAGTCTGTTGAGTATCACATTTTTATTGTTAGTATTATTTACAAGACATAAAGGAGAAAATACCTTGATAAATAGAGTTTTGAAATATGTCAGACCACACCTGCCTAAGCAAAGGATTATCACAATTAAATATTTTTGACTGGCATGCATAACAGCCCTGAAAATGAAAAAAAGGTCCCATTAGCCTTTGGCTAGTAACTTAAAAATTTTACTAGCCAAACTAAAAATTTTACTAGCCAAACTGAAAAAAAAAATCATTTTAGCGCACTCGCATTTGGCGACTAAAGTTTTTTTTTTAGTCGCCAATTTTTTTTTCACTAGCCATGGCGACTAAATTAGTCGCCATTTTCAGGCCTGCATAACACAGTGAGTATGTGTTCACCCCCCCTCCCCCCCCCTCACTACTCCTCTCCCTCCTCCCATTCCACCCTTTTAAAAAAATCCAGGTTTTTGCCAATCTTGCAAGATGAGTCCTAAATAGTCCAAACATGAAATTTAAAAAAAGAAAATAATTTTTTTGGGTCCATTTGGACGTGCAAAACTTGCATTGGATTAATATCTCTGAATCTATTTTAACTATCACCGCTAAACTAGGAAAGATGGTGTATATCCTTCTCGTAAATGATCGGTAAATGAATGACTTTCCTTTAAGGTCAAGATCACAGGGTCAACAAGTGTTAGTCCAAATATTTCACTTTTCTTCTAAGTTATTAATATTGAATTTATGATTCTTTGAGGCATGATAAATATCAATGAGACATAAATCCTATGCACATTTGGTCAACCTCAATCCAAGGTCAAGGTCACTGTTGCTGTCTAAAGTCAGTTTAGTTACTTTGAAGTGACCTTGACCCTAAACTATGAGAGATATAAAGTCCAAACTTGTTGTATTTAGAAAATGATAGATATTCCTATGTTGCGTTGATCTTGATGGTCCAAACGCAAAAAAAAAAAAATTAGCATGTGCATTGGATTAGTCTCTGACCTATTATGCAAACAGAATAACAAGAAAATTTATTTTAACCATAATCGAAACAATGAAGGTGTCTATCCTGGTATATGGTAAATTCGCTTGTCACAGGGTAGTTAAAGTGTTATCGAACTCATCTTGTGAAGTGTTAAGCAAATATAATTTTGATCTAGTTTTATGTTAATTATTGTTTCTATTGAGGTTTGATTTTTTTCACTATCTGATTTGTTAGTTTTTGTATTCATCTTTGATTCCATCTTGTGCTTTGTAGAATCCTATTGTTTGATCTTGAAATCAATTTAGTGCAAAAGCTTATCATTGTGGGTTGGATATTTTTTAATTTTGTATGGGTAGGTTTTTTTGTGTTTGAATTACATCTGTTTAGTGAGAGGTTTATGTAATTAGGTATTTTTTTTTGTAGAGTTTATGTTATATTATCAAAGGTCACATTTAATATATTTTAATGCTGTAATTTGTTTTTGATTTTTTGTTTTTGTTTTAAGTCAGTATTCTCAAGTTCAAGTATCAGTTTAATTACTTTGCCTTTTAATGCTACTGCCAGTGTTTCATAAGGAGTATGTGAGTCATATAGGCTTTGCCATTCTAGTTTGTGATTTATTCTCCAAAGATCACACTATCAAAATGATGGCATCCGCTGTAAACAAAGCTTGGCATGTGAAGATAGCATTTAAATAAGCAGAAATTGTATTCCAAGTGCAACCTCTGATCAATACAAATGCAGTGCAATATCAATACAACTTTATTGTCCTACTACTGGGATATTCAGACAAGCTTTTCAAAGCATTGTGTGCTATAGGTGTGTAATGAAATTGAGGTTTTATTTTGAGCAAGTTTTGGCAATTTTTGACTCGCAATGCATAGTAATGTGAGTCTGTACTCAATCATTAAACAGAAAAATACAGATTTTTGCAAATCTGTGCGAGATGAGTCCTAAATAGTCCAAAAATGACATTTGTAAAAGGCCTGTCTGTCCGCTCTGTGCAAAACTTGCTGGTGGATTAATATCTCAAAACCTATTTCAACTATCACAGCCAAACTTGGTAAGATGGTGTATACCCATAAGTCCTCATAAATGACAATAACTGAATGACTTCACTTCAAGGTCACAAGGTCAACAAATGTTAGTCGAAAAATGACAATGTTTCACAAAGTTCACTTTTTTCTTTGAGACAAACATACCATGCACATTGGGTCAACCTCACTCTAAGGTCAAGGTCACTGGAGCTGTCCGTTGTGTAGGTACTTTGAAGTGACTTTTGACTCGAAACTGTGAGAGATATAAAGACAAAACTTGTTGTATTTAGAGATGGTAGATTGATCTTTCATATGTTTCAGTTATTACGTTGATCTTGAAGGTCAAGGTCATTTTAGGCCTTGGTAAAAAAGGTAAAGAGGTAAAGGTAGTCCCATAGCCTTGTGGCCGTAGGGGAGTGTGATGTTGGAGATCACACTTATCTTGGGCCAGCGTAATGAGGGCGATGCCCAACTCTCTCCCTCGCTGCCTTTGCCTTCCCCACCCTCAAGAGGGTAGGTACTCAGTCACAGTTGAGTCAACTGGGGGCGTTGTTATTTGTCGCTTCACGCACGCCTTAGCGGTCACCCATCCAAGTGCTAACCGCACCGGACGGTGCTTCACTTTCGACACAGTAGCGAGTGCTCCAACCACTGCACTATCCGACACCCCACCTTTAGGCCTTGCAAGAACATACAAAAAATAGATACTTGTACAGTGGAATGGCTGTTTGTTAAAACTATAGTATGAAACAACATTGGGTTATTTAATCAGACAGGAGGCACGGTGGTCTAATGGTAGTGCTTCGGCTTGCGGATCTGAAGGTCCCGGGTTCGAGCCCTGGCCGTTCCATTGTGTTGTGTCCCTGGGAAAGACACTTTACTCCTGTTTTCCTACTCCTTCGGATGAGAGTATAAACCGAGGTCTAGTCTGTGTGTCGCATACATTCCATCATAATGGACTTTAAAGATCCTGACGCTCATGTCCTAGACGGGTGAGTGCCAGTAACAAGAACACACCCTGCATGCACTTGGTCCTTCTCCCCCATCCCTGGGCTGCCCAGGATTGTGCTCAGTTGTCCGGGCATCAGACCATGCGCCCAAAGGCTGCGGGTGGGCGTCTCGGGCGGTTTGAGTTAGATCCTGTATCGGCCAGCGCCTTGATCCTTAGGCTAAGGCGCCTTACAAATGACGAACATTATGCATGAGAGGTCATGTGATGGTCGAGGTCATTCCAAGGTCAAGGTCCCTGAAGGTCATGGTCTTCCCAAGGCCACAATTATTTTGGCATAATGCAACTGTACTGTATTTGATAGTTCGTGAGTGTATTTGGAGGTCAAGGTCATCTCAAGCTGAAGGTCATCTAAAGGTCCAGGACATAGATGGATCATTTTGTTTTTTCTGGGCACTCATTTTCATGACAAGTATTGCGAGTTTAATGAAGAGCAAGCGAGTCAAATTGTCTTTGCCCTTCTAGTTGGGTCAGATGTGTGCTGGCTCCATTTGCAGACCCTATGCAGTGAATTCCAGAAAGAATGTGCACCAGCGGTCTGCCAGTCTGTAACGCGTCATCTGCAAGAATCCACTGCTGCCAAGAATGCTGGAAATGAGCACTGGTGAGCTGTTAACGCTGCTTTTCGCAGTTTGTGTGTGCGTGAGCAGAAGAGAGGGCTTGTGCCTGTACACGCATGTGCAGTATCTGTGTGCATGAGAACAGGAGAGATTTGGCGTGTGTACACGAGTGTGCGGTGTTTGTTTGCATGAGATCAGGAGAGTGGGTTTATGTGTGTTCACAAATGTGCGGTGTCTGTGTGTGAGCTTTTGTAAATGGTTTGCACTGCAATGTAAGGATATTTTCATATTCGTTTTTGTATGCACTATAAAACAATGGAAAACATGGAAAATTCCAGAAAGTTCAAAGCCGAGTTTTTGTAGATGTTGAAGCTTGCCATGAAGTAGTCTGTTATGGTCTCCCAGTGTTATTGACAATACTGCGCATGACTAAGGAATATGTTCTGCCTACCTGTTGATAGTATCTTGTCAATAGATAGTGAATAAAAATGTTCAATTTAATTGCCCGAAGAGCCGATCATTTGCGTTATGTGCGAACAAGTACGATAAAAAGGACGTAAGGTGATATTGATTTGGACCTCTTCTGTCAGGATTACAATTGTTAGTTCAGCTGCTGTTATCACACACTGTGGCTCTGGCTACATCAGTGTGAAACTTTTACAGGATGACCTCCGGTCCAAATTTCACTCGTTATGCTTTTGATTATAATTGATAGCGTTTATGTTTTACACAATATTTTGTTGATGCTGTTGCAGGTGGAAAATTCACGAGGCCTGCATGCTGGCCATGGGTTCGGTTCAGCGTATGATTGTTCAGGCTCTGCTGCAGGGCAAAGTACAGTTCCATTTGGCAGGCTTCCTGCAGTCAGTCGTTTTAGAGGATATGAATTTGTCAGGTAAAGTACTGGCTTGGTCAGATGTTGCATACATATTAGGATTTATCTGCTTTCCATTTCCTATCCTATCCTATCCAGGTCGTTGGGGCACCATATATGATTGTTTAACCAGCGTATTCTACCTTTCTCTGTCCTCAGCAACCCTCATGGCTTTGCTCAGTGTCGAGCCAGTCCATTCTCAAATGTTGTCCTCCCACCTCTTTTTCTGTCTTCCTCTTCTTCTGCCTCCTTGCACCCCGTGCCTTGCAGGATGGTCTTTGCAAGGCCTGATGCTCTGGTGACGTGGCCATATCATTGTAGTTTCCGTTTCTGAACCATTGTGAGCATGCCATCGTGTTGCAGAAAGTAGAAAAAAAAAGGAGATAGATTTTCCCATTGATCTGGTTAGGAGAAAGGGTTATAGTAGTAACTTTGTTATAGGGGGTCACCCTAAATGCCTATTAAAGCATATACAGGGTTGCCAACCACTACGGAATTTGTAGTTTACTCCGGAAATGAATACGCGGCTACGGAGCTACGCAAATCGAAAATTTACTACGGAAAGTCAATTTTCGACGATAGTATTACAGTTTTAACGAGTTTTATTGAGCGCCTGTGCCTCCCGTAGCACCTCAAGGTCACGGTCATTCGGTTTACGTGCACGGTATAATAGATCACACTCCCAGTGCATGTTAGGAAATTCGACCAATCACCGTGAAGTGGTTTTGCAAACGGCCAATCGGTGCACAAAACCTCAACCTTTCTGTGACACTTTCGTTTCCGGATCACGTTCTACAGCGCGAGAAGAAAAGTTTGTGTGCGACGTATTTTGAATCCATGATGCCAAAAAGAAAGAAAACTAGCGATGAAAGCCCAGAAAAAAAAGAAGAGGACAGCAGATCAAGAGTACAGGAAAGAGTATTCTGAAAAATTTCCGTGCATCACTGCGTCATCGAGATCACACGATGTGACGCGACACGTGAATGGCAACCATCACAAAAGTCGTTGCCCTGATCCAGAAAAGTTCGTCCCTGTTCAGTCGGTAGCCACCTTCTTCAAGCCCGATATGGATCTCTCAATAATTCGTGCGGAAACACTCTTCACGACCTTCGTTGCAGACTGTGTATGCATGTCTTCGTTTTAAAAAAATGCGAGGACGTATGGCTATGGAAAATGTCATAAAACTACTGAAATTCAGAATTTTTACTACTGAAAACTTTTTTGAGGGTTGGCAACTCTGCATATACACACATTCTTTTGCGTAGCGAGTGCAATTTACGCATGTGCATGCATACAGTGATGCGAATTAGATTGCTGGCACAGCCCTTTGCAATTGTGTAGGTCAGAAAGCCAGTGATTTTCACCACTGCATGGAGGCTCTCGCAGTTTAGTTTCTAATTCGTTGAATTTGTGTTTCAGTGTCTCCTTTCCTGGTTGGCCGGTGTTTGTGGACAGGCAGTCGATACACAGAGGCCATGGACGATCAGTTAATGAGCAGGTCTCTGTCTTTGCTCTTTTGTACCGTTCCATCTTTTGCTCCGTCGTTCGTTTGTGTGTATTTGTTTTGTGTTTTCTGTGATTGAGAGCAGCATCCGTGGTGATGGTGATGTGTAAAACTCCACACTGGGAGCATGCTTAGGGCTGTTGACTTGTGCACCATGGTGAAGGCATAAAGGGTCAGTAAATAATTATTTCATACACACCTGCCTATGCAGCGAGCAGACCGGGATTTGATGCAGTACTTTCTCAGACCTGTGTTCAGTGCTGGCTTTGCGGATTTTGGTCATGACGATTGGCTTGAGTTGGATCATGTATCGGCTAGCTAACTGTTAACTGTTTATGAGTTTTTTTTGTCATGTTTTATGTTTAAAGTTTTATGTTTTCATGTAAGCACCTAGAGCTATGTTCAGAGAAATATTTGTAACAATTATAATATTAATGATGATGATGAGAGCTGATTCTTAGTTTACTACACGAAGATTAACAGATGAAATTGCACGGCAGGCGATCCATTATTTTCTTACCAGATATGCTCTTATAAAACCTAGTGACCCTGGAGACATTTTCTACCGCATTTCCTGCCACCAAGTGTGACCAATTTTTAAAGAAATGATTGATCACTGGTGAGTGGTGATGCACTTCTTGCACACTGCTTTTTGTCTTAAGTTGGCTCACTACTGCGGCTGCAGAGCTTGCACTCAGACACTTGATTCAGCATTTGTCCTGCGTTAGGGGGGTAGCTAATTAAATATGTCCTAAATTCAAATTCCTTTTTTTCTTTTTCTGCAGGTTCCTTCAAGCAACGGTGGGAGGCCTTCACCCCACTCAGCCCCCTAGCGTGCGTATTGGAGCTGTGCGAGCGGTGTACAACCATGTGAAGAACGCCGGAAACGTTCAGCTACTGGCACCGTACCTGGACAGCATCCTCGATGGCCTGGTTACCGTGGCCACACAGTTCTCTTCAGAAGTGTTGGGACTGTGTTTGGAAACTCTGGCGGTGGTGGTCACGGTAAGGCGTGCTTGTTTGGACCTTGATGTTGAGTTTGTTCTTTGTCATAACTGTTAGCAGTCTACTTCAAGTGAAATCATGTACACATTGTTATGTGTTGTTGTTATTGGATTTTTTTATTTTCTTGCATTCTTATATGATTATTAACAGCCAATCATGAAACGAAAGTGAAAATGCAGCCAGTAATTGTTAACTCCGAAGCATGTGCACGTGGGAAAGTCCAGCCAAACTGAGGAGAGAAACTTTTGTAATCATTGCAGACACGGTATTTTCATCATTCAAGTTAGCAGTGACCGATACGTATTGCGTTGACAGGGTTGTACGACATAAGAAATCCGCTTGATGTATTTTGTAGACATTACTTATGATTGAATTAAAGGGGAGGGGAGGGGGGGGGGGGGGGGGGGGGGGGTGGTACCAAACTGATAAAACTATCTGATGTTTTTACACATCTCTATGCATTATTCTTTGAGATATAAACTTGTTGCGTTTGAAGAGGAAAGCTGGTGCTATTGAGGTTTGATGTTGGGTTTTTTTGTTTTTGTTTATCTTGTTTGCAGGTTAATAACCAGTTTACAGCTTCTTACGAAAACAAAATAGGCCCTATGGCTGTTGCAATATTCCTCCGCCATGCTGGAGGTAAGACACAAATAAATAAGTGGAAAATAAACATGTATTTCTTTTTCCTTATTTTTTTTCTTCAACAAATTCAGTATGAAATAGAAAGTCAATGCTTAAAAGTCCAGCGTTTAGTAGGAACTGAATCAGGGAACACAAAATGAAGTACAATTGTTTTTAAATCGTGTTGATTTGGCTAGCCAAGTTGGCCAGTTCTACAACCCTGAGAATAAGGTCTACACTATCATCCCCACACAATACAAACGTAGAAAGAAAAAATATTTGTCCAGAGTTTGGCCCGTTATAAATTGACGTTGTATGTGAGATTCTGAAATGCCTACCACCAGCCGTCAGTTTTACATTTTGTTCTTGTTGCATGCTTTCATGTTTTCTACACAAACCTATTTTATTTCCAGATCCCTTCCTTGTCTCCCTGGTTCAGGACATCATGAAAGAGCTAGTGGCCAACCCAATCTGCTCGCCCAGTATTCAGAACCGAGTCATCCCCACCATAAACAGCATCCTCACAGCACCTGCAGAGAAAGTGTCACCTGGCTTGACCTCTGTGAGTATTTGCTCGCCAGAGGATAGCTATATAACGGAGCTCTTGCTCAGCCTGAGAAGGCTGCAGTGGAGTGCCTATTTGGGGCATGTGGGATCCTAACCATTGGATCCAATGGAACTTCCATTTTCCAGTTTTTAGCGTTCCAGTAATATCCTACTCAGAATTGTTAGTACATGCTGTTTTGATGATAACACTTGGTTTTCTTTTCCATTTCATTATTGTGATGCATGTCGTGTCAGTGATTACACAAGTGATGAACACATTTTGTGTACTATGAAGTGCACCATTGTAAACTAATCCTACAAGGTTTGGGACAGTGTCAGACTAGCCCTTATCAGGCATGGTAATTGTATGCCCTTTGGCCCCGCTAAAGTCGTATAGGCGCCCAAATAAAGACCAGGTATGCCCCAACAACTTACCAAGATTTTTAAATTTTATATTTAAAAAAAAAATTAATTCTGTTCTAATAAAAAGACAAAGGATTATATGCTACAATACCAGCCTCGGTTTACGATTTTGCACACCAACATGTGCGTATGGTATTTGAAAATCAAAATTGCGCATTTTCGGGATATCGCGAACTACATGTATGGTGATGATTTTAATAACATGAATTGCCGCTACAAATGGAAGTGGCCGTGGATGGACGTAAAATGGCATTCGACCAATTTTACTTTGGAGTTGAAACCAAATGGAATTGTATAAAGCTTTCCGATGCAGGTAAGGCATACTTGTGAACTGAACTACTTTAACAAAGGTCTTTGGTAAACATGCACATTCAAAGGTCTTTGGTAAACATGCACATTCAAAGGTCTTTGGTAAACATGCACATTCTGGTGGTGCTAGTGGAATGTTCCTTCTGGAACTTCTAATATCACCTTGCCTAGTAAAACAATTGTAACTATATATGTTTTGTCATTCAGACATGAATAATTAAGAAGTACAAGTAGATCTGCAGGTATCAGAAATGTAGAAGGGAAAATGGCGGATGAAAATACACTGAAATACACTAAAATCGATGTTGAGAAAGGTGTAGATTGTTCTTGTATTACTAGGCTAGTGCAGCCTATATTGAATGGTTGGGATGGAAATTGTCAGCAATAATTCTACTGTAGGTTACAGTTTACACACTTTTGATTTAGCAAGAGAACTGATGATGGGCAGTGATGACTAAAAACAATTGCAGACAATAGAGAAGAAACACAGCAGTATCATGTCCTTTTTTGTAAAAAAACAATTCTTAGTGCTTTGGTAGGACTTTGACTAAAAACAACTGCAGACAATAGAGAAGAAACACAGCAGTATCGTGTCCTTTTATTAGTAAAAAAAATTCTTAGCGCTTTGATAGGACTTCAACTTTGAATAAGTATGGCAAACCAGGAGAATTCTTTTACAAAACGTATATTATCCACACTTCATCCTCAATACTAGTGATACTATCAACCTGATAGGATGTTCTTGTAGTTTGAATGTACGCTGTGGTAGACCTGTTATTTCATCAACACTGGCAGGCAGTGGTAGGACTTATTTCTTCTATCTCGGCAAGTGCAAGTTGCCCCATTTTTAAGATAGCTCTTATCAGTATCAGTCCATCTGTGTTAAACATAACATTTTAAACAATGACTGTGTGTATATATAGTATTATGAAAAGTTGTTCCTCACTACAGTTGATTGCAGATTTGACTAAAGTCTAGAGTATACAAATTAAAATGTTGTGTGTTCTCTATAGTAAAATAAGCACAAAATAAGTGGTTATATTGCAAAATTCTTTGACTTCAGGGGACGTTGCCCCCTGACCACACTCCACCAGGGTGGGGGGCCTATTCTGGACCCCCTGCCACCTCCCCCCTTTTCATCCTCCAGCTAAGCTATATTCCCCAACCATATTTCCCCAATTCCCATGCTTGCCTTATGTTTAGTAGTACAAAGTTGTAAAATGCTTAACGGCCTTGTTTTTTTTTTTTTAGAGCTCCAGGAACACTGTGATAAACGCTCTGCATATCCCGTTTAGAGGTTGTCTTTTCTGGACTGAATGTCGCATCAGGTGGATTTCTATTGTAGAGTAGACTGTGTAACTGAGACTGGCAGACGCATGCGGTACTGGGCGAGTCTCAGTTACAGTGTGTGGTTGGGGAGTTTGAATGGCATTGACTTTACCCCCTCACCCAAGCCTGAAGCTGTTGCTACTGTATACTGTGGTTGCTCAGGTGGCCTTGGACCTGCTGGGCACCGTGATCCGGGCCAGCCCTCTGCCGCTGTCGGAGCAGCTCATGTCCACCTTCCTGCCCACGGTTCATTGCGTGATGAAGACCGACGACAACGCCACCATGCAGAACGGAGGGGAGACACTGAGAGCTTTTGCCTCGGTGGCTATTGAGCAGCTGGCTGCCTTCAGAGATGAATTTGGTGAGGTTTTTTTTTCTTCCTTGCTGTCGCTCATTTTGTACGAGTCTTGAAAATGATCTGCAAATTGAGTGCTGAACCATCTATTGATGCTAACGACCAGTGTCTTCAATAATTATACCTTCCAAGATTGCTTTTTTTGTTTGCTTGTCTGATTGGGTAGCTACTGGCTTACTTGGTTGGTTGGTCCTGTGTTGTTTCTGTCCCTACATTTAGGTCTTTCCAGTTGGCCACAATGTATGATTCATTGATCTTCAGAGCGGACGTTCACTTTTTTAACGAAAACCTCTGTTTACATTGAAAGAGTGGAAATCAGGGACCACAGTTTAGCAGGCAGTGATTACATTACTTTGTCATGTAAGGATCAGCTTATTAATTAGCCATGCCACTGTCGCTGTCTTTCTCATTTGTTCTTTCTCATTCCTACTCTGTTCTATCAATCTACTATACTATCTTCTTCTTCGCTAAAACAGTCACCTACCTTTTTTCTTGAAAACTCTTCCGGGACAAAACTCCTCGTTTGTGTGTGAGGTCTGTTGGATCAGCTTGGGAATTTTGGATGCTTTCTGCCAAATGGTCACTGGGGCTTCCTATGATGTTATTATTTGGCAATGTAGGCATTTTATATGTATGTATTTTGTTGATATTTTATATTTGTTTTCTATTTTGTTTTTGTAAACAGGGGTTCCTAAATTAGAGTATAGCCTCAGTGTCCCCTGCGTGGGATGTCTTTATTGTAAAGTGATTGGCTGGTGGAGTGCCTTCAGTGTTACCACTAGTGTTGTTTCGGCAGATCTTTTATGCGGATCAGGGGGTGAGTCCTCTTTCATCGAAGTTGTGGTCTTGATTTTTTGGTCCTGATTCGGCTCTTTGCAGTCCGCTGGACCTTGATAGCAATGAATAACTAACTAATTAGTCATGTAAGGGTCAACTTATTAATTAGTCATGTAAGGGTCAACATTAATTAGTCAGGTAAGGCTCAACATTAAGGTAAGGGTCGACTTAACTGCAGTTATCCCGTGCTATAGTGCTGCATTAGTGTCAAAACTTTCACAGGATTATCTCCCATGTGCATTAGTGTCAAAACTGTCACAGGATTATCTCCCATCCAGGTGGCATGCAATATTGGTCAACTTAATCTGCAGGTAATAATAATAATACATAGGTTTATATAGCGCACATATCTCACAAAAAAAATAGTGATTCAAGGCGCATTCGCAGGCATTCACACATATAATAGAAAATGGTACTTAGAAAAATGACAAAACAAATGGACGTCCAATCATACATTACAAGTACAAAAACAACATGGTTATATACATATGGTGGAGGAAGAAATACCTCAGCCTTACACACCACACGGACACATGCACACATATGCAACACACTGTGGTAGGCCTGTAGACGCTGTGCAAGCTAGCCGGTCAGCGCAAGTTATGTCCCTGTCCCCCCCCCCCCCCCCCCTTCCCTCTCTCTCCCTGTCTCTCTCCCACACACACACACACAGCGGCCGTCACTACCTTAACGTGAAACTTTCACAGTTTCTCCTGTCCAAATGTCGCTCCTTATCAGATGTTTTAGAAATAAATGTTAACATTGTCTTGTCACTCTTCAGGCAACAACGGCATTCACTACTTGGTCCAAATCATCGTGAAGCTTCTGGACCCCAAAACCTCGGAATACACGGCCACCTTCGTGGGTCGCTTTGTGGCAGTGGTGATAGGCCGCTGTGGGGTCTCGCTAGGGGAGAACCTGGATCTGATTCTGCGTAGCGTGCTCAGCAAGATGCAGCAGACGGAGACACTGTCAGTCATGCAGGTGTGTTTGGGTGCTTTCTCCATAACAAAAATAATGTCCGTGCAGACGGAGACACTGTCAGTCATGCAGGTGTGTTTGGGTGGTTTCTCGCTAACAAAAATAATGTCCGTGCAGACGGAGACACTGTCAGTCATGCAGGTGTGTTTGGCTGGTTTCTCCCTAACAAAAATAATGTCCGTGCAGACGGAGACACTGTCAGTCATGCAGGTGTGTTTCGATGCTTTCTCGCTAACAAAAATAATGTCCGTGCAGACGGACTTAATGTTGTTTGAAACGGGATTGTGGCAGGTGGAGAATAGACTACCCCGCAGACCTGACAATACTTTACCTGCCAAATTAAAGTAAACATTAAAAGTACACAACGTGCAGGGACAAGACAATGAAGGCCATAGATTGGTCCATGAAAATTGTAATAACCGTATACCGCATAATGATAACTGTGATGACTGGATGATGTAGCAGTTTGGGGTTGTTTCTGTCTTAAAATAACGACATTGTTTTACCAGGCTGCTACCAGGGTAGATATATGTTGGCTCTTCTTCACCCCAACCCACTCTCCCCACCCCCTCCACCCCACTCCTCCCACCCCCTCCTTTTGAATGAGGCACAGTACACAGACCTTATATGCAAGCCTGTTGTGCACTGGACTGAGGGGAGATGGGAAAGTGAGACTGAAAATTGGTTGTGACATTTGCTGGTCGTACTGTATGTTGATGAAGCACACTGTGTCGTGATCCTCACGATGGTAGAACTGAACGGGGCATCTCCCATTGCATCTCCTAGTGACAACAGCTGGCGATAATAATGGCTTGTCACCTGGCATAATTGCCTGAGCCACTGCAAGCTGGACCAAGACAAAAAGGACCAAGTGTCGGGTAACGACACGCTGTTACGGGCTGCCCATTCTCCCACTGTAAAGCCCACCCACTCCCTCCCTCCTGTCAGACCTACCCATTAAATCCTTCAATCCGTTTAATTCCATTTAATCTCAGAACCGTCATACTCTAAAGTAATTCCATACAACAGAAGCGGAGGTTGGTTTTCGCTGCGGCTCGCTCATTCAGAAAGAGGTTTCTATCCTGTAATGCTCTCCCTTGTGAACTTACTTGAGAGCAGAAGGCTGAAATTTCTCCCTGAAGTTGGTCTGTATGGACCCCAAAGAAAGTTCTTTCCAGGCACTGACAATGGAATAGCATGAGATTGTATTGTAAGCTTGTTGCACAACTTATTGCAGCGTGTAACGGGGCAAGTCTTAAGACAGTCGGTAAGTCTGATGGGGGCTTAAGGATCACTCTACATGTTTGTTTTTATTAAAATGCAGTACTATTTAAACGTGAAAAGCCATTTTCAAAGGGGATTTACTTGTCAGACACCTGTAGATCGATCTCTGAAGGCGATGCTGACCATAAAGGGTCGTCATTGGAGGAATGTGATGTTTGTGAGTGTGTGTGTGTGTGCAGAGTCTGTTGATGGTGTTTGCTCACCTGATCAACATCCAGCTGGAGGCGGTGTTAGAGTTCCTCACCAGTGTGCCAGGGCCAACGGGCAAGCCAGCGTTGGAGTTTGTCCTGTCGGAGTGGTGCTCCAGGCAGCATCTCTTCTATGGCAGCTACGAACGCAAAGTCAGGTACAAATATCGTTCTTATATAGCGCTTTTCCAGCTCAAGAGCTGCTCAAGGCGCTGGCCGATACAGGATCTAACTCAAGCCGCCCGAGACGCCCACCCGCAGCCTTTGGGCGCATGGTCTGACGCCCGGACAACTGAGCACAATCCTGGGCAGCCAGGGATGGGGGAGAAGGACCTAGGTGCATGCTGGGTGTTTTCTTGTCACCGGCACTCACCCGTCTAGGACATGAGCGTCAGGATCTTTAAAGTCCGTTATGATGGAATGTATGCGACACAGACTAGACCTCGGTTTATACTCTCATCCGAAGGAGTAGGAAAACAGGAGTAAAGTGTCTTTCCCAGGGACACAACACAATGGCCCGGCCAGGGCTCGAACCCGGGACCTTCCGATCCGCAAGCCGAAGCACTACCATTAGACCACAGTGCCTCCTTGTCAAATAATAATAATAATAATGGATGCTATATATGCCTTACTCCTAAATCGGACTTGAAGCACCCCGGGGGGATCTGAAGCTTACATACACAACAAACACACATTCATCACTCAAACATGTGGTTTAAAGGCAAGTCGCTATTAAGAAATTGAATTTTATTTTTACAAATTGGTTATAAACAGCATCCAATATCATTATTGAATGGAGAGAAGAAAGAAAACGGAGTACCATGAAAAATCCCTTGGTACAGCTTAGTGGGCAGTACAACACTTCCAATGTCATCATGTTAATGATGGCGATATTTAAAAAAACAACATGTGAGCTTCATTGGGTGAGGTTGAACTAATAATAATAATAATACAGTACATTTGTATCGCGCGGTACCTCGCAAACAGTAAGGAAAGCGAGCTCGCCGCGCTTGACAACACACGTGCAATCACACACACACCTACACATACACACACAGAACACGTATACACTTATCAAATGGTTAAATAATTACAGTAAAACATGGCCATGTAAAACAACAGATAATATGAATACCAAGAACCGAGCCTGTGCCGCCACCATCCATGAACAGATGTCGTGACTTGGTAAACGATTACATATGGGGATAGAAGGGAGGGGGAGTGAAAATTATTGAGTTTGCATGTTAAAAAGGTGGGTCTTTAATTGGCGCTTGAAGGAAGAAAGTGATGGAGCATGTCGGAGTTGCATCGGTAGTGAGTTCCAGGCAGTTGCAGCAGAGAAAGAGAAAGATCGTTCACCATAGGTCTTTGAGTGAACACGGGGGATAGAAAGCAGTCTTGTATCAGAAGAAGAGCAGAGTTGTCTTGCAGGAGAGTAGACAGAGAGAAGGTCAGTAAAGTATGAAGGGGCAGAACCAGTGAAGAATTTGAAAACAATAGTTGAGAGCTTGTACAAGATGCGAGCTCGAACAGGGAGCCAATGAAGAGGTCGGAGTAGAGGGGTGGCATGGTCTCGTTTTTTAGCTTTAAGAACAAGGCGGGCGGCAGAGTTTTGGACTTTCTGAAGTTTTTCAAGAAGGTAGAAAGGGGAGCCAGAGAGGAGAGAGTTGCAGTAGAAACAGTTGCACTAAGAAAATCCAATGTTTTATTGTGCAGCGCATTGGCACTAGGAAAACTGCTGCACCATGCCATCACTACCAACGACCCTCGCCTTCAGAACATCACCGTGCATGGCGAACCCGTCCAGGCTATGACCACCGGCATACGCACACGCTCTAAAGCAAAAAATGGTGAGTATCTGAATGCGCCCTGCTGTGCGTTTTCTTGGAATGTGACCTGCTGTACGTTGTCTTGGAATATGACATGCTGTACGTTGTCTTGGAATATGATCTGCTGTGTTTTGTCTTGGAATATGACCTGCTGTACGTTGTCTTGGAATATGACCTGCTGTGTGTTGTCTTGGAATATGACATGCTGTATGTTGTCTTGGAATATGATCTGCTGTGTTTTGTCTTGGAATATGACCTGCTGTACGTTGTCTTGGAATATGACCTGCTGTGTGTTATCTTGGAATATGACCTGCTGTGTGTTGTCTTGGAATATGATCTGCTGTGTGTTGTCTTGGAATATGACCTGCTGTACATTGTCTTGGAATATGACGTGCTGTACGTTGTTTTGGAATATGACCTGCTGTGTGTTGCTTTGGAATGTGACCTTGATTTCAGACATGCCTACCAGTACAGAATTTCCGTATTTTTTCCGGAAATTTGGAAAACTCGGCAAGAGCCACGGAAAATACGGATACTTGTTTTATGGTCCGGAAATGCATAAATACAACATTGGGAAAAAAAATCAAACTCGTTGGCCTGTGGTAATGCACCACGTGCACCGTTTCCCTGAAGACAGCCGAACCCAGTTTAATGCTGCAATGCGCAGTGGCAGTAGAGACACGTGGCATCGAAGTTTCCAGTAGAGGCACCGAAGTTTGCCGAACCAGTTTTTGCGCAGTCGCAGTGAAGATTGGGGCTCGTGAAACAGTATTCAAAACATGGCGTCCAAACGAATGGCTAAGCAAAGTGTTTGTGAATCTGAATCTTCAAAGATACCGCGCAAGGGGCAGACATATCTTGCCTCGTATTCGGAAAAGTGTCCTTTCGTTATTAGCGGCAGCACTGACTCAAAAGTACGATTTGTGCCAACCAGTTTGGCATCTCCGCCGGTGATATGAACGACATTAAGCGGCACGCGGAAGGCCCACACCATATCAAGAATTACAAGGCTTTGGAGAAGAAAAAGAAGATTGTGGCAGCATATCAATCTATCACTGGATTCTTCGCATAATATCAAAAAGGATGAGTGCAAAAACAATAGGTAGTAAAAGTAAATACGGAAATCGTAATAGTAATACTGAAATTTGAAAAAGCTCATACTGAAACTTGATGAGGGTAGGCATGCCTGTGATTTCAATTTGGTCACCTTTATACGCAAAGATGTAGAACTGGGAGAGAGGGTGTGGTAATAATACACCACTTAAACAAAATTCTGTCTAACTTTTTTGCTCTGAATTTGAGCGCTGTTAACCTGTTCATCTTTGCAGACCCTGAGCAGTGGACTGAAATTCCGGCGCTGGTCAAGATCTACAAACTGCTGATTAACGAGCTCTCTAGTCAGATGGAGGCCAAGGAAGAGGATGAGGAAGATGAAGATGATAATGAGGAAGAGGATGACGATGAGGTTAGTGGGTTGTTGTAGTACTTATAAATAATAATAATGATTATTTTTGTGGGTTATTATAGTAATTATTAATAATTGTTATTATTTATTTATTTATTAATAATAATAATTAACATTTGTACAGCGCCCTTCCTCACTAGTGCTCATAGCGCTTTACAAAACAATAAAAAATATAAAAAATAAATACATAAATAGACGAAGCAAAAGCAAAACATGAAATACCAAGTCAGAATATAAATACACACACACACACAGCCACACACTCACAATAACTATGACTGTGTTTTAAGTATTTGACGAAGAAAATTTCATAATCGAGATTTAACTCTTAGCGTCCTATAGCGCGGTAATGCACGCTTCGCCCGTAATCCTGAAGCACGGTAATGCGCGCCTCGTTAGTGCACCTTTTAGTCATGAAATCACAGGAAATAGGAACTCTTCAGCGCGTGAGAGGTTTAGTCAACTTCCGGAAAGGTTCCCGTGTGTTTTCCGCTATCGTTTTCGCAAGTTTGACGTGGTTTTTGTGTACTTTTTTAATGATTTTGTTTGAGGTTTGAGTTTGCAAAATTTTCGGCCATGATGGCAGGGGATAGCTCCGACAGTAATAGTGAGTTTGGTAACCTTATTGATGAGCTTATTGCTGAAAGAGCACAAGGACTTTGTGCAGACAACCAGAGTGAGTTTTCTTGTCTGTGTTGACTGACTGTGCACACATTCACATGCAATCCACACTGTCTTGTTGTTTTATTAAGGTAGTCCATAAAATACCTGTAATTATGAATTAATTACAAGATTCCAACAGGTAAAAATAGTACTAAAGTCAAAATGGTTCTTTGGGTACATAGAATAACCATTTTGTAAACATATCCTAAAATATGAAGTTAATGTGACAATAAATAAATTTTTTGCAATTTTTTCAAATTCATAACCCAATTTATTGCAATAAACTTGAAATCCTTACAGGATATAGGCGCAAATGTACAAAAAACCTTATAGGACGCTAAGAGTTAGGGATAGAAAGTTTTGAAAATGTGTTTTTTCAGTACAGAGCGAAAGGAAAGCGATGATTCAACAGAGCGCATAGTCAAAGGAAGAGAATTCCAAACTGTAGGGGCTGAAAAGCAAAATGAGCGTTGGCCAAAAGTTTGTGTTTTGATACGGAGAATATGAAGCTGGCGACTGTCAGAAGATGAAGATGACAGCGCAAAATCAGGCGCACATGTTTGCTCTAAGCGCAATTTCACACATGTTGACGTTGATCTTTAACTGTAATAGTGATAGTAGTAGTGTTGCTCATTGCCAAATTCTACTGGAGATCCTTTTTATGAAAATTCTAGTAAAAGATGGCTAGGAGACAAAACTTGCTGTTTCCTGAATGTATTTTATGTGTGTGTGTGTGCAGGAGATTGATGAAGATGAAGATTTTGACGCAGAAGCGGCACAGGGCCAGTCGTTGGCGGAGCTGTTGGAAGCATTCTCAGGCAACTATGAACGTGCGTTCACCATTTTTACATAGTTTTCTTCCACTAATGTCATTTGAGAGTGAACATTTTTCATTCCTGTTTATACATGTACACACAAATAACAATAATAATAATTGACATTTTAAAAAATTGTTATGCAACGCTTTACAGGACAAGAAAAAATAAGCCTAAACAAAACATTAAATACCAAATCAGAACACACACACTCTAATCCCATTTGTGCATATAGGGTAAGAAGTTTGCAGGGATGGATTTAACCGAAAATTACCAGCATTTTACCGGTTTGAGAATAAAAATACCGGTTGAAAAATCAGTAGCCGGTAAAGCCTACCGGTTCTTATTTTGTTTGACTGGTTTCAAAAATAAAGGAAAAGAGAAAGAAAAACAAGAGAAATGAAGAGAGAGAGAGAGAGCCAGCCAGCCAGCCATGCTGATTTTGTGTTTAAGGAGTGTAGACGAGAGGCCTGCGAATGCGTTCAGTAGCCTTGCCATATTTGAGGTAATTAATACAGAATGATATAACATTGGCGGGCGCAAGGCTATCGTGAATACGGATAAATTAAACTCTCGCACTTTTCAACTTTTTCTTTCCTCGTGCTCGTCAGTATGTATTGCAACAGTGGCAGATAGGCTAGTAATAATGAAGAAGCAAAAATCTCTTTTTTTCATTTTTGCTAGGGGGGAGAGGGGCGATAAAAGAAGTTTATGTGAAGACGAAGATGTTTCTAATGAAACAAAGTGCATTAACAGAGTCGCCATCTACTTGTAATAGCCTACGTCTTTAGAAGACTTCGACGTCGACAGAGCGAGGGAGGTGTTCTAGAAAAGCAAAACGCGACGGAAATAGGTAAGAAAGGCCTGTTATTTACTTTTATTTTTGGTAAACATCGTTTCAGTTATAGTTAGTAGGCTTTACGTTGAGCAATAAATTAATCACTGCATTCGTCGGCAGATTTTCGGTGGCAAAAATAGTGACGCATTATTAAGCTTTGCTAAGGTGTCATACCGGTTTCCGTGACTGGCCTACCGGTTTGGGTTCGAGTGGGTTTGTTTACTGTGACGTTGTACCGGTTTTGCAAATCCCTAGGGCGATCACTGAGTTTGGACACAACACATGTGCACATAGACATAAAGGAGGCTGGAGCTGCCTGTTGCATGGTAAAAGCAGCTTGCAACCTGGGCAACAATCAGAAATCAGGGTTTCTTGCACCACAATGAATCCACATTGTACCCAGTATAATGCCAATGTGTAGGCAGTGTAAATGATCAAGTATGCACGGGCACGTTTGTAGTTGTAGAGCAACTTGACCAACCAAGCACTGTGGCAACTAAGTCTTAGGTGACTCCTTTTAACACACTCCCTACTGTGCGATTTTGGTCTAGGCTTTTCTCTGTATACTGGCCATTTGTACTATTTAGTTTTAAAAAATATATTAAATATAAAGTACTCCATAAAAGAACATCAAAATTTCAGAAGTTATTGTTGACATATTGGTACACTATAGCCGCAAAGTTTGAAATGTTTGCAGTGGAAAATACCTGATTTAGATGGGGAGCATAAATGAATTTGGTTTTTTTTTTTTGGTCAAAGTAGATGACGCCATTTTGATAGGCAAAAATTACACAATGCTAGTGATTACGAAACTAAACTCTACTGCCTCACTCTACAGCTGAAGAACACTGTGAAACAGCGGGCAATAGAACAAAATTGAAAGCTAGAGCTTTAGTTTAGTACAAAAATTGACGTCGCTGAAGCAAATAAAAAAGCAACTCGCTGTTGAAAGCTGCTATCGCAGTGGTTCATGGTGAAGCGATGGGCAGGGGAGTGAATTAAGGCAACCCAGCAACATTTCTCTGCGAGGCTGTTTATGAGGGAGTTGTGCTTTACAAAAGCCCTGCGTTATCAGTGGTGGATGTGCAGTAAGTGACAGTGGATGTGCTTGCAGACATGGGTGTAGAAGATGAAGAAGACGATGACCCAGACGCCGCAAATGATCCAGTCAACCAAGTGGATTTGCAGGTGAGATATTTATTTTGCCGAGGGTTTATTTGCTACCTTATCATTTCACTGCGCCGTGCTGCTGTAAGCTGTCCTGGTTTTAGGCCTCCCTGGCAAGACTTTCCGCAGGGGAGCAAACAGCAGCCACTCTACGTGCACGCACACAGACGCAGCGGCTTCATAAAGAACGCTTGCTGAACTTTCAATTCCTACAAAAGAAAAGTTTGGGTTGGGTGCGATGATTTTGAGCACGGTTGGCTTAGAAGGGGCGCTAACATAATAGTGAAACATGGTTTAGGTGGTGTTTTGTCATGCTTGGACAATTGCCTGACGAAAGTCGAAAAGGAAGGAAACATTTTGATACATTGATAATTATGTCGCACCACACCTTCCTAATAAATTAACCTTTTGACGCTATCGGGCTGCAGCTAAGCTTATAGAGGCAGTCGCTGACCCTGTTGTGAGGGGCTGTGGAGGGCAAACACAGCCCATTACTTGATAGATCTCTGACACTCAGCTAGCGTTAAGTCACCTGTTTAGTGGACACTGCTCACTCTCCTAAGATATTTCCATCACACCCCAACTGTTGTGTAATCCCCGTTGGGGTGCCGGGGGTTTCAGTAAAAATAGTATCCCCACTTTCTGGAAATTTAGTGCTTTAAATTTCCACTGTCGCTGTCTTTCTCATTTGTTCTTTCTCATTCCTGCTCTTTTCTATCAATCTGCTATACTATCGTCTTCTTCGCTAGACCAGTCACCTACCTTTTTTCTTGAAAACTCTTTCGGGACAAGACTCCTTATTTGTGTATGAGGTCTGTTGGATCAGCTTGGGAATATTGGACGCTTTCTGCCAGGTGGTCACTAGGGCTTCCTATGATGTTATTATTTAGCAATGTAGGCATTTTATATGTATGTGTTTTGTTGATAATTTATAATGATGTTTGTATTCTATTTTGTTTTTGTAAACGGGGGTTCGATAAGTTGGGGTGAAGCCTCAGGCGTCCCCTGCGTGGGATGTCTTTATTGTAAAGTGACTGGCTGGTGGAGAGCTTTCGGTTTTACCACTAGGGTTGTTTCAGCAGATCTTTTATGCGGATTGGGGGTTGTCCGGTCCTGATTTGGCTCAGAAGAGTCTGCTGGACCTAAAGCAATAATAATGTAATGTAATGTAACTGTTGTGTAAGATTCGGCCACTGTTGGGCTAAACGATAGACCTTACTAAACTGTGTCAGCATTGGAAGGGAGCATGCTGACCAGCTTTTGGGTGCAAATGCTAATGCTGTGAGGGTAATGATTCATAACCTTTTCCTTTTTTTTTTCCCCTTCTACTTAGGTGTACCTGACGGACTTTATCCAGAAGTTGTCCAAGGAGAGCTGCTACGGCGTGTTCAGTGCCCACCATAACCCTGCTGAGATTGAAGTTTTACGTTCCATCAACGTTAACGTTTGATTGCCGTTTTAGACTTTTAGCTTATTGGGTTGTGTGTGTGCGAGTGTGTTTTCAGTGGGGTGACTGGGAAATACAGCTGCAAGTTTTTAATAATTAAATGTGAGCGGAGAAAAGAAATGTAATAAAAAATAATAATAAAAATTAGTAATCACTATTACAATCAACACACACACAAATAAGGTGGGAGGGGGGGGGGTGGGAGACAAAGTTAAGATCGGATAGGTCTGGGACTTGTTTGAGATGTAAATATGGTGACAACATGATATGCAAACTAAAAATGAATGAATTTATTGTTTTAAATGTTTTATTTTTTTATATACAGGGTTCGTACAGTTCACACCTTGTAAAATTCACAAACTTTTCACAAACTTTTCCACAACCATGGAGAAGCCAAACGACCAAGTCCAAAACAGATACTAAATGTGCACTGACGGGACAAATGTACTGATCAACACAAATTACTTTATATACCTGCAAGTAAAGAGACTTTGTCTTAGGTCGGCTTGTATTTCAGACCTTCCGCCAATAACCAAAACGTTCAATTCAACACTGCTTAATATTATAAATTGAAAAAGAAATGTTGCAAATTATATTATGTGTGACAGGTTTTACTTAAAAGTCAAAGTCAGCAACAAGGACAAAGATTTTTCCATTGATTTAAGATATTGAAGAGGAAAGGGAAACTTTTTCTTCAACAAGTTTTTCATTCTCCTTCAACTGAGCAGCCTTTTCTTGTGCCCTTCTTCTAAGAGCGTTGGACTCTGATATCAGAGCCAGTTTCCCCAGCTTTTCTGCAGCTTCTGCCTTGGAATTTGCAGATTCGTCCAGAGAAGCAATATCCAGTCTGAGTTGCTTGCTCTTGGTCTTGAGTGCCTCCACCTCTTCATCAAAAGCCTTTCTTTTCTTTGCCATCTTCTTCTTCTCATCTTCCTTTCTCTGCTGCTCCAAGTATTCTTCATATTTTCGTCTGGCACCAGAAGCAGAACAGAGAAGATCCTTTGTTACTGGCACTGACAAGGGTCCTCCAGCTGACCTCACTGCCTGGTAGATCAGTCGTCTGCCGACCAGACTTTGTTTGCTCAAGTTTTCAACTGTTGTCTGTTTATGCACACTGAAACCTCGCTCAACAGCAGCCTGGCTGTGAGATAGGAGTAGAAGCATTTGTATAACTGCCCACAGCTCTCTGAATTCTTCTTTTTGATGAAGTTCACCATAGAACAGTTCATCCAGTCTGTCCATCTTGTAGTTGAAGGACCTGAATGCCTCAGACGCACTTTCATTTAAAACAACTGTCTCACACAGTTTTACATACTGCCTTCTGATAATGTCACACTTCTCTTCTCTCACTCGTTTTGCATCAACCAAGATGTGTAGTGCATTCTCCAACTGTGTTCCAGCATGGGTCCGGTCCTTAGGAACAGCAGATACAATCTTGCAGGGGTTGAGCCAAGAAAGATTCCTGACAAGGGCATACTTGATAGGAGCTTTATCAAGCAACTTTTTCACTAATGCTTTGATGAAGACTTGACAGTCCATTCGGAATTTGAACCTTTGGCGGTCAGATGCTTCTTTAGAGAGCATGCTCCTTTTGGCTGCAAATCCAACATCCACATTGCTGGGATCTTTTAAGTTTGCCTCCCAGTCAATGCGCACCACAGACAAGCTTGTTGCTCCCTCGATTATGCTGTCATTGACAATCCTCTTCAGAAGAGACTTTATCAGACTACCCATGTCCTCAGCCAAGAATGGAAGCAGAGGTCTGTCAGTCTGGTACAACGCCAGAAAGGGCTCCAGTTCCCTGGCAACCGAGACAAAAAATTCAAGCTTGGATTTTAATAAGGGATCACCAAGTAGCCGGATGAGGTCAAGGAATGACTTGCAAACTGGCTCAGTTATGCTTTTGTTTTTTGCAGCAGATGCAAAGGCAACCAAGTTTGGAAGGAGGTCAATAACTCGTTGAGCTGGCTCTGCATTCTCAAGCCACCTGAAACAAACACACATCAAGGGATGGATGTCAATGTCAGTGATGCAATTGTCCATTCCCAGTGCGAAAATGTATACCTTCAAAGAAAGGTGGCTACATCAGTACATGCTTTAAATTTTAAGTTTATCGTATGCTCTGAGCAAACGATAAACTTAAAATTTAAAGCATGTGACAAACTGCTTTATATGAGCCTCTACCCAAACTCACCCCACAATGAACAAGTCAATTAATTCAAGTACATAAATGTATGGGGAAAAATTATAAAAATTACATTTAAAATTATATATTTTATATTATATTGTATATATTTTACACACACATATTGAATTAAACAAAATTTATTCTATAAACTCTTTTATATTTTACACACCCACATATTGAATTAAACAAAATTTATTGATACAACAAAATTAACGTAATAACATAAACATCAAAGTTAAAGTACATTAAAAATTAAACACTATTATCATTCCGAAAAGTTAAATATTCAAATCATATTTGTGTAGAGAGAGAGAGAGAGAGAGAGAGAGAGAGAGAGAGAGAATTGCCAGAACTGCCATGAGAAGGCTCTATGCATCTACATCTAGTTAATGAATATGAGCATTAAAAGTTGTACCTGTGTCTACAGTACTTCAAGGGAACTGTTGTTGCTTCTGCCACAACACGTAAGTCTTCTCTTCTAGCTGGAGAGTCTCTGAAAAGGTTGTAGACTGCAGTAAGCAAGGTTTCAATCTCCCATGAGGTTGCTGTACATCCAGCACGAAAAGAGTTGTGCACAACGTGTAGCCCACATGTTCCAACATCAATCAGCTTACAAGGTGTGTTCTTTTCAATGTCATTAGCAAGCAAATTCCGCAGTTTCAGGTTAACATTCGGTCCATCCATGGAGAGTTGAATCAAACTTCGGTGTCCAAGAGATGCAACCAAAGGACACAGGTCATCAAACAAGTGTTCAGCTGAAGCATGTCCAAGGAACTTTGACTCTAAGAATCTGGTCACAACAGTGTCCTTGCTCCAAAACCGGATGTGAATATCCATCTGTTTTTCTTGGAGTTCTTTGTTCAATGTCTCATCGAAGAGAAGCACATAGTTCTCAGCAGATTTAACTGCTTTTGAAAGCTGTTCTTTAAAATAAGGGGCAAGACCAAAAGTGCACAAATACGCTGTTTTCTTATCTGCACATGAATAGCCACGGGCAATGGCACTGTCGGGGAACATGGCACTGAAGATGTCCCCAAGACCTGCATTAGCGTTCATACTAAAGTGAGAGTCCACACATTTCATAGCCCAAATAATTTCAGCTCTCAGTACACTGGTTGATGTCACAAAGGATTGCATATCTCCATTGTTGGGTGTCTGCTGAGGCACATTATCCAAAGAACTTGAGGGATTGCTTGAACTAGAACTTGCTGTCGAAGGCTTGGCTGGTTGCTGACTGGTAGGAGAATTTGCAGCATATAAAGTGATAGGCACCACACCCCGAACCTTCAGCACATTTTTGATGTGCTTTGCACCTAAAAAATAAAATACATATTATTATTAACGCCCAATGGAACAGATTTGTGCAAGTGTGTGTGTCTGTGCGTTAAATGTGCATCAGTTAAGAAAAAACTAAACTTTCGTGTCAAACTGTAAAGTCATTTCAAGGTCAAACGATATATAATGCTGTTACGTAATCTAACCCTAAGCCCTTGAACATTTTTGTAAAAGGTTCCACTTGAAAAAACAGTTAAGATGCGAATCCCCTCAAAAACATATGGGAGGTCAGAATGATTGATGCATTGATTGTGGGCCCTCGCAAAACATCAAAAAGAATAGACACAAAAAGAATACGAAGAATAATCCACACGTGGTTTGCGGTATTGTAAAGGGAAAGAAATAAAGTCACCATTCCTTTAAATTACTTTTTCAGGATTTTTTTTTTCACCAGTCCTGCAAAAGAGAGAGAGAGGGAGAGAGAGAGAGAGAGAGATTTTGCTTCTTTAACCAACCTTTGTTGTGGCTTTTGATGGCGCCTTCACCCATGCGTGACACGTCGATCGTCGACTTACACGCACAACAGAAACCTTTTCGCTTGTCATTGCGTGGATCTTTTGTAAGCCAAAGCTTGTAGTCTTCTTTTTCTATCCAAGCATCGTTAAAAACACACAACCCAGGCATGATGGAACGGGGTTTCGCAAGTGGCAACGATTTTCACTCAGAAACAGTAAAATATCGCGGCGGAAACAGATCCGGGTGCGCATGATCCAGGAGTTCAAGGGAAATAACTCTTCAAAGTAAGAAGCTGTGTTACCTAGCGACCCAAAAAATGGCGAAATCGGGAGTGTGGGAGCGCTGGAAAAACCCTCATCACTCTTTTTTTTTTTCTTAGACTTTATACAACTGCTGAAATCTGATTTTCTCAACATCATGAAATTCACAGACTTTCAAAGACCTAAGTCCAATTTCGTGAATTTCACAGACTTTCCAGGGCCCAGATAATTTTTTTAGTTTTTCACAAACTTTCACAGACTTTCACAAACTGTGCGAACCCTGTATATAGTTTTTAACATTTATTTTAGATATTTCAATATTAATGGTGCTAATTATTTCAATATTACTTGATTTTAAGTTTATATTGTGGTTAACATTTGTTTATTTATTGTTATTGATAAGTCCTGTGAAGAATATATATATAGTGTTGATACTAAACATTGAACATTTCACTTGGTCTTGCCCAGTATAATAACCATAATAGGCTTAGTACTTGTTTCAAAAGAGGCACTCTTCCCTTCGGGAATTACATTGTGGTTGTCATTATTTTGTACTTTTTGCTCTGAACATGTCCCCCAGTACCCAGAAAGTCTGTATTATTAGCAGTAAAGCGTGTACTGCATTAAACCAGCAGTCCATTGGCTGAACCGAGTTTCCTATAGTAGTTTTGTACTATGGCCATTAGGGGTACATTAGACCTGAATCGGTCGACAATACCATTCCTGTTAGGCCAGCATTTGGGTAGCTCTTCCATTCATGTGATGATACACTGTGGTTAGGACAACAGTCAGTTTATATGCTTGCTCGCTACAGCAGGGTCCAACTTTGGCTGGAGTATCTCCCGTCTAAATGTCGCTCAGCATTGGTCGACTTAGGTGAGGTCATGGCCCTTTGCCCCTGTTTATATTCCACAGCAACAATACGTAAGGTCAAACGTTTGACTGGATTATCTCCCCTCCAAATAGCAGTCGCTAACCGCTTCTGTTTCAAGAAGTTGAACTGCACTGCATCTGGTTGCTACATGCAAGGAGTGCTGAGGAATACTCACTGCAGTCAGGAAGGAAGGAAGGAGGGGAGGGGGGGGGGGGAAAGAGAGTGGGGATGCGCTCTCAGCAGAACTAGGACCAGTAAAAGGACAAGAAAGAAGATGAGCACCACCCTCACTGTACAGGCCCTGAGAAGAGGGAGGTCTACATACCTCTTTGCACTTCCCAACCCAACCCAACCCTTCTATCTTTTCTTTATTATGTATAGTCCAGGTTGTGTATATTGTACAATTTGTGTGGATAACATGTTTTGTCACCATACTGCTTTTGATGCCCTCCAGGTGTCTAGTTTCCACAGTGCTTTAGTCAATGTCCATAGTTTTCAAGAAAGTAACGAGTTCAAGCTGTGCATGCGTGCAAAAGCGGACTCTGCTGATGGCTATAGGTGTGTTGATGACTGTCATTGGTGGTTGCCCGCATGGAGTAATTGTATAAAGTCAGTTTTTTTCAATGGGTGGTACAGTGGAACCTCCGTGGTATACGACCATCCAAAATCTGAGAAAAAACGGTCTTATAATAGAGGTGGTCTTATACCGGAAACAAGGGAGGAAGGGGGGGGGGGGGGGGGGGGGGGGAGGTCAGGCTCGGAGGGGTATGTAGTCATAATTTTCACACTCACCAGCATGTATTCTTTGACAAAGAAAACTGTAAAACATGTTTCATTTTTAGCTTTGTCTTTTAGTTACAACTTCAAAAATAGAAAAGTCGGGTCTTCAGACATTTTGAACAGGGAAAAACGTTGAAATTGAAGACTGTTTTCGATTAATCAGGTCCTTTCTAAGTCTGTCACTGCAGAAGCTTTCAGTTTCGATGTTTTCCTTTCGCCACTTTCTCCACTCTACCATCGTAGTTTCACAGATTCCTTATCCTTTATGATGAGCTCAATTTGGGAATTTGGGTCTTCCCAACGTCTAAACTTCTTGCAAAGACAAACAACTCTCCCCATTTTCACTTCTTCCAATCACTTTTATTCTCTCTGCCAAACTCAAAACTTTCCTCTTGCGCGACGCCATTTTGACAAGCCAGTGTAGGCAAGTAATGTCCCTTACTTGCAAACTGGAAATAGTAGACAATAGTACACTAACATTTTAAATTGCCTAAGACGGTCGTATAAAGGGCTTAAGACACGGTCGCTGGTCGCATAAACCAGGTTGTCGCATACCAGAGGTCATTTATTATTGGAAGTGAATCCGTCAGAAGTTTTCAGGTCACATAACAGAGGGAGTCGTATACCAGAGAGACGGATACCGGAGGTTCCACTGTACTTGCTGCAAATGTGCTATGTACATTAACAGTGACCACAGAGTTTGCATATAGGGATTCCAAACTGACTTTCTAGCATGGCACTTGTTACAGGACTTCACAGGAGGAGACTAAAATATGTATTTCAGGTTTTGGTGTTTTTTGTGGCAGAATTTAGTACCTTTTCTTTACTTGTGAAAGTTGGAATAAGTGAGTTTTATTTTCTTTACTTGTGAAAGTTGGAAAAAGTGAGTTTTGTTTTCTTTACTTGTGAAAGTTGGAATAAGAGAGTTTTCTTTCTTTACTTGTGAAAGTTGGAATAAGCGAGTTTTGTTTTCCTTGTTCAACCATAGAAAGGAAAAAGTAGTTGTGTAATGCTTCAAATAATACAATAGTCTGCTGCCAAGTTTATGAAATGGGGCTTACAGTTTTCCATTTTTCCATGTCAGCATCGACGCCCAACTACTATGCAGTGCATATTTCGTGAATGAATTTTTAATAAATTTTTTTTTCATGATTTATTGTGTGCTGGTTTTTTTTTTTTATGTGTGTGTACAAATTGTCTAACCTATCAACCAAGACGTGATGTGCAATTTACAGAGAAGAACAGAGAAGAAGAAGAAATCCTCCCAATTCTCCGGGAAGAAGTTGAGGCAGCAGTGCAAGCGCTAAAGAAAGGGAAGTCAGCGGGAGTGGACAACATACCAGCGGAACTGCTACAAGCAGGAGGAGAAGCGATGATTGATGCCCTCACCATTATCTGTAACAAGATCTGGCAGAGTGGGGAGTGGCCTATACCATGGACCCAGTCGCTTGTCATCACTCTTCCCAAAAAAGGTAACCTTCAGGAGTGTGAAAATTACCGGACCATCAGCCTCATCAGCCATCCCAGCAAGGTCCTCCTGAAAATAATACTCAACAGGTTGAAACCCCAAGCTGAACAAATCATAGCTGAAGAACAAGCAGGATTCAGGGCAGGGCGAAGTACCACTGAGCAGATTTTCAACCTCAGAATAATCTGTGAGAAATACCTACAGCACCAACAACATCTATATCATGTGTTCATAGACTTCAAGAAGGCGTTTGACCGAGTCTGGCATGCAGCTCTATGGGCAACAATGAAAGTGTACAACATCAGCCCTAAAATTATTGAAGTCATCAAAAGCCTGTATGACAAGGCTACCAGTGCAGTCCTCCACAACAGAGCCATCGGGAATTGGTTCAGAACAACAATCGGTGTGCGTCAAGGATGCCTACTCTCTCCAACACTCTTCAACATCTTCCTAGAGCGCATCATGTCGGATGCTCTTGCAGACCATGAAGGCACAGTCAGCATAGGGGGTAGAGCAATCTCCAATCTTCGTTTTGCAGATGACATTGATGGATTGGCTGGAGAGGAACAAGAACTTGAACAGCTGGTACAGAGGCTTGACACCACCTCCAAAGCCTATGGAATGGAAATAAGTGCAGAGAAGACCAAAATGATGACCAACAACACCAATGGCATCAATACGGACATCAAAGTCCAAGGCCAATCCCTCGACACAGTGCATAGCTTCAAATATTTAGGAGCCATTGTATCAGACAATGGGTCCCGACAGGAAGTCCTCTCCAGGATCGCACAAACAACTGCTGCCCTGACAAGGTTGAAGCCCATTTGGAAAGACAGGACCATCAGTCTACATTCCAAAGTAAGACTGCTGCGCTCCCTTGTCATCTCCATCTTCCTATATGCTTGCGAAGCATGGACCCTCACAGCAGATCTCCAACGAAGAATACAAAGCATGGAGATGAGGTGCTACAGAAGACTTCTGGGCATTTCCTATACCCAACACATCACCAACGACGAAGTCCGACAGACCATCACACAAGCCATTGGACAACACGATGACCTGCTAACAGTGGTGAAGAAACGGAAACTTCGGTGGTATGGCCACGTCACCAGATCATCAGGCCTTGCAAAGACTATTCTGCAAGGCACAGTGCAAGGAGGTAGAAGAAGAAAGAGACCGAAAAAGAGGTGGGAGGACAACATTCGAGAATGGACTGGTTTGACACTGAGCGAAGCCATCAGGGCTGCTGAGGACAGAGAAAGATGGAGTATGCTGGTTAAACGATCATCTGTGGTGCCCCTACGACCTTCGGGTTACGGGACAGGATAGGATAGGTACAAATTGTCTAACCTATCAACCAAGACGTGATGTGCAATTTACCGAGTTTTGACTTCATTATAACTGTTAATAAATGTTACCAAGTTTTAAATCTGTGTTGAAATTTAATATCAATTTTCTTCTGTGTGCTTTTAACATTTTAGCAATTTTGCCTGTTGGACAAATTTGTGCAAATGCCATTCCTAAACGTTTTATGAATGGGTTTTCTTCATTACATGCACTCGAGGCATAAGAAAACTTATCACATGAAAATGTGTTAGTTATTCATTGTTTATAGGGTCCAGTGGACTGCGAAGAGCTGAATCAGGATCACTAATTGGTTGGCCCCTGATCCGTATGTTAGATCTGCTGAAACAACCCTAATGGTCACACTGAAGGCACTCCACCAGGCAGCCACTTTACAATAAAGGCACCCCATGCAGGGGACGCTGAAGCTTTACACTAGTTTATCCAACCCCCGTTTAGAAAAACAAAATATAAACATAAAATATGAACAAAACATATGCATATAAGATGCCTACATTGCTAAATATTAATACCATAGAAAGCCCTAGTGACCACTTTGCAGAAAGTGTCCAATATCCCCAAAGCTGACCCAACAGATCCCATACACAAATGAGGAGTTGGAGAGTTTTCAAGAAAAAAGGTAGGTGACTGATCTAGCGAAGAAGATACATGTAGTAGATTAATAGAACAGAGTAGGATGAGAAAGACGGCCACAGTGGGAATTTAAAGCATTACATTTCCAGAAAGTGGGGATACCATTCATACAAAACCCCAGGGCGAGACACACAAAAGACATTAAAAACAACATAAGAATGACAAAATCTTTTGATGTACATTTTCATATTCAATAATATTTATAGCATGTTACATAGCATCAGTCATCATCACAGAAATAGCTTTTATTATGTTTGCTACAAGGAGAACCAAAAGCCATGCAAAGCAGAAGACCTGGCACATAAAATATATCTTCCATTTTTGCGATGTCGGCAGCAGAGTACACCTTGCGGTAACAAATGATAAACACTCCTCAACATTAGTTGAAATATAATGTACAAAATGCCTATTTGCGGACACCGGAACATGCCGGGATTAGAACAGGAAAAGAAAAAAAAAAGTTAAAAGGTGTGTGCCACGCACAATTTTTGTATCGACGCTGTGCCAGCCATTCAACAGTGAAGCACCTTGGCGATCCCTACTGGGAGCTCTTGCTATCACTGTTGAGATTCAGTGCAGGATTATACACCAACCCCATTTGCCAGCACCAGAACAGGCTGCAATCAGCGCTCAGAAAGAGGGAAAGTCTAGGTGAAAGAGGCGACCAGGGCTAGGTAGCCATAGCATGTGTTTCAGAACATCAGCCTTATTAAATGCAATGCGGCAAAGGGGAAGAAAGTGATAATCATGGAAACACACCTTCATTTTACTTCATTTTATTTAGCATCTACTTGCTGAAGCCATTGTACACTAAAACCATCCACCGCAGACCTCATGGATGTGTGCTGTGAGTGAAGAGGGAGCAGTCTACAAGGTTCAGATGTGCTGTATGTCACATCACCTACCACTACACATCTGTGTGCAGACTACAGCACTTCTCATCAAACCACACACACACACACAATCTTGTCATTTTATTATTCACACACATTACATTACATTATTATTGTTTTAGGTCCAGCGGACTCTTCCGAGCCAAATCAGGACCGGACAACCCCGATCCGCATAAAAGATCTGCTGAAACAACCCTAGTGGTAAAACTGAAAGCTCTCCACCAGCCAGTCACTTTACAATAAAGACATCCCACGCAGGGGACGGCTGAGAGGCTTCACCCAACTTATCGAACCCCCGTTTGATTGATTGATTGATTGATTTATTGTTGCTTTAGGTCCAGCGGACTCTTCCGAGCCAAATCAGGACCGGACAACCCCCGATCCGCATAAAAGATCTGCTGAAACAACCCCAGTGGGAAAATTGAATGCCGAACCCCCCGTTTACAAAAACAAAATAGAATACAAACATCATTATAAATTATCAACAAACACATACATGCATATAAAATGCCTACATTGCTAAATAATAACATTCATAGGAAGCCCTAGTGACCACCTGGCAGAAAGTGTCCAATATTCCCAAGCTGATCCAACAGACCTCATACACAAACAAGGAGTCTTGTCCCGGGAGAGTTTTCAAGAAAAAAGGTAGGAGACTGGTCTAGCGAAGAAGACGATAGTATAGCAGATTGATAGAAAAGAGCAGGAATGAGAAAGACAGCGACAGTGGGAATTTAAAGCATTAAATTTCCAGAAAGTGGGGATACTACTTATACTGAAACCCACGGCACCCCCAACTGGGGGTATTCACACACACACTGACTTTGAAAAATATTGACATGAATACACATGAAAAAAAAGGAAAGAAATGCAAGTATTCACAGAATATCTTGCTTTAAAAATATAAATTAAAGTTACCCTGTGACTTTTTAATCACATTTCATTTAAATGCAGACTCAAGATTTTACCACTTCGTTCATGAGCATAAAAATAAACCAGACATTTAAATTAAACCATACACATTCATTTAAGAAAACTACATCTTACTTCAAAATCAAGGTGGCCCTATATTCATAATGGTTCTTAAATAATATTTCATAATTGTACATGTCATTCAAACTTTATATTCCAAGACTTTTGGCAGTGTACTACATGCACATTTTTCAATACATTTTCTCTCCATTTTTCCATCAACATAGCAGCAGCCTCAATACAAGCTAAGTATCACAAGCTCATCATTTACTGTTTTACTTCATTCTCATTGGCCAAAAAGAATCAATAGCTTAGTCCAAGCGTTAAAAACATCTTAATTATTACATCTTCGCGTTAGTTAGTTATTCATTGCTTACAGGGTCGAGCGGACTGCTAAGAGCCAAATCCTGACCACAAAATCAAGACAACTTCGCTGAAAGCGGACTCACCCCTGATCTGCATAAAAGATCTGCCGAAACAACCCTAGTAGTAACATTGAAGGCACTCCACCAGCCGGTCACTTTACAATAAAGACATCCCAACGCAGGGGACGCTGAGGCTATACTCTAATTTATCGAACCCCCGTTTATTGATTGATTGATTGTTGCTTTAGGTCCAGCGGACTCCCCCGAGCCAAATCAGGACCGGACAACCCCCGATCCGCATAAAAGATCTGCTGAAACAACCCTAGTGGGAAAACTGAATGCCCTCCACCGGCCAGCGGCCAGTCACTTTACAATAAAGACATCCCACGCAGGGGACGGCTGAGGCTTTACCCCAACTACTCGAACCCCCGGTTACAAAAACAAAATAGAATACAAACAACATTATAAATTATCAACAAAACACATACATATAAAATGCCTATATTGCCAAATAATAACATCATAGGAAGCCTTAGTGACCACCCCGCAGAAAACGTCCAATACTCCCAAGCTGATCCAACAGACCCCATACACAAACAAGGAGTCATGTCCAGGAAGAGTTTTCAACAAAAAAGGTAGGTCATTGATCTAGCGAAGAAGAAGATAGTATAGCAGAGTGATAGGACAGAGCAGGAATGGGAAAGAGCAAATGAGGAAGACAGCGACAGTGGGAATTTAAAGCACTAAATTTCCAGAAAGTGGGGATACTATTTATACTGAAACTTCCGGCACTCCAACGGGGGTACTGTTGCCGCAGTGAATCGGTCATGCCTATAAAGGAAAGACAGGTTTTCAACTGGGGCTTTCACTTTTCCCTTTATAGGTTAGAACAATCTACAGTGGCAAGATTGCTCATGACCCCAAGGGGTAAACAAAAACAAAATAGAATACAAACATCATTATAAAATATCAACAAAACAAATACATATTATAATAATAAATAATAATAATACAGGATACTGTGAACGCGCTTTTCCCCAAGGCTCAAAGTGCGGCGATCTATACCAACATACACGCTCACCTGTCTCATTTACCCTCACACACACCAAATACACATACATCACTCAAACAGGTGGTGTAAAGGCAGGGAGATCGCTATTAGAATACGGAAGAAAGTCTAATTTTTATTTTTGAAATTATATTGACTGCATCCTGTACCATTATTGAAGGGAGGGAGGAAACCGGAGTGCCCGGAGAAAACCCTCGGTGACCTCAATAGTCTCGTACCTAAGTCACATACGTTCGCCCCTTGCGGGAATCAAACCAGCGACCTTCGGCATAGGAAACCGGTGACTTATCCACTGCGCCACGAGGCCACCCCAAAATATATAAATTGCCTACATTGCCAAATAATAACATCATAGGAAGCCCCAAAGACCACCTCGCAGAAAGCGTCCAATATTCCCAAGCTGATCCAACAGACCTCACACACAAATGAGGAGTTTTGTCCTGGAAGAGTTTTCAAGAAAAAAGGTAGGTGACTGGTCTAGTGAAGAAGAAGACAGTATAGTAGATTGCTAGAACAGAGTACAGAGCTGCCAACCTCCACAAAAAAAATTGTGTAGCATAAGATCTCAATTTGTGTAGCATTTGCAAAATTTGTGTAGCGGGTCGCGAAAAACTGACCGAGTAGCCACATATACAAGAAAAAATGGCTGTACTTTCCATTTCAAACAATTCTTTAATTGCAGATACAAATTAATTTAAAAAATAAATAAATAAAAATAATAAAACATTACTGCATATAGAAATTAATTGTGTAATGACACAAAATAGCAGGATTCAGATTGCAACGCGAATATTTACAGAACTAATGACTTTCACTTTAAATGGCACAGTAATAGGCCTACAAAGCTGATTGTCCAAGCAACACAAAACAAGACGGAACTGCTTCAAACCGGCTGAAGCTGGTTTAAGCGCGGCGGTGCGAACACGTTTCTAGTACTTCCCAGCAATAGGCGCCCAAAATACTATCAAAATCCACTAAATAATAATAAATAAATTTTTATTTTTTTAAAAGCGTAGCATTTGTGGTATTTGCAGAGTCGCGTAGCAAACGATTTTTTGCATAGCATTTTCCGCAAATTTCGTAGCAGTTGGCAGCTCTGAGAGTAGGAATGAGAAAGAACAAAGGAGAAAGACAGTGACAGTGGGAATTTAAAGCACTAAATTTCCAGAAAGCGGGGATACTATTTATACGGAAACCCTCGGCACTCCCACGGGGATCTTCGCGTTACCATGTTTGAACCTCTTTAACTTCTGTTAAACAAACTTTCACATCAAATGGCTCAACCTAACAAAATTGTTCCTTACAGCACTGATCACACAAAGTGTTTCACCGTAAAAAAAACTTCAAATACTTTGTTCATTAAAAATTAAAAAATTCCACAAAGTCAACATTAGTTACAAAAATTCTGATCCAGCATTAAGCTATATAAAACGCTATTTCTCTATATAACAACATCTATTCAATAGCCATTCCATTTCAGTGAAAGCCAAGATTTTTTGGTAAACTGTGCAGGTTCTGCCTTTGTCTTTGCACATGTTCTGACACTGACAATAAAAAGTAGCAAAACACACAACAGCAAAGGCCTAAGAGCACCATTTGAAATATTCATAAAATACCAGCAAAATAGTCACATGACTCCCAAAGTAGTCACTACCGAATGGCACAGTCCAACAATTATTTAGTCCCTGCTGGGACAACAAGTACCTTCCAACGAGACTCTTCTCTGAAAATTTACAGTCACAGCACAATTTGAAATATTCAAATAGTTCATGAATACAAGCAGAACATAAAAGCACCACACTCCGATTATTTTAATCCCAGCTGGGACAGTTCAACTACTTTTCAGTAAGACTGCACACTTCCCAGCCTAACCGCTATTTGGAATGTTCAAAACAAGACACAAATATTTTCTAAATACACACACAAACACAACATCCAAACAAATCTAAAACCTGCAATGTTATCTGGACACACACACCACATCTACAATGGCGTAATCAATTAAATCAAACCATTTCAACAATGCGGTCATTCACTGCACATTTTATTTGGCTGGTAAACTACATGCGCTCATTGAGCAGAACTTTACAGACATGAAGTTCTGTGCTCTCCGAAGTAAAAATTACAAAACAAAAAAAACAAAAAAAAAAACAACTCAAGCAGTTTCTGGATCCAAGATAAAGACAGAGATAAAACTTCAAGCATTTAATCAAGACACAAATAAAACTTTCAGCATTGAACTAGTCACATTGTATATTTACAAGGCTTACAGCATTCATCCATCAAAGCCATAGACAGACCTCAGGAGCATAAGGGAAAATCAATTGTAAAACTATTTGACAGCTACAACACTATTAGCAACAAGAAAAAAATTCAAACAACCAGGCAATTCACTCACGGTAAACAAGACTTCACACAGTCCACAACATGTATGAAGTCATACATACACAAAACTTCAAAAACATTGAACCAGTTAAGGACTCAATAGACAAGACTTCAAGAATACATACAACTTTATCAGGCCAATAGTGACAGCAAAGCATATTATCCAAGCAATATTAATGTTTGTACAACAGATCTAAAAGGAGACTGGTGACTTTTCAAATCCATACTATGATTGAAATAAAATTCATTTTCACAACCAAAACTTTCAGTCACCCCCAAAATGAATACAAATTCAAAATTATCTATTTACACTGGGACTGAGATTCTTAGCTATTCTAGAACGTTTAGCTGAGTTCACCCCGAGATCTAGATTCTTAAAACTTCAGTTTATGTTTCTTCTCAAGACTAAGAACCATAATGCACACCCAAGCACTATATGCTGCTCACGGATTTTTCAATTAAAAGTGTGTACTTCCATGATGCTGCTTCTACGGTTTGGAGAATTTATACTCGCTGTCCCCAAGTACCACGTTAACATAGTCTGGAGAGAAGAGTCTCAAATGAGCTTTCAGTCAAACTTTCTCTACTGTCCAACCCAACTTTATCAAAGCTGCTACTTTAACTACATTGGCCAGTCCAAAGGATTTCACTTTCACAGATACACAGTCTTAAAAAAAGGCAACCAACCTAAACTTTTTTTGATGCGCTAAGCCCACAATGAAGAATAAAGGCGGACGAAAATGTCAACTAGATCTCTGCTGTTTGATAAAACACAGGGAGAACATTTTCAACACAGTAATACTCTCTCTCTCTTTCAGCTAAACTTTCCTTGCAGTCCAGCCCAAAACGACACACAGACATTCTGAGTCTCCGTGCCGTCAATGCTGTCGTTGAGCTGTGCTTTCTTCACTGTCCGGCGCTGCGCTATGTGGGCTGGGGCTTCTTGGGCTTGCGTCCTCGCTTGGGCTTGGGTTTGCAGCGGGGGCAGAACCAGGAGGAATCTTCAGGGGGCTCTGACACGATGCCCATGCACTCCCTGCAACAGCGTGACTGAAGAGTGCAGGGTCAACGCACAACTCTAGGACACACACACAACACTAGGACACATACACAACGCTAGGACACACACACAAAACACTAGGACACATACACAAAACACTAGGACACAAAACACACACAACGCTAGGGCACACACAACACTAGGACACACACACAACACTAGGACACACACAACACTAGGACACACACACACAATGCTAGGACACACACACACAAAACATTAGGGGACACACACAAAACACTAGGACACACACACAAAACACTAGGACACACACAACGCTAGGGCACACACAACGCTAGGACACACACACAACGCTAGGACACACACACAACACTAGGACACACACAACGCTAGGGCACACACAACGCTAGGACACACACACAAAACACTAGGACACACAAAACACTAGGACACACACAACGCTAGGGCACACACAACGCTAGGACACACACACAACACTAGGACACACACAACTCTAGGACACACACACAACTCTAGGAGACCCACACACAACACTAGGACACCCACACACAACACTAGGACACACACATACAACACTAGGACACACACACAACGCTAGGACACACACACAAACGCTAGGACACACACACAACGCTAGGACACACACACAACGCTAGGACACACACACAACGCTAGGACACACACACACAACGCTAGGACACACACACAACGCTAGGACACACACACAACACTAGGAAAGGCAGACAAACACTTTGTATAAAAAACAACAGCTAGTGGTTAGTAGTTGTCTAACCCTAAAGAGACGGGGCTGCAGTTTAATGAATGATGTCATCATTATGAGAAGCTATTCTCCAGGGGATTAAGGGAAGGCCAGAAAAGCTACATCTCCCCTTCTCTGCGGCCGTCGCTTTGAGTTTACAGAATCCAGACTTCACTACACAAGCCAGGGAACAGTTCAGACAAAATAAACTTAAGTGCTTCTCTCCAGTAAAGTAACTCTGACTTTTGCTCTACTCCCTTATAGACACTAATGAAACGACTGTACTCAGTACTGTCAATTCATCCTATCCCTAAAGCTAACAACAACCATGGGTCTCATATCATTTTGTTACAGTTTCGTGGTACTGGCTGTTTTTGAGAACATATGTACACTGAAAAAAAAATATAAAGACTTACTGATGTGCTCAATAATTTTTTTTTTTTTACAACTGCTGTAAATAAAGAGAAAAGATAACTCACCAGTGATACCAGTCATCGCACTTGTCACATCCTATCATGGGGCTTCCGTCATCCTGCTTCTTACACGAGGGGCAGATCCAAATTTTCTCACCAGTCTTCCGGTCCTGTAGTTTCCAAACGAGCACAACAAATGTTATTTATGGAAGATGAAACAAATAATAGTTGAAAACAAACTTAACCTTTAGCACCCTGCATTTTGTTCCACAGTTTTCCCTTCTGTTCCTTCATTATTTGTATGGGTGGCAATCTACAAACTACCCTATCTATTTAAAAAGCATATAACTTTGTTATTTCCGGGTGTATCATTAGGATTTTGGGAAAGGACATAAAGGAATGAATGTAGAATGTGGTAAAACCATGCACAATCAATCAGCCACTGCTGATAGTAACCATCCAGTACTTGTCCAATACTTTCATCACTTGCAACACTTGACGCATCACTAATATCGGTAACTTCGTGTTCTAAGCCATCAGATACATACACTCTTCCTAGGTGTGGCTTTGCGTAAATCAAAGCTGTGACACAACTCATCATCAGAGTCTAAATCTACGAAAAGTTCATGAAAGAGTGTCATCGACAAACTTCCATCGTTTTGAGACCAAGGAGACTTTAAAATCAAACTTCAACTTAAAACATCACAGCATCCTTTCTATCAAAAGTACAACACTAGCAATAACTCTGTAAGTAAAACTGTGGTTGCCTTGGTCCTGATGTTGACAGTGATTTCCGGCAGTAACATAGCAACAGTGCATGTGTCCTATACTATCCTATCCTATCCTATCACTCAAATTCAAAAGTCTTTGGGGCATCACAGATGGTCGTTTAACCAACGTACTCCATCTTTCTCTGTCCTCAACAACCCTCATGGCTTCGCTCATTGTCGAGCCAGTCCATTCTCGAATGTTGTCCTCCAACCTCTTTTTTGGTCTCCCTCTTCTTCTGGCTCCTTGCACTTGCCTTGCAGGATGGTTTTTGCAAAGCCTGATGCTCTGGTGACGCGATGTCATCGTGTTGTCCAATGGCTTATGTGATGGTCTGTCGGACTTGGTCGTTGGTGATGTGCTGAGTATAGAAAATGCCAGTCTTCTGTAGCACCTCATCTCCATGCTTTGTATTCTTTGTTGTAGGTCTGCTATGAGGGGAAGCGTATAGAAAGATGGAGATGACAAGGGAGCGCAGCAGCCTTAATTTGGAGTGTAGACTCATAATCCTGTCTATCCAAATGGGCTTCAACCTTGTCAGGACAGCAGTTGTTTGTGCAATTCTGGAGAGGACTTCATATTGGGACCCTTGTCTGATGTGTACTGTGCATGCGTACTGTGGCTCTAGCACCCAGCACTTCCGCTGTGTGTCAACTACAGTAGCTGCCAAACGTTTTGTATGGGGTGCCGTGTGTGGCCTACAAGGTTAAAGGTTAAAGTAAATAAATAATCAATCACCTTTCATAAACACTAAAACGGAGAAGTACTCAAGAACAATTATAGAAACAGGCCAAATGTTAAACTAGGTCAACAGTTATTATCAGTAGGAATTGTGCTTATCCATAGCACTTTTCCAAATCACGACCTGCTCCAGGGACTGGTTTACATGTAATAAGTTACTCCAAACAACTTCAATGGGATAAAAACAAACGGCCATGCTATAAGTTACTCCAAACAACTTCAATGGGATAAAAACAAACGGCCATGCTATAAGTTACTCCAAACAACTTCAATGGGATAAAAACAAACGGCCATGCTATAAGTTACTCCAAACAACTTCAATGGGATAAAAACAAACGGCCATGCTATAAGTTACTCCAAACAACTTCAATGGGATAAAAACAAACGGCCATGCTATAAGTTACTCCAAACAACTTCAATGGGATAAAAACAAACGGCCATGCTATAAGTTACTCCAAACAACTTCAATGGGATAAAAACAAACGGCCATGCTATAAGTTACTCCAAACAACTTCAATGGGATAAAAACAAACGGGGCAAAAAAAAAGCAGACCAGAGATGACAGAAAGACACAGGACATGGAAGAGGTTAAAAGCAAAGGGCGGGAACTATCAACTAGAAATAGCCTTTTCTTTGTGTGCACCACAACAATACAACTGCTTAGCTGGTGCCTGGGACTACAGAGAAAAGAGAAGAGGTTCTTGAAGAAGAAAATAAACCGGTAAACAAAAATCCAAAACGACTTACAATGAAGAAGCCCACCGTCTCAGTCTCCACTTGGTTTCCTCGAGCACTGGCAGAGGTAATCGGGCGAGCACTCGCGGCAGTGGATGGACGAGCGCCGGTGGGGGGTGGTGGGTCCTCCCAGGCAATGGACAGACTGCTGTTGTCAGGGGACCCAGAGGACGAAGAGTCAACGCCGCGTCCCACTTCAACAGATGCTAGCGGCAGAGGGGGCGGCATGCGGTTGTCGTCATCGTCCGTGTGGACAGGCGACAGCGCCGGAGGCTTGGTCTTGGCCAGATCTTCGGCAGCCTGGGCAGCCCTGAGAGCCAGGGTCTTGGCTTTCGGGGGACGCCCACGTCCTGGTTTCCCGGGAATGGTCGCCTTGGGGGTTTTGACCTGAGGTCCTTTCGGAGACTTGGGTCCCTTGGGCAACTTGCCTTTCGGGGAACCAGAGCGCGGGGACTTTTTGGGGCGCCCCACTTTGCCTTTGGGTTTGGGCGTGACCGGGGAGGAGGCGGGTGAAGGCTCTCGCGCTTTCTCCTCTTTCTCCCCCTCGCTGGAAATCTTGGGCGCCCCAGGGGAAGAAGGGACAGAGGCATCGGACCCAGAAAACAGGCGTCTGGTGGTGGCTTTGGCCTGCTCAGCGCTGCCCTTGCGAGGCGAGCTCTGCGGCGAGGCACCGTGGTAGGTGGGCGACAGTGTGGGTGTCTTGGGGGTGGGGGTGGGGGACTTGCAGGCGTGGAGGGACGACGGTGGAGAATGGCGGGGAGAAACGTTTGAAAAGACAGAGGAAGGGGAGCTGCTGATGGGTCGCCCTCTCCTTGGTGAAGGTGTGCGTGGGATAGATAAGGTGGGGGAAGGGGTGCGGGGTGGGGGAGTGAGAGAGCGTTCTCGGCGTGGAGAACGGGAGAGCCCTCTGAGTGGAGAAGTGGAGCGCATTCTGGGTGGAGAAGTGGAGCGCATTCTGGGTGGAGAAGTGGAGCGCATTCTGGGTGGAGAAGTGGAGCGCATTCTGGGTGGAGAAGCGGAGCGCATTCTGGGTGGAGAAGCGGAGCGCATTCTGGGTGGAGAAGCGGAGCGCATTCTGGGTGGAGAGCTGGACGGTTCCTGAAAGCGAAACTCCTCTGGTGCCGGCGAGACCTTGCGTGTGGGCGTCCTGCTTTGTCTGCTTTCCGTGGAGGGAGACCTTGGTGGGCTGGAGTTTTTCTCTGCTGCAGGACTACTGTTCCTGGACAGCACAGGGGGTGGAGGAGTGCCAGGCAAGGGGGATGCTGGCTGCAGGGTGGGGGGAGTGTTCCGAGGACCTTTGGACCCTGACTTGGACCGGTGTCGTTTGTGAGGCTGGCCGATGTCTGAACGTTTCTTGCGGCCGCTTTCTGAGCGCTCCTTCTTGTTACTGCCTTCGCCTTTCTTGCGAGACGATCCGTCCTTCAAACGCTTCTTATCACCCTTGGAGGGCAAATGGAACACCCTGTTTTGACAAATGTAGTCATCGTTAGGTTTGGTTTTAGTTCAGTGAAACGTAAACATCAAAATACATAGTATGCCATAATCTGCCCCTACATCCACCCGCACACAACGAAACCACAATTCTCTATCTCTCACTCTTTTTCTCTCTGTCAATGTAACCAATCTAATGTAGCAAGGGAAAAAAACAACACCACTTACATCTCCTCCTCCCTATCTGTCAATGTAACAGACGCAGTTAGTAAAGGAAAATATATACTACTTACATTTTGAGCCCTCCTGCTGAAGGTGTTGAGGTACTTGAACCTTGCGTGGATGCTGAAGGGGTCTGACCATGAGGTGATGTTGCAGGAACAGACACTTCTTTCTTAGGGCTTGCCACAGGTTCCGGAGCTGGAGGAGCTGGTGGGGGAGGCGGTGGGTTGAGCTTAATACGAATCTTCAAGCCGTCACCTTCACGCTGCAGCAGAGAATAGGCATAGGAACCCTTGCACGAAGCAACAGGTAAACAACCTCACAAAACGTGTTAGAAAAGCGGTCCAAGCAAACGGCAAGATAACAACTGAAGGAAATTGAATGAAAAAGTGTTGACATTTTTAACTATTGACATTTAAACTGGGGAAGCGTAGGACAAAAATGATTTGTTTCAATCATAATACAGTAAGTCCTCGGGTTACGCCGGTCTCGACTTACGTTATTTCGTGACCCCCAGTTACGACGCTCCTCCCCATAAAAATATAATAAATAATATTACGCGTCGTTCCGTCTTACGCGGTTTAGCGTCGTAAGCAACGTAAACAAACAGGAGCTAGTTTAATTCATGTGGTAAGGAATTGTTTTCTCTTCTTTTTAATACTTTTTTTTAATGTCATTAACAGTTACAGTACAGTATATAGCACTGTGCGTACAGTACAGGTATTTTTCCTTATGTTCCGACTTATGATGAAATCGGGTTACGACACGTCCAACGAACGGATCAACGTCGTAACCCGAGGACACCCTGTAAATGTGTAATGTATAAAATGTATACCAAAAAAAAGAGAGTTGTAGGCTTCGGGTCCTAAGCTTGTCAACCGAAGGAGGGAGAGGAGAAGAGGGGGGTGGGGTGGGGAGAACATCACTCAATACAAAAGTCAATAATAGTACTAGTAGCTACCATCAATAATAGTAGCTAGCAGCAGCCAAAATATTATACTTTTGTGAAAAATTGTCATTTGCAATCTTGACCTTGAAGCAAAGTCATTCATTCACTGATCATTTTCCAGGTCTCATTAGTATACACCATCCTACCATGTTTGGTAGCAATAGAGGAAATAGGTTCTAAAAAATTACACCATTACCATTTTTAAAACAGAAGGACAGCGGATGGACAGGCCCCCTCAACCCCCCCCCCCCCCTCCCAACAAATGATGTATGCCATTTTGGGGTTGTTTAGGACTCATCTCACACAGATCAGCCCAAAAATCAGGAAAAAAAATTTGGGGGTTGGGGGTGAGCTGGTGAATACATAGACTCACATTGGTGATATGCATGCCAGCCAAAATCTTGTTCTTGAATTTTAGTTCAATTGTTAAATCCCCAACTAAGTGACTGACGGAATAATAACCTAAGATTTCAGGGGGGGCTGGGACGGGAGTGGCGATGAGTATATTGGTGCAGGCATGCAAATCCAAAGTGAGAAAGACACTTACAGTTTCTTCTGGTCTGGGGGTGCTTTCCTTTTCTGCACGCTCCTTCTTCTTCTCCTCTCGCTCCTTCTTTTCTTCCCGCTCTTTCTTCTCTTTCTTGTGGCGATGCTTCTCGCGGTGGTGTTCCCGGTCGCGGTCGTGATCCCTGTCCCTGTTCTTGTCTCTCTTCTTCTTCTTCTTTTTCTCCTTCCGGCGCTCATGCTCCTCGCTCCTGGAAAGGCCGATCTTGAACGGCGGCAACGGAGGCTGGTCAGTGCTGGCGGTGGAGGAGGTGGAGGCCGACGAGGCAGCCACGATGGTGTCGGGGGTGGGAGATTTGACGATCAGGGGTTTGATCTCCAAAGGAGACATGCTGCCGCGGGGTGCTGTGGGGGTTGAAGGAACGGTGGTAGGGGTGGCAGGTTTGATCGGGGTAGAGGGTACGGCAGGAGTGGAAAGTAGGGGGGAGGAGAAAGGTGCCGGGGTGGACAGAGGGGTGATGGGCAACGGAGTAGTCTCTGGCTCAGCCTGAGATGGACGGCGGGCGCTAAAAGATGGGGGGCTGTCCTGGTTGAAGTCAAACACTTTCATAGCCGGTTGGCTCTTGGTGTACACGTCAGGTTCCGCTTTGATTTCCGGGGCTGGAACTTCCGGCTTCTTCTTGCGTTTTTTCTTCTCCACTCCCTCTGTATTCTTCTTCTCTTTTTTCTCTTTCTTCTCTTTCTTCTCCTTCTTCTCCTTCTTCTCTTTACTCTCCTTCACCTTTTTGGCAGGGGAAGGCCCCTTAGGGGTAGGAGGGAGGCTTGAAACGGTGGCAAGGTGAGCTTGGGCTCAGGACTGAAATTGTCTTCCGCTTCTTTTTTCAGCACATCATCCGCTACAAACTGGCTGCTCTTGATCGGCTTCCCCTTCTTGGGGCGGCCTCGTTTCTTCGGGGGGTTGGCTGGAGGAGGAGGAGGAGGAGGGGGGGAGGTGTAGACTGGGAGAGGTTCATCCACCCTTGAGTTTTGGACGACCGTGTTGATGGAGTCATCGATGGCTGAGAGCTGCTGCGCCGATGACTGCTGGGCAGGCACGCCGAAGATGTCCGACGGTGAGAACGCCCGCCTCAAGCTGGCCTCAGATGATGGAGACCGCGAGCGACGGATGGACGCAGCAGTAGCACCTTTGCCAGGCATTTTCTGAGGGACTGTAACCTCGGCTGCAGCAGGTTTTGGAGGAAGCAGGTTCAACTTCAGTTCTGAAATGAGCTTCTTCTTCTTCTTTTCTTCTTGCTTCTTCTCTTGCTGCTTCTTCTTTTCTTCTTGCTTCTTGCTCTTCAGTTTCAGTTTCTTGTCCAGGTTGATCTTCTTCAGCAGCTGCGTGGCTCTGGCTGTGACGCTGGACTTGCCTGTCTTGGGCAAGGACAGGGATGTAGAGATGGTGAAGGGCGCTATGGCGGGTTGGGAGCCGCAGTCAGTCACACCCATGGGGCTGTCCTTTTTCTCTCCTCCACCCAATAACACAGTCAGCTTTGGCTTCTTCTTCTCTCGTGGCACAGCTGGAGATTTGTTCTTTCTCTTCTGGCTTTTCTTTTCCACTTTGCCGATAGCAGAAAGTGTAGGCTTGGTGGTGACATGTGGCTTGATGACAGTAGTTCCATCTTGTCTGGACAGGCTGAGGCGCACGGGAGGAGCCTGATCCTGGGGCGACTCGTCGTTGATCTCTCTGTTGGCCTCAGGGATGTGGGGTCCGCTGTGTAGGCTGGTGGCCATGGAGTCCAACGGCAGTTGAAGTGGTGCTTTGATGCCTGGTCCCTTGGGCAGAGATCTGGGAATGGCTGGTCTGGCCGGGGCTGCTGGTTTGGGCGCTGCAGCCACAACCTTCTTCATCTCGTAAAGCGCAGGTGTCGTTGCTTCAGGAAACTCTGCAAATCTGTAAAGACCACAGCTCTTACCTTTTTTTCAACTTTCTATTGCGCCTGAATGGCCAGAAGATGGTAACAAGAAGCAAAGCCAAATGTTTATAAGATGACCAACAAAAAAAAACCCACACAAACCAAAAACAAATATACAGTGGAACCTCCGGTATCCGTCTCTCTTGTATACGACTCCCTCGGTTATGTGACCTCAAAATTTCTGACAGATTCGTTTCCAATAATAAATGACCTCTGGTATGCGACAACCTCGTTTATGCGACCAGCGACAGTGTCTTAAGCCCTTTATACGACAATCTTAGGCAATTTAAAAGAAATATCAGTTAATTTATTGACTAGACCTTTCGTTTTTCTCCATGTTAGTGTACGCCTGCTGTTGTCTGCTATTTCCTGTTCGGAAGTAAGGGACATTACTCATACACTGGTTGGTCAAAATGGTGTCGCGCAAGAGGAAAGTTTAGAGTTTGGCAGAGAGAATGAAAGTGATTGAAAGAAGTGAAAAGGGGGAGAGTTGTTTGTCTATTGCTAGAAGTTCAGACGTTAGGAAGACCCAAATTCAGCTTATCATAAAGGATAAAAAAGTATGACTACATACTCCTCCGACCCTGAACCCCCACCCCCCTCCTCCCCTATTTCTGGTATAAGAAAACAAAAAAATTACAGGCCTGAAAATGGCAACTAAATTAGTCGCCATGGCAAGTGAAAAAAAAAATTGGCGACTAAAAAAAAACTTTTGTCGCCAAATGTGAGTGCGCTAAAATGAACTTTTTTGTGAACAACTATGGGTTTGTAAATTTTCCGATCCGTATTTTATACTCAGCCCGGAAGTCCCCAAATGTTCACTCTTCATTTCCTGTACAAAGATCAACAATGAAGCGATCGGCAAGTGGTGCCCAGAGATCATTCCTCAGTGGAAGCATGAATTTTCCTGGTTAATTTTTGAGACAAGTAACAAAATGACCTGTGCGATCTGCAAAAAGTACCCAGCCTTGGTGGGAAAATGCGACTTCATCACGGGCACTGACAATTTTAAAAAAGAGACGCTGCAATGCCACTCCATTAGCAAAACGCACATTGCAGCACGCGATGCTGACCTGTCTAGGCAAGGTTCAATAGTGGCTGGTCAGAGTACAATCCATGCGGCGTTTGTTCAGCAACCAACGAAACAGAGTGAAAAGGACAATGTGGACTTGAAAACTTAACACTGCATATGTGCTGGCAAAAGAAGAAAGCTGCCCTTTACAAAGTTCAAACCGCTTCTTGATCTTCAAAAGAAAAATGGACTTGATATTTCGTCCACCTATGCAAACCACGTGATGGCAGCAGAATTGGTACACACCATTTCAGAAACCTTCAAAGATGAGGTTACCATCTATTTCATTTTTACATCGAATTGTGTTATCAATAGACTTAGAATTCTAGCATGATTTATTTATTTATAATGTAATGTCACTTCACACATTGCCAATAGTACTAGAAGACACAAATCAAAGCATTTTTTTAAAATTAGATAAACAGCAATTGTATTATTAATAGTTCCAACAATAACAATAGCAGCAAGAGATAAAAAAAGAATATTAATAATAAAAATAATAATAATAATGCCAAAATAGACACAGAACTCAATGACATCAAAAAGCAAGCATGCATAGGCAAAATACAGATTACATCGCCACCTGTGTGCATGCTGAACCTTTTGCTCTAAACATTAACATAAATAGCATCATGGTTTTATAGTGATCATGTGCCATTTTAATAACGCAGCCCAGAAAAATAACTTGTAATGCACTATATATCTAGCTACTACTTTTATTAATAATAAATGACACGATACTATAGCTAATAACCGCATGACCACCCAGATTACCTGAACAGTATTTTTTTAATGTTAGGCTATTTTGATTGTCTAGACAAAAATTAATTTGGCTAGTAAAAATTTTAGTTTGGCTAGTAAAATTTTTAAGTTACTAGCCAAAGGCTAGTGGGACCTTTTTTTTTCATTTTCAGGGCCGTATTATAAGACCGTTTTTTTCTCAGATTTTGGACGGTCTTATACCGGAGGTTCCACTGTATATATAAATATATTACATTTTAAAAAATAACATAAATCACCAAAAACAAACATCCCAATAAAATAACTAATAATTAGCAAATACTACAAAAGCAAACAAATGTGTACAGATCTTGCTACAACAGCCAGAAGGAAAAGAGTTTAATAAATCTATATTATCATCATCATCATATCACACCACCACTTAACCACCACCACCATTACATTTCCCCAACATCATCAGCATTATCGACCCTCTGCTTTTTCACGAAGAACGATCACCATGATCAGGAAAGTAAGGTACCTGGCTCGTTTCAATTTGTCAGCCAAAGGAGGAGCAAAAGTTCTCTTGTCTGAGCTTTGAGCTGCAGTGGTTTCCCCATTGGCATCCGTTACTGCAGGTTGTGGGGTCTCCACAGGGCTTGGCTTCAGTACAGGTTCTGCAGATCACACAGCAATTGCCTGACTATCACCTTTATTCGTCTTACTAACAGCAAAGATATTATTTAGGAAATGTGTGTGTGTGTGTGTGGGTGTGTGTGTGTGTGTGAGAGAGAGAGAGAAACCATGAAATTCTTCTTTTGTATTACAAAACGTTAAAAAATAGACAGGAATTCCTTCTCTTGGGTTACTTTTTTTTTAAACTTCATTATATGAGAATGACAATCTAATCCTCACTTCCCCTCCCCCTCCCCCACCTGCGAAAAAAAAAAAAAGATGGTTATCCCTCTCCCCCACCATCCAATACATAGTCCAAAGCGACACCATTTGGCTGTCACAACAGCAACAAAACACCTTAGATTTCTGGACAACATCTTGCCTATTCATTCATTCAGTCACATCTTTACTGTACTCATAAATCATATTACGAAAACCAGCATTAGATTGTTGAAATGTTAAGATGGTTGTCTGGCACTTGTTATTGAAGTTTTGTACTGTTAGTAGTGGACAGAACGTCATTAAAAAAAATGCCCACAGCATTTTCAAAACACAATGTTCACAACTCTTCCTGATGCTCAGAGTGAAGATTCATCGTTAGAATAAACTGTCAACCCTATTTTGTGAACTAGTTCTAGTTTGCCTAGATTACCTATTCTTTTCCGTCGTGTGTGCCACATCCTATAGCAAACTGGAGTGCACTTTTCAGAGCTATCACTTGGGACTAACAAATAACTAAACACATAGAAATAAGCTAATACAGAAATAAATAAATAAACAGACAGGATACCTTTCTTTTTGGGAAACATGGAAGGGAGGAAGTCAGGGATGTGCTCTGGTCGATGCTTAAGCTCTTCCTCCGTGGGTGGGGTGAAAACGAAGCTGCTGGCTTTCTTGGCAGGAAACTCCACCACCTCCTGGGGAAAGGTGACCCCTTCGCACGAGCGCTTGAACTCCATCAGCTCTTCAGGTTCAATCTTATTCTCTTGGAATACCAGCTCCAGGTCCATCAAGTTGGGATCTGTCCGCCCACCTGCAATGTCACAAGAGGGTACGTTTTGTATTTGCGGCTGTAGACAGACCGGTTCGCAGCAAACTTGCTCAGAGATGGAATGTACCAGCGAATAGAAAGACTGACATTTGGCTCATTCTGATCCCCCTCCCCCCCCCAGCCCCACCCACTCTTTGCGGCTATTTCAAAGTATTTCCAAAAATGTCTGGAAATACTAAAAATGCTCTCCAAAGTAGGCATCTTGTGTCGCTGCACTATATAAATGTTCGTTGTTTATTATTAGTATTATTATTATTATTATTATGTTTATGATTTTCACTCAATGGACTCATCAATTTATAGCAATTTCATTATAATAATAATCTTCTAAATAATGCAGCTGCTGCACCATGTTTTGGACACCTGATCTAGCATTCAGTCAACAGCGGTGGTATTCAAGAAGCATTTACCCAGTGGATAAATCCGCAAAGCCATACAGTAGTGTACGGAATTACCCATCGCTTCCACAGTACTGTACGAAATTACCCATCGCTTCCACAGCACTGTACGGAATTACCCATCGCTTCCACAGTACTGTACGGATTTATCCACCACTTCCACAGTACTGTACGAAATTACCCATCGCTTCCACAGTACTGTGTGGAATTACCCATCGCTTCCACAGTACTGTACGGATTTATCCACCACTTCCACAGTACTGTACGGAATTACCCATCGCTTCCACAGTACTGTACGAAATTACCCATCGCTTCCACAGTACTGTGTGGAATTACCCATCGCTTCCACAGCACTGTATGGATTTATCCACCACTTCCACAGTACTGTACGGAATGACCCACTGCATCCACAATACTGTGCGGAATGACCCACCGCTTCTATAGTACTGTACAGATTTACCCACTGCTTCCACAGTACTGTACGGAAATACCCACCGCTTCCACAGTACTGGCCTGCTTTGTCTGGAGCTGTTATTGGTTATTTATTGCAAGACTATTACCTTCCCGAACTTAATGTGCATTTCTTGATCTCTCTTTATAATAGGTTCACATGTTGTGATAGGTAGGCCACAAAGGGCATTATCGCCATCCCTCTTCCCCACATCAATAATGTACTTTCTCACTCAAAATGCTTTCCTGCCACAAGTTCCTATAAACAATGTTTGCAATTCATTGGAACTGTACCAACAAGCTCAAACCCTCAGCTGACTGACACATATAGCACAGCGACTCAACCAAAGCTTTTAGGTTTTGAAGCTAGTTCAGCCAGGCTAGCTATAAATAGCTTCGCCGGTGCTCTTCTTTCCTTGCCTTTCACTGAAAGGGAGGGTGTATGCAAGCTATAAATAGCCCGCAGCCAGCCCACTGTGGGAGAACCTAAGAGTGCTGCTCACATAGGCATTGAGCTGGTGTGATAGCCGATACAATGCTTTTATTACCTAAGGAAAGTGTTATTCATTATTGAGGGTTGGTTTTTACTAGTATATTTCCTGTTAAGTGATGGTAATAAAAGACACGTCAAGCAATGGCCAAGTAACGTACATCAGAAAGTTGTAGGCAGTGTAATGTGAAACAGCATTACCCTTGACAACAATCACTTTGGGCTACCTACAAGACTTGTTAAAACTAAGGCATGGTAGATGTTAAATCAACAACGACGACAACAAGTGTTAAATAAGATGTTACTAACCCAACTCTGCATATTGCTTGAGGCTATGTCCGAGACTCGTCAAGTATCGGGTTAAGGCATCCACGGAGTTGTCTAGCACACTCTGCGTTATCGAGCCTGGCATGTGGCCCAGCGCTGTCTGGTACGCCACTGCTACCGCCTTCTGCATCGCCGCTGTAGCGTAGACTGCCTTGGCATCCATTTTGAGTGATGTCACTTGATGGAATCAATTCTGTATCCTGTATCGACTTCACTCAGCCGCAAATTAACAACTTAGGAGAAAGAACATCCGCATGCACTTTGTGTGTGTGTTTTGATCTGAAACACACAAAACCAAAACAAACCTTGAGTTGAAGTAGAGAAAATTAGCAATTTCAACTTTGGGTCCTGCTGGTATAGTAAATTTCACATACACTCAAAACCAAAGTAAACCTTCAACATCAACGCTTCAGTATTGATGCCCGCTTGAACGTAAAAATGCTGAACATCCAACACATGATGACGTCCACTTGTAATGCGCATCCCAGTGTCGAAGGCTCAGTGCAATCAGAACATTGGGTAACACTTGGGGCTTATCTACTTTTGAGAAATCAGAAACAAAATCTGCAACCAAACTCTTGAAACTGTTTAAAGTCCACTTTACACCACTACCACTAGCCTTGAACTGAAAAAGGTTGTGTTTGGGCTATGTTAGAGTGACCAAATTAGTTAAAGCTATGGTTAGTCACACAGATTAGGACAATAGCTAAGTTGTTTTAGATTATATTAAATTATTTATACGTATCATCAAATTGTGAAAGGTACAACATTGTCTTGCTGCAAATCACACAGCTACACATGCTCATCAATTCAAACCGGGCCGTGACAAAAGCGCATATTGAACATGACCTGTACTCATCGGAAATTAACAATAAAAGCTAAAACTAACATACTAAAAGGGCACAGCCCATATGACTAACATGCTCCTTATGGAATGTACAATATTTAACATGAAAATGAGTGCCCAGGAAAAAATGAAATGGTGGTATTAAAATGCAAAATAATATCGACTTAGATCTTTCTATGCTCTTAACCTTGAGATGACCTTGACCTATCAAACGACAGCAAAAGTCGTATTAGGCTAAAAAAAATTTTTAAAAACAGTGACCTTGGGATAATCTTGACATTTAGTGACCATGACATGATCTTTCATGCTCATGTATGATCAAATAACCCAATGTTGTTGCATTCTATGGGTTAAATATACAGCCATTCCACTGTACAATGACCTGGGAGGCCCACGAGTTTACAAGGACAAAGGAAAAGACTTCAGCGCCTGTGTAGCAATCTGAGGACCATGTGCTGCACCTCCTTCGGTGACATCAAGCAATGGCCTTGACTCTGGCAGTGGCCTTGAACCCAAGCAGCCATCATAGTACAGGCGCCCACTTGAAAAGTTTGACATAATAGAGGTGGCAGAGGGGTCGTGCTTCCTTTTTCACAATCAATGTTAGTTTGAGTGCCACGTTATGCATATATGTGTGTATGTGTGTGTGTGTGTGTATATATATATATATATATATGTGTGTGTGTGTATGTGTGTATATGGATGTATATATTATATATATATGTGATAGTGTTTGTGTGTGTGTGATAGCGTCATTGTTGATGGATCTTAATAGATATCATCATCATCATTATTTATTTTCAGTTTAGTGTTGATGTTACGGTTTTATTGTTTGAGATTTTATATGCAGATGGACACTGCACCAAGAATTTCCTTGCAGGTGTTTGTGGGGACAATAAACTGTAAAGACTCTGTATTCTGTAAATGTTTTTGCAAGGCCTAAAGTGACCTTGGCCTTCAAGATCAATGAAAAAAATGGAACATATATATAAAAGATCAATCTATTATCTCTAAATGAAACAAGTTTGGACTGTATATATCATAGTTTAAAGTCAAGGTCACTTCATAGTACCTATACTAACCGACTTTGGACAGTTCCAGTGACCTTGACCTTGGAGTGAGGTTGACCAAATTTGCAAAGTATGTGTGACTCATTAATACTTATCATGCATCAAAGAATCATAGGTTCAATATCAATAACTTTTTTTAAAAGTGACAAGTGAAAATTAGAATTTTTTTTTTTAAACTATTTGTTGACATTGTGAACTTGACCTTGAGGTGAAGTCATGCATTTACTGATCAAATATGAGGTCTCATGGATATGCACCATCTTACAAAGTTTAGTTGTGAGAGTTGAAATAGGTTCTGAGATATTAATCCACTTGCAAGTTTTGCACACATGGATAGTGTCTGGACACATTTTTTCCTTTAAATGTAATTGTGTGACTATTTAGAACTCATCTCGCCTATATTTGCAAAAATCAGGGGAAAAAAATTGGGGGCTGAGTACATAGACACATTGCTATGGAAGCGAGTCAAACATTGAAATATGCTGTTATTTGACAAGAGAATCTGTAACCTTGACATTAGAAGGATTACATCTACTTCCAAGTTAAAACTGTGAACAAAGTATGCTTTCAACCACCGTAGCTCTAGCTCAAGTGGTAGAGCGTTCGCCTGGCACACTGATGATCCAGGTTCGAATCCCGTGGTGGGCCATATCAAAATGACCACTTTTCACTGTTCTCCTTAGCAGCATGATTGCTCTGGTGGTTCAGTAAAATTTAGGTCCCTACCCATTGTTCCCTGGGATGGTTATTCCCGTCTGTCATATCGCCAATGGTGGGTGTAGATGTTAAACTTCAACGTTCATCTTCCAACACTATTTTCAGAGAAATACTAGGAGAGATATATGTCACAGTTTTAGTCCATGATTAGCGTGTTTGATGCTGTAGTTTAATGTTTTTGTTTATGTAGGCCAATGATCGAAAATAGCTGCATTATCTGTAACAAGATCTGTCAGAGTGGGGAGTGGCCTACACCATCGACCCAGTCACTTGTCATCACTCTTCCCAAATAGGGTAACCATCAGGAGGGTGAAAATTACTGCACCATCAGCCTCATCAGCCATCCCAGCAAAGTTCTCCTGAAAATAATACTCAGCAGGTTGAAACCCTAAGCTGAACAAACCATAGCTGAAGAACAAGCAGAATTCAGGGCAGGGATAAGTACCACTGACCAGATTTTCAACCTCAGAATAATCTGCGAGAAATACCTACAGCATCCACGACATCTATTTATTGTGTTTATAGACTTCAAGAAAGCGTTTGAACGAGTCTGGCATGCAGCTCTGTGGGCAACCATGAGAGTGTACAGCAT